>OY735204.1:66440750-66458250 GCA_963457665.1 Thysanoteuthis rhombus | reverse complement strand
ATTACCTCGTCTCTAACTTTGACATATGATCATTCTGCGTCCCACCCTGCTGCCACCGGTAGAAAGTGCTTTCTAGAGATTAAGCAAAAAACACTTGAACTATTTATTGGCTTTTTATTTATTTAAAAATTGGGTGAGTCGCAAAGTCGTATCTCAGATTTTGACGAGTTGCCTACATATTTCTGGTTGATAACAAACAAAGCAGATTAAACGGAAACTCCACCTTGGCGGGTATGTTGACCCTGACGTCGTACGTGTCAGCTCACAGTTACATATGCTACACCTATCGTTTTAAGCAGAAGTTAAGCTACTTAAAATCTTATTGAGAGTTGAATGAGTGACCGTTGATGATATCACCTACTGTAAGTAACTCGTTGTCTTTTGCCAGACGAAGCACTGTTCTGTATTTGTATATGAAGGGATACAGAAATTCTCCTTACACCTGAGAATTTGCCTGCGTCTCAGTATTAAATGAGAATTTTTTCCCCTTCTCAAACTGTTCCTTCTATTAATATGGAGATTTTACTCGAATGATTAATTTTGTTCATCGATTCATTGCAATACAGTGTCCGAATTTCATGTTAAAAGTGGTGAGGTGGCGTCATGAGACAGCAGACCAACATAAAAGATTGAAATTAACATAACTTATTCTGTCCTTTGACAAATATGTAATTATTATTAATTTAAAAAAAGAATACAACGAGCAAATTAAAAACATACGGTGCAAATTCAAAAAAAAAAAAAACACGCTGCGCAAATAAAAAAATACGTCGTGTAAATTTTAAAAAATGTGCCAAGCTAATAAAAAAATATGCCATGTTAAATAAAAGATACGTCGAGCAAATGAAAAAAACAAAATTGGCAAATAAGAAAATACGCCGAACAAATAAAAAAAATACACCAAGCAAATTATGAAATACGACAGGTAAATGAAAAGAATACAGAAGACAAATTAAAAAGAATGCAATCAATGGAATGAAAAATTACCTACAGGTATGGATGGACGGTTGGGGTATAGGATGTCCAGACACTGATAAAAAAAATACCAAGTGAACTTACAATATGTTTAGAACAACAATGTTTTCCTTTAAACGAATTCAGTAAAGAAAAAAACATTCGCAGCGACTGTGGCAGTCAGTGTACAATTGCTTCGATTGAATTGGGTTCCTAAGCAGAATGAGGTTAGCGTATAAAGAAGGAATGTGTAGGCTGGGGGTCCAAATTAAGTGTTGTTTCACAAATGGATGTAATTTGTGGAAAAGATAACACATTCCAAGCTTCCAAAACAATCAAATGTGCGATCCAACATTGGTTTTTCACATTTGATCTGCGGTTTTTGCAATTGGATTGACAAAAGAGTAAATTATATAAAAGATAACCAAAGAAAATTACCACGGAACTAATACATCTTAGAGAATAGTAAGGGAGATATTCTTCTTATGTTAAGAAAAAAATAATACACTCACGGTGGTAGGATTAGTTTATGATTGTTTGGATTTTATAGGGTTTTGGATTATGAAATTCTTCTATCTGGATATCAAGAGAAAAGATTTAAATATGACTCTTGCTAGCAGTTTTTCTCACATGCAAATGAATGTGATGAACAGAGCTTTATTTCACAGATACCTAATTTTTTTTTTTGGTTAGGCCTTTTCATTTCTTGGGTAAGTAGACAATTGGAGTCTTGGAGTTATTAATTGAAATATATAAAAGAATTTGGAAACACATAAAATAAATATAGATATTCCTCTCTACTGCTGAGTTTGGGATTTATTTTTTATTAATCTTCAATTAAGTTTTCAGTTACATTTCACTCACTTGAATTTTAGTGTTGAATAAATACTGTTAACGTGGTTTATTCAATGATAATAATCGTAATAATAATGAGAATAATAATAATGATAACAACAACATAACAATTATTATTATCATTATCATTATTATCATTATTATCATTATCATTATTATTATCATTATTATTATTATTATTATTATTACTATAATTTAATTATTATTGTTCAGTTTGATCTTCTTGATGTTAACTAATCATAAAAAAGTTGTAATTTTATCGATAATCTCATATTCCCACGTATAAACCAACCAAAGCTATACAAAGCTATAGAGCTTATTCATCAACTCCTGCGATAATACCAATTTAAGGCTCCAACAAAACCACACCTACAAATCACCTGATTCTTCATTCCCTATGATAACACAATCAGCTACGAGCATCCTAACCACACCTGGCATGGACATCACACCAAACAAAAAGTCCCTTCCATTATACTTCTAAACCAAAACCCACCTAGCACTGCCCGGACCCCCCACCAGCCACCAACACCAGACAGAGAGAATAAAAGTAAATAACTTTTTAATAACCATAGCAAATAAGAGCAAATATAACCCTTGGATAACACTCTGAAGGCAGGATGAAAGCAGAAAGAAAGAGTTGTCCGTCGATTGCGATAGTTACATGTAACTGATCAAAACACAATTGTTGATGCATGTACATATGTTTAGCTCTATTACTCTGTATCAGTATTTGTTTTTCTTTCTTTGTCTCTGTCTGTCTGTCTTTATATGAATATTACACCCTTTAATTGGATATTCAAGATGTACTTAGTATTCTCAAGTCTTTTACTTTTTCCATAGTGTCAGCTGTTTCACAGCATATATATAGCAATAAATATAAAAAACTATATATATATATACATATATATATATATATATATATATATGTATATATATATATATATATATATATATATATATATATATATATATATATATAAATAAACTACTTATTCGAAAACTTGAATTATTTGTTATATTTTTAGTTTTATTCCCTTGATGACACCACTGTTAGCTTCCTCTTATGCAGAATAATTTTGCCCGTTTTCCTGTCGTATATGAGTCATATGTGTTATGAAAACGAATATTTTTGCATGAAAATCATTTTTTCCCCCGGAAGGCGAGGTTTTTAAGTTGACCAACGAGTGCTTGATTCTAACTGTATTGTGGGGTTGAGGATAGTGCAGTCTATGTTTATAAAAGGTGGCAATAAACATTTAATATATATATATGAGCCAGCTTCTGTCAAAACTTTTTTTCCGGAATAGAATGTAAAGTAAATGTGTTTGCTGTCGCTTGGTACATCGTAAGATATATCACTTGGTCTTGTATGATTATATATAATTGAGGCAGTGAAAACAAAAAAAAACAGAAAAAAAATGCAAAATAACGGAAAAAGTTCCAATCAAGTCATTAGTGTCATTAATCTTTCTTTGTGTTCTTTTCCCATTGGCAGCCTAATTACAATACCTCGTTGATGTTCACTTCCATATGACTTGCCCCAACGGATCCCTGAAATTTTGCTCGTACATTCTTGTCTGGTTTGAAAATCTATTTGCCAATTATATCACTGTATCAATCATAACTATACTTTCTAGCCAGGGAAACATGTCCTCATCAGATTGTATCACTTATCCACACTGGTTGAGTAGGTTGGCGCACTTTTTTTTACGAATGTTCATATGATAAACTTGATAAATGTTCCACAAATGAGTCTCTTCCCATTCTCAGCAGTTAGCAATTTTGTCTGTGAACCGCAGCAAACATTTTTCTCAGAAAAAGATAGCTGGCTTCCGTAGAAATGCATCGAAATATGCAAACAGAATATTAAAATGAATTAATTTTGAGATGTAAGGCTTATTTATTCAGTTTCTCTTCTAACCTCCTGATTGTCATCTGCATCAACACACACACACACTCAAACACACACACACACACGCGCACACCCACACCCACACACACACACACATATATATATATATATATATATATATAAATATATATATATATATATATAATATATATATATATATATATATATATATATATATATATATATATATATATGTATCAATAATGGTAAGCCTGGTAGTGCCCTGTTTCTGTACCACTTATCTAGAAGTTGGATAAATGAGAAAGGTATCTGAAGAAGTTTGTTAGGTAGCGTAGTCTAAATGTTGTGATAGTTATAACAAAGACAACAAAACAGGTCTGATTGGATTAATTCATTTCAGAAGTTTCTTTCTTTTTCTGCATCCTTCCGTAACCGACCTGCCGAAATCTCGTCCAATTCCCGTTTGGCCTCACTGAACGAGAAAAAGGGAAAACCCATCAGTTTTATAGCAACCCAATGATCCGAAGCTTAGGTCTTTTACTTCGAGCATCATTATGCGAAATCCTTTTGCTACATGGAAGTAACCAGTGAAGATTTGCCCATCTCTACCAGACCCCCATAGGACCGTTTACCACAACCGAATGCTATGTCAGACATAGCAAAAATGAACTAACTCTATCTCCTTCTCCACCAAGCCAACCAAGTCCTACTAACACGAATGGCCGACCTCAGCAGGGCCACCTGTTCTGTGTAGGTCAGGTGGAAATTAACGATGAAAGACGGCTACGGGAGACGTGAGGAGACTCCGGTGAGCCGGATGGTTGGATGGGGTCCACAAGCTTAACGACTTCCGTTAAAGACTGTGGAGACTTCTTTGAGAGAAGTAAAGGAGAATTTTATGACCAGACACGATGAAGCGGCCGAGGTGGACAGTAAATCATAGCGATTGGTTGGACCTATTTGTTGGCATGGTAACTAGGGGTCCGGTGGGAGTGGGGTTGGAAAGATGGTGAAGTTTGGTTTATTATTCCACTCTATGGGGTGGGGGATGAGAACTTAGGAAAGAAAAAATGGGGTTCGTGAAAGGATGGAAATTTTGTTATAAGTGAGGAAGAGAGGAACTAGAGAAAAATCAGATGTGAACAGGGGTAAAATTGCACACTCTCTCTCTCTCTTTCTCTCACTCTCTCTCTCACACACACACAGAAGGGTGGGGGGAATGAATACCAGGGATGAATTAAAAGTTAGGATAAGAGTGATGTTGAAAAGAAAAGCAGGAAAGAAATGAATAAAAAGAACGAAAATAAAGAAGAGGGCTACCATCAAGTAGGTATAAGTTTTATGAAAGGGGAGAAACAATTGAAATAAAAGCAGAAATGAAAACTGAAAGAAGAGAAATAAATAAATGAATGAAAAAAAAGAAAAAGGGAAGAAAGGAAGAAAAAAAAGAAGGAAAGAAAAGGGGGATATAAAGGAACAAAGGAAGTAATGATTAATGAGAGAATGCAGCTCAGCAGTCTAAGATTTATTCAGAGAAATGAAGGAAGAAAGGAAGAAAGTAAGAGAGAAAAAAAAGCAAACAAAAAACAAAAGAAATGAGAAAGAAACATATTAATCAAAGGAGGGAGGAAGGGAGAAGGAAAGGAGGAAGGAAGGGAAAAGAGGATAAAGCAAAGAAGCAAAAAGAAAGGAAGAAAAAAAAGTAAAAAGTGAAAAAGATGAAGGAGAGGGAATACAAAAAAGTGAGGGACGAAAAAGATAGAAGAAAGTCTGATATCTAAAAACAAAGAATAAAATTGAACAAAAATGATGAATAAAATACAGATATGAAATACAGAGAATGAAATAAAAATTGGGAAATATCAATAAAAAAAAAAACGTTGAAAGTATGGGAAAAGTATCGGGAAACGCTCAAGCCAGTAAAGAGATACTACGAAGACGACAAAAGAGTCAAAGAAGAGGAATATTTCTTATTGTTGCTGTAAGAATTGGAGAAGATTTTTTGGAGGAATGATGCAGCTATATGGAACTAAACACTCGTGATTAACATTGAAATGAAAGTGATTGAAGGATTCCAATATAAACACACACATACACATATACATGTATTGGGTGCACTGTGAGCCATTGGGAAATGCGTAGCCTTATACCCCCAGCAAATAGGTCAAAGAAGTTTAGTATGCAAGGCGAAAGGATTGTTACATTCCTCCTATGAACAGACGAGTAAATAGAGGGAAAAGTAGATAGAGAGAGAAGTAGACAAAGACGTAGAGAGATTAAGCCACGGTCTAAAACTCAATTATAGAGAATCTTTTGAGCAAGTGATCATTTCTGCATTTACCTATGAATCAGGGAATTTTCCTCCCGGGGTTTATCATCAACTTGATTCTCTTGGGCTGCTTTGAAAGAACCCGTAGCAATAGAAAAATCAGAATTTCGGTGCTTAATTTGGTTTGCAGTTAATGGGCCGAATGAAAAATCACTGATCGATATGCAACATAGACCGTACCGTTTTGTGTTTAAGATTATTGGAAGGCCAACGAGGCTTGTCAACATTCCAAAAGGTTTTTCAGACATAGATGTTTCTAGTTTTTTTTTTTACTTTTTGTTTTTTGGGGGTTTTTTTTTTTTTGCTCTCACAAGGTTTTGGTTGATCCATCCTACGGCCTCTTTCCTGTGTACCATCCGAATTTAGAGCGACCGTCTCTTTTTTTTTTGTTTCGGTGGCACCAAACAAAGGTGGAACGCACAGAGTTTTCCTCTCTTTACATACAAATAATACATCTCTTGTAGGCTGCGGAATAGATCGTAAGGGACATTGTGAGAGCAACATAAATAACATAAAGATTGAGTTCGATTTTTCAAAACCCTTTTGAATGTAAACGATTCTACTTGAAGTCAGAGAAAAGGTCTTTTGACCATTAAAAGAAAGATTGATTTCCAGAACAGAAGATTCTACGATAGATACTACCAACTGAAAAAGTGAAACCGAAAAAAAATAATTTTAGGACAATGGCCCAAAGAGACACATCAAAATCTCTACCCATGTTTTTATAAATGTATATCCCTTGTAGAGAATTCCACAATGTTTTGACCAAGGAAATAAAAAAAATATGGATACAAGCTGAGCAATTCATTGCACATTAATAATAACTTGCCATCACAGTCAATTGTTGGATAACCATAGCTTTAAAAATAGTGATCATGTGAAAAATGCTATTGAAGAATAAATATGATTAAGGTGGATTTTATATAGGACATCATTGGTGATTTACTTCAGGAAACATCTAGAACAGAATGAAAAAAAGCATATAGACTCAGGAGATTCTAGATGTTAATCATGAAACAGTCGAAACGAGGTACGCAAGAGATAAAAAAAACAAAAAAAAAACATTTCTTCCAAAACAAAAAAATATTTCTCAAAAGGTGTCTAGTGGAGTACTAGTGCCAATTTTCAAGTTTGTAGACAGAGTTACTTGCCCAGGGATGCTAGGACACACAGACGTACTAACAAACAAATACTCAAACATATGCAAAAATAGTAAGATCTTGAGCTGTCATGGATGGCTACGGTTGTTCATTTTCTCTAACTTCAAACTAGACTGAGGAACATTTCTATATTAGAAGCAATATAGAACTTGATAGTCACAAAATATTTCATGAAAGTAATATTATGGTTGATATCCCTACTTTTGACTATACATAAAGATCTGAGAGCGCACTGATCAAAAAGTGCCTTTACCAACATAGTTCCGATCACTAACCCGGATAAATTATAAAAGAATGACCATACAATCAGAAAAACATAGCTGAGAAGCACAAGAATGCTTAGGCTAAATGGTTAGAATACTAGTCTGAATAATTTATGACACAATAAACATATTCTCATAACTCCAAGAAAATATTATGAAGGTTGTTAGACCAAAAATAAGGATACTCGTCTCAATGATTCACAGTGAAATGAAAATACTATCTCATAGTTTCGGACTAAGCTATGGAAGTCTTTGGTATATCGACATTAGAATACTTATCACAATAATTCTCAGAGAAATGAGAATATTTCACCGAATAAAGTTATAAAAGTTGTCTATCTATGAACAACTGAGATGGAGATACTAGTAGAAAAAAAAGCAGAACAATGAGCGTATAACACAGTCACTTTAGATTATGCTATTAAATAGTTGTTTGTATGTCAACAACAAAGATGAAGATTCTAGTCTGAATCATTTACAGGGCAATGAGAATGCTTCATCCTATACATTTAGACTATACACACTAAGACTGTTGATTTATCGACAACGATGATAATATCAGACTAAACAATTTACTCGGCAAGAAGCAAACTTCATTCCAATACTTCAGACTGTATTGAAAAAGGACGATATGATTGAAACAAGCAGTTTATAACCGTGGTGAACCAAACAGGTATCATCAGAGGGCTGGGCATTAAAAATGCCTAAATATTATCTATATAGTTTCTTGGTAATTCTTGTTATCTAATCAAGGACTTATCAGTCCATAAGATGTCTTAAAAATTTATCAATGAGTCTTAATGGGATTATGTGGTAGGGTAAACAGTGGGATTGGTAAAAGTTTAGTGTGGATCCAGAAAACTTTCTCTAGAGATATTACTATGTTTTCCTTCCATATAATTGTGTATATGCTCATGACTGCCCACATTATATTTCAAAAAAGTTCTCAGGGAATTTCTGCGAAAATTTCGAGACGAATGAACGGTACGTTACGGGAGATATGATTAAATTCGAAATGAAAACATTTTCATGGTATCCATACTTATTTCTAATAAATTAGTTTTCAAAATAAGAACTGAGAACTACAGATGAACAGAGTGGTCAGAACACGTGGGCTTAAGCTATCCCATAGAATCATGTGGAGGGAGTCATGAGGAATAGTTTGCAATATATTAGCACATAAAAATCACCCATGTTCTAGATATTCGAGGAAGAGAGCTAGTTCCTGAAGAGTGTGGTGACACCATGGTTTGCTGCTCCAGGTGACCCTAGCCATAGGCCCAACACTGGTTTATAGTGTTTTGATATATTCATAGAATGAGTGTTTCATCTTAAAATTAAAAAAAAAAACAGCAAAAAACAAGGGGAGCCAATAGCACACTTACCTGAGATAATGATCGAAGTATCCCGAATGAAGATATTACGATGAAACCTATCTGGTTGTTTCTTTTGAAATGTTGAATCTGGAAATTAATCCAAAATTCGGATAATCAAAGAAAATAATTCAGATAGGCACTTCAAATTTTAAAACATGAATAAAAAAAAAAATACAAAAAATAAAAAAAAAGCAATTTTAAATTTGTAGCACTGCTCCTAACGATTCCCAACTCTAGAATTAACTTGGAAAGCTGGAGAGATTACACTGACATTTAGTGACAGAGACACTAAAACGGCCATTATTTCACCGGTGGTATTTTGCAGAAGTTATAAAACAGAAGACCTTACGAAATACTTCAAAAGCTTGTGTCACTAAATCAGAAGAACAATTAATGTTATTGCATAACGCTCAGTGTGTAGGAATTTTCTTTTATCCTTAATTTTGCCTTTTTTCTTGTTGACTTCTCAGCTGGCTCCTAGTATTGTTTTTTTTTTGTTTTTTTTTCATATTTCTTGTCCCGTCCGTCTCGCTAACCTCCATCTTCAGTGACACAGGTAAAAGGTCGGCGACGTATTCGTCTGTATTAAAAATGTATAGGTAATCTGAAGTATTTGAGCAGCCATTGTGTCACTCAACAGAAGAAGAAGAAGAAGAAGAAGAAGAAGAAGAAGAAGAAGAAGAAGAAGAAGAAGAAGAAGAAGAAGAAGAAGAAGAAAAATGGGATAAAGTAAAAGATAGACGGCCGAATGGTGTCGGCGTCTGAGAGGACATGGGGAAGGGGGTTAGAGTGGGAAGGGGAGGGAATATGTTCGAGTGAAGGGGCAAAGAGGGAAAAACGATGGGAGATTGAGAGGGGGATTGAGAGGAAGAGAAAAAGAGAAATTTTGGAAGAGAGATTGAAAGAGATTGAGAGAGGGACCGGGAAAGACATAAAAGAAAAAGAGAGATTAAGAGGGGAAGAGAGATAGATTGAGGGAGAGATCAAAACACAGACACACACACACACACACACACACACACACACACATATATATATATATATATATATATATATATATAAAGAGAGAGAAGGTGAGAGAAACGGTGAACACAGAAGAATAGTTATAACGAGATCGAAAATAACAAATGGATTGGAGAGAGAAAGAAAAAAGAGGTTATTGATATGTTGCTGAGAAAATGGTGAAGTATATATGAAAGAATGCTGTAAGAATGAAAAGAAAGATTTTCCTTAAAAAAAAAAAAAGAGAAAAAGAGAGTGTCTTGGCTGCCTTTCAGGGCAATGAAGAATGGGAACAAACGGGGGTTGGGTGGAGAAGAATATGATGAAGAAGAGGAACTTGCTGAGTTAGTAGAAGCGAAAGAAAACATAAATTATAATGACTTAGCTCGTCGAAGTTACATCAACAATCTCAACATTCACGGGTCATAGAAGCAGTAGCAGCAGCATCCGGTGGCTGTCTTGAAAGATAACAAATGACTTAATGGTTAGCTTAGAGAAGAAGACTTATGCTTGTCCAAGACAACGGCCACTGGGGTTGGCTATCAGAATAGACTGACCGTTGCCGGGCCTCATTACTCATTCAGTACGGCCGTGGTGTGAAAACCGGGATGGCTGACCAGACCCTGAACGCTCTCGGCGTGTAATCTGAGCGGAAAAGTTGCCAACGGGGACCAAGCATCAGTACCACAAGAAGCGTCACGACAAAGGTGTTGAGATTTGGTGTGCCAAAAGAACTTTCTAGAGAATGTTCAGCTCCACCGACGTGAAGTCTCTATCGGGAGATATTCAAAACGTAGACAGTGACATGTAGACACATAATTCTTGGATTAAGCTTTATTGTTGTTTTATGCATTATGAACATTATAATTCTTCTATTCATTCTGCTTGTACTTCATTATTCCATAGATTATTTGAACTATTAACCCAGTCTTTTGATTGGAACATTCACTGATCTTCCTCTGTAATTTCTTATATTTGGAACTGAGCCATTGTAGCAATTATTCTCAGACTACTTCTTATAATTTTAGACTAAATCTAATCTATATATTACTTTTTCATGTATTTTCAAGTTGTTTGTTTTGATCCTATTTACTCTAAGTGCATTCTCCGGCCTTCCTGAATATTTTCTGAAGTTGTTTGGTGGAGAAATCACTGTGCTATAGAAATGGTCCTCGAAATAAATAAAAAAAATTCCGGCCATGAAATAACATCTTTTAATGTATTCGAGGCACCACACAAGTGTATATATATATATATATATATATATATATATATATATATATATATATATATATGTGCCATCCACAGACAGCTGTTTCGATGTATTACATCTCTTCAGTGTGCCTATAGACTTTCCATTATCCCATCCAGAATTGAAACCTTCATATCAGATCGGAGGCCGATATCCTACCTCTAGACTACGGAATTGGACGGTCAGTAAGTCTGAATTTAAGCGATACATCCATTTACCCAGAAATTCCTCATTCACCAGAATGCTTTATTACCATGGAAGAGCATTGCATTTTTATATATATATATATATATATATATATATATATATATATATATATATATATATATATGTGTGTGTGTGTGTGTGTGTGTGTGTGTGTGTGTGTGTGAATGTAGAGGCAAAAAACACCTAGTACCATCAGCCTTTACCAAAAGAATTAAAATGTTCCCACTGACTCAATTGTTTATAATGCAATCGACAGAGTTTTAATCAAAAACATAGTTTTTCTCATCCTCTGTTATTTCTGACATGATTTGTATCCGTCAAGTTTGACAAATAGGCTTTCAGCTCTCCACTGTTATTACCGGGCTGGGTCGTGTATTTATCGAGGAGTGGTTCGTCGGAGATCTCACACCTCCACCTTTTCTCGGTCAACCATCGCGGTGAGTCAGTGAAGTGCCATACTCTTTCAAGATCCCTGGCGGCAATTGCAAAACCAGATCAGAACTCCAATTCCTTGGAAATATTAGGCGTCAGTATGTTCCGATTTATAGAATGGAATAAATAACGTCAGTGATGATGAAGATAATAAGGAGGTGATGATCATATAATCTTTCCTTACCGTATATGCCAGCCCATAAGTCAGCAGAGCTCATGTCAACCTTCAACGTCTGAGGAATTAATTCAGGTTTAGGCCCATAGATGCCGATAAATTGTACCTAAAAACTTTGAAATAAACACACAAAAATAAGCACGACCATAAAAACAATAATAAAGTGGTAACAGTTGTTAGTTATTTGCATATTTTTGTATTGAGTTAGTCATGCAGGTTGGCAAGATTACTTCTCTCAGAATTTGACAGCTGTTCCAAAAATCAGTCACATACAGAAACGTGCATATATATATATATATATATATATATATATATATATATATATATATATATATATTGTTATTTCTGCGGTAATAGCAATGGCTTTGTCGTTTTATTGCAGATGTCTTCGTATAATGCACAATTATTTGTTCCACGTAACGACACGGTATTTAAATCCAAAGAATGACTCTTGAGGTTGATAATATCACGATGTTTCATAAAGCATGCATTGCAAACTCTTTGGTTAAAATCAGGAACCTCTTTTCACCAAATCATACACAATTTTTCAACATAGAGGCAATATGTATTCAAAAAGTTGTGAAGCTAAAATGAAAACAAATAATTATTAACCTTTCACGACGAAAACTATGGAGACACTTCCAACATTGAGTGAGTAACAGTTAAGAACTTCAGAATTTATCATTGTTATTCAATTCAATTTTTTATTCGTGCGATTTCAGTCACAACTCATTTCATTTTTACTTTTTTGTGCATCCATAGATTTAAAAGATGATTTAAATTTTTGCTCTCACAAAATGAAAGATTGCCAAACATCATTTAAAATTGATGGAATTTCTTTTAATAAACTGCACATTATCAGAACATCAAACCCGAAAATCGGCTTTCAAACATTAGGATAACGATGACATGAAAAGATGCTCAAACCCTATTGACCTGTGTAAGGATGTGTGGGGACCAATGCAGGTCTCTCCGGGGGGCTGCAAAAATCTGCCCGAGTGGGGTGCGACTTTCATACCAAGATTTAATTGCACAACTTGTCAGTCAGTACACTCAATCCGTCCAATCAATTTTAGATAATTGTACTGTGTAAGCTGACATATATCATAGAGCATATTCAATTTCGGTATTGTCAAATATGCATTTCTCCATTTCTGGGCAACGCCAGGTATACTGCTGCACACCGATTGCAAATATTTATCGAGAAATACTTGCAGATAATCAAGGCGTTGACAAAAATGGATAAATTTCGAACTCGACGGTAAGTGAGGAGATAATGCTTTGGCGTATGTGAGAGTACAGAGCCTGGAAGTTTCTGCTTGTATACATAGAGAGAAATAGTGGGAGATAGCGAGATAGTGAGAGACAGATAGAGACACAGAGAGACAGGGAGTGTTTTTTTTCTAGATAATCTGGTCTTTGTCAAAATGTATGAATAACCCAGACTTATTTCCAAGTTTGTCTAATGTTATTCATGAACGCAGCTCATACAAGCCATTGAGAGTAAGATGAAGTCTTGTTGAGTTCTCTCAGAATGTTACATGTTAATCAACCATTGCCTACCATTATAGATATCTCTTCTGTATAAGATTTGTCTGAGAGGAACACATTTTCGAAGACTTTTCAAAAGATTCAGAGTTAGTTCTTTGAGTCGATTAGATCCCAAATTGTGATAGTGTATGGATTCGAGTGAAAACATTCAAGACGAAAACGCAAGAACCAAAAAAAGGTCACGGTCCTCTACTGTTCGGGAGGGATTCCCTTCTTTCAAAAGATGCCAAATCTCACTTTGGCTGTCGTTCTGAATATCGACCCTTACGTCAGACATTGATCACTAAGTGAGATAAACAGTTTATCTCATTGCGTGACTGACATACGAAATTGTAAGACGAAACCCAGAACTAGCTATGTATTATCGATTTTGCGTATCGTGTGGTATTTCTGAGATGTTTGTTCAGCTTGAATGTTGATACAGCGACCAAATAAGACAAGTATTAAATAAAACGGTCAACATATTATTTGATATGAAATGAATACATACACCTAGATAAATAGAAAGATAGATACATACATAGTTCACGATCAGCAGAAATGCGTCTGGATGAGAATTTACAGAAGGATTATTAGGTAATGACTCTGGCACCGAGATGCTAAGAAGTCATTACTACTAAATCAAAGTGCTACCAAAGTATTTCGTATTGTCCTTAGATCTCTTTCAGTTAAATTGTATTGCTTGAAATATGCATGCTAAAGCCAGGCCGATACATATACCACCTGGTTGAGTAAATTGGCAATGTACAATACTATATCAGGATGTTTCAGGTATCAACATGTTGAAGCTGCTATGAAATCACTAGGGCCAAACCTGATAGGAACTACATCACATCACGATCTGACTGGGTGTGTCTTAGACAATATGTGTTAATTTCAAAATATATTTAATCAACCAATCAAACTTTATACATATATATATATATGTATATATATATATATATATATATATATATATATATATATATATATATATATATATATATTATCATCATCATCATTGTAATAATAATAATTATTATTGTGATTATTGTTATTATTATTATGATGATGATGTTATTTTTCACAATATTTTAATCACATGAGGTTATGAAAAAATATGTTATTCAAATCAGATTGTTTATTTTACTTTTGTAATTACAGGAACAAAACATATTGCTAGATATTCACCGGGTAGATATCCTTGTATATTTTACTTTATACATCAATACCTCTATTCTCTTTGATAAAAACTGAGCCCTCCGATTAAATATTATCATAATTGAAAAAAATTATTTTTCCTGTTTCTTTTCTGTGTTCTTACAAATTAAAAAAAAAATAATAGAAACTATATATATATATATATATATATATATATATATATATATATATATATTTATATATATTTATATATATATATATATATATATATATATATTATATATATATGTATTATATATATATATATTATATATATATATATATTATATATATATATATATATATGTATATATATTTATATTTATATATATATATATATTATATATATATATATATATATATATATATATATATATATATATATATATATATATATATATATGTATATATATATATATATATATATATATATATATATATATACGAAGTGTAATGATGAAAGTATACAAAATACTTTTGAGATCATGTACATTATGTGAGATATATAATCAAACATGAAAAGAGTGGAAAAATACACATTCTCAACCGAGATTCTTGCATTGTGATTACCCCTCGATTTCGATATTGATGCTCTACGTCAGACACAACGAAGATGACTGTGGGTGTTTTTGTTTAACGTGTACTTGCTTTTGCAACCAACGAAGCACACACCCTATTTGGCAACCCAACCAACAGATTCCAGTGGCAAGGAGATCAAGACGATTACAGCTGATGGATCTATAATTGATTTCAAAATCGGCTAATCTTTTTCTTTGACCCGTTAGAAAAAAATGTTGTTTTCCTAGAGTTTCGACAATAGTATCGGTTTCTTTTGAGTGTCTGAACGTGTCTCCAGACGCCGAATAAATAATCGATAAATAAACTAATTCTCAAAATATGATTACCTCCTTTGAAAGTCGTTGTTTCGCAAGAGCTTCTAACGCCGATTTCTGTGATCGTCAGTCTCCGAAACCAAAATCTATACTCAACAATCAAAACATTTTGCAAACTACCATTTGATGAGCTCGTCTTTAGAAGATCGTAAAGCCCTTACTCTTTCAAACAACGGATATATCAGATGAGAATTCATTTGTTTTGAGACATCCGATTGGAAAAAGCCACATCGTTTTTTGCATAAGAATGCTCTTTCCTAACTTTGATACAAAAAATGGCCCCGTTTTTCATATAATTGAAGTGGAGAGATTATTTTGGTCACGAAAATCCCTTGATGATATTTTTGGCTGGGTCATCCCTAAGCTAGTTTCATTCTATGGCATGGATTTATATCCTCCAAGTGTATGGCGCTTTTGAGTATTTGGTATTTGGATATTTTCGAGTGAAGTCATACAGACTGAATAATTTGCCAGCTTCTCCAATGCAATTATTGCTTTTGATTCTTCATCACCGTCTGCGGATTTTTTCAATCAATTCCCACTTTGAATCAAAGTAAGAAGACGAATGACAAAAAATTCTCACATACTGTCCCATCAACTGCTCCAAGAAATGTTTTTCTCATTGCCTTCATCACCACTGACGGATAGTCTTTAATCAATCTCTGATTTCTAGCCAGATTAGAAAGTTACAAGGAAGCCCCGTCCAAGTGGTTATCAAAAAGAGAGTCAATCCAATTGCAGACGCAAATTTTTTTTATTTGAGTTTCAGTATCATCATCATTAGTCTATTTAACGTCCATCGTTGGACATCCCCAGGATCTGCTATATTTTTCTATCATGGGTGTTGCAGAAATAGTGTTTTCTGAATTTATCTAGTTTATCTCTCAATCTTGTATTTTGTCAGCCTCGGTTTCACATGTAGTCTCTGGGATCAATGTTTTGAGTTATGATGTCCATCGGTTGTACTCCATTCTTGCAACATGACCTGCTCATTGCCATTTTAGTTTTCTAGTATGGATTGTCATTAATAAGCATAACTTTTTTCTTTCCTTTTATTTACATTGCTTTTTTCAATGCAGTATCTACGAGGCCTATTTGTAAAGGCACTGTCTATGCCATACGGGCTTACAAGGACACAGGATGTGCCTCATAGACTAGATACTCGTTGGCCAATCAATGTTGCTTGCCTGACAGTCGTGCGATAATAAAAAGCTTCAAGTTCGTATAAAACATATCATTAAAAATCTTATCACACTAATGTGAAGACAAGACAATGATGGAGAGAGTTTGAATAATAATCCCCTTCTTGAAGATCTTACTGCGAAACACTCTCAAATGACAAGCATAAAAAACAGCTGTTTATTCTTCCCACAGTCAAACAAATGGATGAAAAATGTCCTGTAAAAATTTGGCAAGGAAAAGTGCACTGTTTTGGGATGGCTCAACAGCGTGATATGGACCCCCATGAAAAGGGAATTGTTGAAAGATGTATGTAACGAACCTAACACGTTCGTAGTTACGAGCACTCATCGGGGCTATCAATGGGAGGCTGGCCTGGTTTTTAATGCTACAAGACGATATCTCTCTCTCACTCTCTCTCTCACTCACTTTTTATTCCCTCCTTCTTTCCTCACTCTCTTCTCTTCCCCTCCCCTCTCTTCTCTCTCAATCCTAACCTTTTCTTTATCTCCCCCCTCCCTCTCTCTTGTCCTAATCCAATTCTCTCTCTTTTTCTTTCTTTATCTCTCCGTCCCTGTCGTCTCTATGCAACTCAAATGCATCTGAATTCGCAACTTGAAAGATTGTATAAACGATTGTCCTTTTTTTTACCTTTCCTCTTTCCACCTGTTTCCTTCCTGCCTCTGTTGATTTGGGTTTTGTTCATTTTGTTGGTACTCCCTCCTGTCACCATTATCTTATTTGACAGTGTGGACAAGCAATACGTACAAATCAGCAGATCCCTAATGATACATTCGGCGTGTAATAACAGGATATC
>OY735204.1:66388250-66438250 GCA_963457665.1 Thysanoteuthis rhombus | reverse complement strand
CGACCATATCATAACTCTTTGATTAGGTCGCAACCAGCCATACTGTTTAGCATATACGGCCAAATAGTCCAGGCGAACCATGAAGATGAACTCAAATTCTTTCCCGGCCAACATGACCTGCTGTCAACTAATCTGGCAACAGACGAAATCATCATTCTTGGCAATTTCAATGTAAGGTTTGGCAGGGTCCCAATCTTTGGGAGGGGAATATTTGAATAACAGGGATTACACAAGTGAAAAAAATGGCCACCTCTCTCTCGATTGGGTTCGCTTCTAGCTTGCATCTGTCAGATGGACATAACTGTCTAACTTATGACCGAAGGACCTTGCTCATATCTGTGCCACCAGTGGACCATGAGATGAAAATATTCACTTCAAAGTGTGGGGTTGATCCTGAGCAAGTCGCACTTCATTTTAAAACTAGATTGCTCAAGGGTTACTCCACCAAAAGGCCCATTGTCTATGGCCCAACTGTCGTATAGAACTCTTCCGAAGAACCCTAACCCATGATCACTCTTTACAGCTGGAGGGTTACTCCATCCACAGGCCCTATCTCCTATGGTCCTACTGTTGCAGAGAACTCTTCCAAGGCATCTTTGTTCTCGGAGCAAAACCATTATAAAATATACATAAATATATGTATGTAGTTAAATACAACAGACAATGAACTCAATATTTAGTTAGTCCTGTTTGATTGCGTATCTGGATCCAATGTACAAATTATTTGATTTTATGGAAATTTTCACTACAACTGAAGCTGATTTTCCATTTGTTTTTATCCAATATTTTACATTGTGGGAGGTTTTTGAGGAGGTGTTTCTCAATTAATTGAATGAATATTTTTAGTAAGCTAGTTCTTAAGAACAATACGATCCACTCTGGTTATAAAGGAAACTAACATATGCAATAAATTTGATGCCATATATCAAAGTTAAGATTGAAACATATGTTAGAACACAATTAAGCATCCACTTATACATAACTCCCACACGTAGTTCACACCCTTGGACATGAAACTTATAACCACCAGCAAAACACTCTCACTATGGAAAACAATAAAATGAAATAAAATCTCCTCCACTCATAATGACACCGACAAGATTCCCTCCGAATTCAACAAACAAGAATCTTAAAACTCATGTAATCATTCGCCTGAAGAGGCCCAGAGAGAGCAGAAACATAAACCTTTTCATGTAGCAAATCCACTTTCTTGCTCTCTCTCTCTCTCTCTCTCTCTCTCTCTCTCTCTCTATATATATATATATATATATATATATATATATATATATCAGTTTCAGGTCATGCAGTCATAAGATATCTCAAACAGCTTACTTGACACTTGTTTGATAAAGTGGAGGTATGAATGACACGTCTATAGTTAATCTCTTTAATAGAACCAAATAGATAAACAAATTAAAAGGATAATAATAACAATAATAATAATAATAATAATAATAATAATAATAATAATAATAATAATAATAATAATAATAATAATAATGACAACCTTACAGGAATGGAACAATCTAACTGAGGGAAACGTTCATGATGATGATCTGGGGAACTCTTACAAAATCGAAATCATCAGGGAAGATAGATAAGCTCCTCTGCTGCGTTAATTTTGCAAGTACCAGTGTGGTTAAACAGTGACACTACTCCCTAGCCAAAAGGCGTAAAAAAAAGGGTCCCAAGTATTACAGGCTCATCAGCTGCTTCATAACGACCTAAGAACTGATCACATCACTACTATCAAATAGAATTTACGCCAGACTTGGAAAACAGAGAACAATAAGGCTTCAGAAAAAAGTTCATATAGGTGCAGATACCAACCTCTGATTGTAAAGATGCTATTTAGGAACTGTTGAACCAAAAACTGTGATCAAAGTACAGCCCTGAAAGATTACCAAATGACATTTGATAGAGAACGACAGACAGAGATTACTAAAAGCCTTAGAAGTATATAAAATCATACGAATTATAATTGATTTCCTCAAACATAACATGACGCTTTGTACCACAAAACTCCTCCTCAACTGCAATAAAGGTACTTCCGAATTAAGGAATATAGCCATTCTGTGTAATCTTCCACAGAAATTTTCCGTCACCCCTTTTCTTTTATTCAGCCCTCATCCATCTTCAGTTGAACTCAACAGCATGGATATATAACTGGTAATATGAGTATGAACCACATATTCTTTGCAGATAATCTTAAACTCTATGCAAAGGATTAGGCTGAGGAAGCTTTTGCAAACTGTTAACAGGTTCAGTGACGATATTTGAATGAAATTTGGCCTAAACGTTTGCAAAACTTTCAGGAAGATAGCAACAAAAAGGAATACGATCTTAGTCTGAACCCAGCAATTCAAAAGCTTGAATAGGAAGGCACTTACAAATACCTCGGAATCAATAGAGGCATTGAAACCCTATATGAATTCATGAAAAGAAATAAGGAAATAAGAGTACTTCAGAAGGGTTCGAGTTATCATTTGAGCCGAGCTTTACTCCAAGAACTGCATCCAAGAAGGCAACACCTGTAATACAGAACAGCTTTAACATCATTGATTGGAACATAATCGAAATACGCAGGATGGACGCCAAAACGAGGAAACAGCAGATTGCACACCCAAAAGCATACGCGGATCGACTGTACCTTCCCATAAAAGAAGACAGTAGAGGTATGATCTAGTTAGGACTATCATATAAAACTGCAACCATTGGCCTACACGCTTACTTGCAGGCAAATAACGACTTGATGTAGACTATACTGAAGAGTCATGAAACAGCCAAATGGCTTCTCTGTTTTGTGAAGGAATCCAAATTATTTCAATATGAGCTAAACATGATTGATACAAATAAACAAAAACTTGAATAAGCTGCAACTGGGGTTGCCAAGAATATAAAAGTACTGCCAAGCAACAAGGAAATTCAATGTTGAAAGAAGACTGGGAGCGAAAACCCTTGCTCAATCAATACCGACTTTGCACCCGGAATGCTGATGTAGATAACCCTGAAACCCATCAGTGACTTTGAAGTTAGGAGTTAAACGCTGAAACAGAGGGCTTCGTTCATGCTGCCTAAGACCAGTGCTTCCCTACCATGAACAACGTAGCACCCGTCTTCAAAAAGGGTATTAACCCCTATTATAGGTTCTGTGACAGTGCAGGTGAGAATATTGATCACATACTATCTGGACATTTTTTATCCCCCAATCAAGATACGCTGAAGTGGGCCTGTACATCCCCTGGAGAGTCTGGGAGCACCATGCTGCACCCCACGTACTACATTGGTACGAACACCATCCAGAACTTTTAATTGAAACACAAGATGAGGCAATACTATTGGATTTTCCCCGTATACATAGATCCGATCAACGAAGACAACTATTTAGACATAATTATTAAGGAGAGGAAAGAAAGGAAATATCTAATTAAAGATATTACCTAACGAACGGATTAAAACATATCAGCAAAAGAGCGTGTAAAAGAGCAAAGATCTGGGAATTTGAATTTCAAAAATGTTGCAACTCGAAACTGTAACAATACTTATTGTTATAGAAGCCCGTCCAAGCCATGAAAAGGTCGACGACAATTATCTAGGTAGAATACCAGGGAACCCAAGCATCTATGAGATACAAAAAGATGTCATCAACAGCACTGCCCATATACTTTGCAAAGCACTGTCCAAATAAATATTTTGTCTTCTACACAACTATGTACAGTCTCTTGTGTAGCCTTTTGTATACACCCGTACGCTTTGTATGTATGTATGTAAAGAACTTTTTTTCGAAATTGCTAGTGCCTTCTATGTCCTAACATCGTTGCTAAAACTCAGTGTGCAATGAATACTTCTTGACAGCAGAAGAATAAGAATACTGTGATAATTTACAAATTCATTGTACAAGTATTCTTCTTTATTTTTCCATTGTCAGTTAAATACTTTCTTATTCTAAAAAATGACTAGTGATCATATTGATTTCTCATAATTCACTCGCCACAGCTAATAGTCTCCTCTTTAATGACGCAGTTGCTTGAAAAGTTTCAAACAAAATATCTTTTTTAAGTAAAAACATTATCTTGAAGTATTCAAAAATGCTATATATGATTGAACAAAAAGACTGAAAATATTGAAAAGATGTTCTAAATTGATAATAGTTAAATATAAACATTAGAATAAACGCTATGAAATAAAAAATAAGCATACGTGCGTACAAAGAGACTTACTAAAGATGTATTACTATATGCAGATATAAATGGAGTCTGTAAATAGGAGTTTACAATAATATGGTAGATTATCTCTGAATGAGTGTTACAATGAATATGAGAGGTTAGGAACGGTAACCCATTAGGAACTGTAGAAACAGTTTTTAGTTTTACAATGATGTTAGAAGATTTACAGTGCCACTCATAAATGAGTGCACTCCTACCAAGTCAATTTACTTCTTTACCAAATTTAGCAGGTTTTATATTTTTGTAGAAAAACCTTTCAAGAGTAAATCGAACAGATATTACTTACGACCAAACACTGCAGCATTTGAACTCTACTGCCGTAAAATATGAATACGCTGTCGTCAAAAATGAGTATACTCCTACCAAAACAGTTTATTTGATACCAATATCTAGTTTGAAAGCCTCCCTCTATGTTACTGCTAGTAGGAATGACGACATTTAATTCACTGTATTCGCACAGACAGCCACTGGGATATATTTCCTCTTCAACAGGATACGATTCTTTCAAATCTATCTTGTTCCTAAGAGTTTGAGAGAGGCCAGTATGTTTTTTGTCAGTATATCGATCAACCCTTTGGTATTCATGATTTCGTTGGTTCAGGCTCATACAAGGCTATATACAACGCTACATAATGACATATCTACCACCATGCTTAACTATTAATACTAATCCCGTTTCCTTGTATATTCACAAACACATCTGATATCATCATACCCGAAAAGGTTGATTTTTATTCCATCTGTTTAATGAAGGTTGTCCTAAAATGTTGAATTGTCATTTTTATTCTCCTGTGCAAACTTTAGTGCAATCAGATAGATAATAGAATTATCTTTTATGATTTTCAATTTCATCAGATAAAATATTTCGAACTGGTATTATTGATTTCTAACTACATCTTTATCTTTCATATTCTCTATTGTTTCTATGCCAATTTGACCCTAGGCATCATCCTATAGAAGTGACTGAACAACACAGGTCGGGGATAAAGAATAACCAGCTGCTTTGCTTTAGTTATGGGAAGAACTTCAATAGTTCGCGGAAGATTAATGTAGCTTTTGAATGGAGTGAGTTTTAAAGGTTAGATTTGATCTATATTGAAACTAGTGACCACACCCCACCGTCTATTAATCATAGACTGGCGATATGTATCTTGACTGATCGCGTATTTCTCATCACGTTTTCTATCAATCATAACCTGATCATAATCTGGTTGTTCACACATCAGTTCACCAATCATATATACATATATATATATACCTAACCAAATCTTACGGTATGAATCAGTGTGTATTATGCTATCAATCACAACCTGACTATAACTATTCGACTAAATCGATCATAACTACTTCAGCCTGCACGTTTCTATATTACAAATTACAACGCAGTGATACCGATAAGCACACCTTATCGGATATATTGATTGAAAGTTTTCCTTTTTAACCAATGGTACTAAAGCTACGCATAGGTCAAATTGAGAACGTCACCTCAAAATACGATGTAATACTTTTGATGCGTGGTTTCAATCCATCAACTGGAATATCTTCTCAGTCTGCCGCAGCACATACCAATGAATATACTAACCTAATTGTCCGTCCCTCTATATTCACGTTTATCAATTATTTTTAGCCACAGGATATCCTTCGTAGCATTCAATAAACTATAATCCATTTAGCAATTCGCAAATAAGTCTTTGATTTGAACATTCACCATTAAAAAAAAAACTCGATCACTTACCGCAAAATCGATTAAAAAGAAAATTTTAGAAAAGGAATCACCAGTCATTTTTTTTTGTTCACACCTTCAAAGATGCCACAGAGTCTGCCAAAAGCCAAACTAAGAACTGCACTTTGATACAGGACTCTACCGCTATTGGAAAGTTGATCAATTCTTAAAAAACGTTTCGGAAGCCGAAATGATCTAAAGTGAAAAAAACAATTACGATGATTTTTTTAATGAAAACATTCAGGTAGAGTCTTCAGCTATTTGGGTGACGAGAGATACAAGGAACTGAGGTGTCTGAAAGACAGCTAGGGTGTGTACACTTTCAGTATAAAGACTTGCAACAAAACAAACACTGAATTCTATTTTTATCGTGAGAAGCGAAACAGAGGTGTAAAAAACAAACGAGTGGCGCGAACTGAACTTCCAAAAAGAGGGAGACACATTTATTTTTTATTGATTGGTAATCGATACCATCATCATTATTTATGAGAAAGTGTTTGGAAACGCCATAAGGATATTCCCCAAATTTAGTTTAATACGGCAATAAAGCACGATAAGTATGGAGCACCCAGTAATGATCAGTATCATTGCAATTATGTGAGATACTAGATTTTTAACTCAGTGGAAGCAAGTAAGTTTAGTTACGAATAAAGACCGTTACAGCACAGTACATTCGAGAAAAGAATTAGAGACATCATAGAATCCATAAAAAATCTCAAATGGCGGTGGGCTGGCCATGTTGCAAAAATGGCGGACAATCGATAGACATCACGACTCACAACATGGATTCCCCAAGACCACATGTGCAACCGAGGCTGGCAAAATTTTAGATGGAGAAACGAGCTAGACAAGTTTAGGAAGTCCTGGCTCCGTGACGCTCATAATAGAGAAGTGTGGCAAATCCTGGGGAAGGTCTATATCCAACGACGGACGCTAAAAGACTGATAATGATGATGATGATGATGATGATGATGATGATGATGATGATGATGATGATGATGAAAGACCGTTTACTATCACAAAGATGTGATAACTTATGAGCTAAATACCTTAAATATTATCACATCTTTGAGTAATTTAACGATCTTCATCCATTGTTAATTTTACTACAGGCCTTCAGTTAAAAAAAGAAACTAGTAATAATCATACTATATATGATAGTCCGACCACTATTTCAGGGCAATGTTCCAATCAAAAATGTAATGAATGCGTTTCAAGGTGAGTTAACTCTCTCAAACTATAGATGTGCTGATAATTATGATCATTTGTCTAAGTCCTGTCCAAGGTACTGTTGGTTATGTGTTTCACCCTAACACGAACAAAGAAGACCCTCACCAAATTTAGGGAAGCAAACTTTTTGTTGTTTAACAAAACAAACCTACATACAAAATGTATGTCTCTTGTACTGTGATTTAAAATAACAACTAACTGAGTGATTTGTGGTTCTCTTACCTACAGAACTAAACAGGCAAATACAAATTTACTCATTATTCATACGATGCAAAGTTTGCAGTAAATATCTTCAGTCGGAACGAAATCAAGAGTTTAACCCTGTAGTTGCTAGGCTTGTTATTCTAGAATCAGTGAAATCTGTGAGGAAATTTTCCGATATTTCTTTGCCTGAACAGAATTAGGACATGGATACGTTGAACATAAATCAATGAGACACTAAAATATTTAGCTATGATCAATTTTCCGTTCGAAATATAATTTTTTGTCCTTTTGTTTTCTATTTATTAGTTCATCAACTGCACACTTGTTTTAAAGGGGCACATTTCAGTATAATGTAGTGTACAGCTTGTTGGTTAAAAATATGAGACAGTTATCCATATAGTTGTCTGATTAGGAACAGTCTTATATATTTTTTTTCAAATGGACGGTTTGGGGGTCGGTAAGAATTATAACAAATGAAATGTACAATTCATAGAATAACAAACCATTGGGAAATGTACAACAATATATTGTCTGAAGGAAGTTAGCGTAAATTTGACCGCATTTCTATCAGCATGAGTAACTGGATCCACAAAATTAAAGAAAAGGAGACCACAGCATTATCTATTCTGTTTACGCTCTGTCGGATGAGTGAATTGTTTCAAATAGAATTTCAAATGATATGAAGAATTCATAGATATTCCGTCAGATTCTATAGTAATCTCTTGATGATATAATTGTCTGCGTTGGAAGGACAACAGTGCAGACATGGGCAGTTGATGAACAAGATGAGAAGGAGTTTAGCACAATGGGATGAGCAAATGCTATGTCAAAGTAAATACCTTATGGGTCGCAGGTTCAATACCAGCAGTAGTTTCATCTGTTTTAACAGCTTACTCTATTTACGCTGTCTCAGCCAAGTAACTCATTCGTGTAATAACAATAAGGTCATTTCAAATAGGGTTTCAGATAATATAATACATTCATGAATAATTAAATGTAATACAAACAGGGACGTCAGGAATGTTGTTATATGCTGTTCAATGGTTAGTTATTTTCGTGAGAGATTCAGAAGAGGGAGTCGATATTTTGATAAGTATCTCTTCCCAGCTGTGTATCAAGGACTGCACAACTGGCCTTTAAAGAAAAGCAACTGAAACAAAAGTTATGATTATCAACACCGTAGAAGCAACCACGCATTTTCTAAAGGACCGCACTTCTTAACTTGTACCATATCCATTCTGCAAAAGTTGTAATGGCTGTACCAATAAATTTCAGAACAAATGACTATATCTTTTGCTTTTTCGTCTCTCTGATACTTGACAGACTATGGCGACCTGCCAAATATTGAGTCTTATGTAGGCTGCAAGCCAAGAGAGAGGGAAAGAGGGGGGGACATAGAGGG
The DNA here is from genome assembly GCA_963457665.1 of Thysanoteuthis rhombus. Lineage (NCBI taxonomy): Eukaryota > Metazoa > Mollusca > Cephalopoda > Oegopsida > Thysanoteuthidae > Thysanoteuthis > Thysanoteuthis major. The sequence continues at coordinate 66,429,465 of OY735204.1, read as the reverse complement.
CAAAGTCAGAAAGATACTAGAAATATGCATGCTGGCATCTGCTAGAATCGTTGTCTTCTCACAAAGGTCCTCGTCACTCACAAAGGTCTCAAGGTGTTTGGCAAAATTGTCTTCCTAGCGGATGGTTATCGGAAACTAAGGTGATAGCTCTTGAATATTGCTTCCGGAAAAATTATATCTCAACAAAGGTTTTTGGATATTCCATGTATAATATGAGATTAGATTCCCTCAAGTTCTTTTTGCCATATATTTTCCATATAGACTTCATCTTTGCGGTTTTTGACACAGCATTTCGACTAAAATATTCCTAGAAGTTTAGAATTTTCCGAAGTCCTAGGGGAAGGTTTTTGCATTTTTTATATCGTTTTTCCAAACTATTATCCTTTGGAACAATACATCAAATCCAGAGGAATGCATTGGTGGCATCTTTGTGTTATAAAATAGTTTGAGAGCTGAGGAAACATGATTTATGTTTTGGGGGGCACAAGGAGTTTTTGTGGACGAAATAGATTAAAGTACGAGGAATCAAAATCAGTCAGTAAGTACATTTTGTGTGGAGATTACACGTTTTGATTGAATACATTGGAAACATCAAACAAAATAGATAGGTAAGGGGTATTAATGATCATTTTTTACCTAAAATTACTGTAGATCGATAATTTATAACTTGAGATTAGCTAATTAGTATGGCTAATTAATACACCTACTCGTTATAACTCTCCTGTGATAGCATAGTTAAAAAGCCAAAAAACTTTATAAACTGGATAAATTCTACTTTATGCCTAGGGAATATTTACTACCTACGTCACAACAAATTACACTTAAATTCAAAAGAAAAATAGCACACTACAGTAATTGCTTGAGAAAATGTTTCAATATCTATACAGTTTCACTTTATATCTTCATGATATGGACAAATCAAAGCCATTTCACTGTAGTCCTCAGTTTTCTCTAGAAATCATCATCATCATCGTCGTCGTCGTCGGCGTCATCATCATCATCAGTATATCAACGTCTGTAGTTGGACATAGAGCTTCCTCAAGATTTGCCATACTTCTCTATCGTGGGTGTTGCAGAGCCAGTACGATCTGAATTAGTCTAGCTTGTTTCTCGATCTAATACTCAGCCGGCTTTGGTTGCACCAGTGATCTTTGGGTATCCATGCTGTGAGTCACAATGTTCATTGGTTGTCTACCATTTTTTTTCAACATAGCCAGCCCGTTGACATTTGGGATTCTAAATGGATTCTATGATGTCCCTGATTCCTGTGTTCTTCAGGATATATTGTGCTGTCATGTGGTTGCATTCTTGTTTTTCACCAATCACACTCGAGGAATATGTTCCCTTGAACACCGAATAATCTTGTAAGTTCCATTTTAAATTTACCAACACTTTCTATCATCTAAAAAAGGGTCATCGAGAGATTCTTTGTGATGCACATTTTTTTACTAATTAGTTCAAATGACTTCTTGTAGAAGAACAGGTTGTGATGGACACAATGGTTCCCAGCCTGCAGCCTTGAGTTTTGCCAATGGTTTTGTCATTTTAGTTGTGGCCAATCGTTGTCTGAACATAACATATATCCAGCAACTTTTTGAATAGGTGCTTTCCATAAATGTCATTAATGAAAATATCTATTCCTTTCGATAATTCTTTGCTTTGCAATTCATTTCCTACTCAACTGACATTGTTTGATAGCAATATGATCCTTCTATCTACTTTTAGAATTTGATTTATTTTCACCTACTATATGAACGGGTGTAATCATAGCCTGAGAATATATGTACAGCAGGTGATATCCAAAAGATACGAATTGAAAATTGACGGTTTTGGGAAGCAAATGAAAGTCCCATTCTGACGAGATATATATATATATATATGTATATATATATATATATATATATATATATATATATATATATATATATATATATATGTATATATATATATATATATATATATGTATATATATATATATATATATATATATGTATATATATATATATATATATATATATATATATATATATATATATATATATATATATATATGTCAACATCGCATTTTTCGACTATCAAAAAAGACATATGCTTGAAATTGCCGTGTAAAACTCAAAATAACTTGCTTCTCATAATCGGCTGTAGCTTTTTATGTCTTACAGTTACATATTGACAATATTTACTGTTGGGAGTTAATAGGATGTTAGTTTTAACGATATATATATATATATATATATATATATATATATATATATAATATATATGTGTGTGTGTGTGTGTGTGTCTGTGTCTGTGTCCATCAATTATTAGCCAACACCCGCAGGATTGTGTCGTGTAAAAAGATATATATCAAAGAAGATTATAAAATTCTTCATTGTTGAATGTGCAGTTATTTCTTCCTCGAGCAAGGCCAGGATTCCTGCTGCACACCGACAGCATAATATTAGATTTATATAGAAGTGCCAGCAGGAAATCCCTGCATAGACAAGGATAAAAAAAAACCTCGAATTGTGTGCATGCATGTGTATGTATCCATCTATAATCGAATCCATATTGAATGAAGTTTTAAACATGAAATAAACATATACTATAAAATGGTAAATACGGAGTTTCACACTTCTGGTCGATGCTTTTCTTGTCAGACAGATCAAAATTGATAATATGCAGTGTTGGAAAACGGGTGCATTCCTCTTTCTAGTAACTTCATTTCAATAGAAAGATGCACCAGTGTACTATTAAAGAAATGAAGTCCAATGGTCATAAAAGGAATAACATTCAACAGAAAATAAACACAACTACCTTTATTTACTTTGTTTGCTGCCACAGGGTTTGGTAATTCAAATCAGCTATTTTTTATTGTGTTGGTCACTAAGCACGGACAATTGCTGCATTGTAGATGCCTCGAAATGTCTGCTTGTTAGTTATACTTAATTCCATTACAGATAAGTGAGCAGACGCGAAATATCAGGGATGCAAAAAAATACCAGGTTCAATCCAGTTATTAGTCAGAGAGGATGGCTGATTCTGGATCCAACGACCACTTCAGACGTCAACGAATTCCCAAAAATACCCAGCAATTTGACTGACTCGTTGAAAAAAAATCCCAAATGGATATTATATCATATACTCTCTATGTCTTTAATTTATCAAAATCATAATAACCAGTTGGTTTCTTCTGACTAAGTACATTTCCAACATTATTCAAAGAGTGTACATATCCTTGAAAAAAAAACTTGGCCATGGATTGAAAATAAAAATATTTTGTGGAGGGAATAGAATATTTTTTGTATTATTCAAGAATTTTTTTTTTCCACCTTGACTGACCTATAAAAATGCAGGAACATTTGTAATGAGCAGGTTTACCAATTGTTCAAATTGATCTGCAAAATTTTTTGGTATAAACTGTTGTTGAAGAGTATTTGCGTAAGAAATGATCATATTGTACGTCTTTTATTCCATTATTTTCTTAGTGTATTTTCATGCACATGATAAAAAGTCGCAATTTCAACACGAAAAAAACACTGACTGATTATTGTAAAACGTACGTATTCATATTTTCAGTTCAATAATCTATTTTGTCCATAAATCAAACAGTATAAAACCCAAAACATGAATAAAGTTGTCTCAGCTCTTAGACTATTTTGTAACACAAAGCTTCGGCCAATGCATTCGACTCATTTTCATGTGTTATTTCATATTAATGGGAAGTACTTCTAATATTTCATATCAACTACACTGGCCATTAAGTTCGATGTCAAGTTAATTCCTTTGTACTAAATTGATATCATACATTTTTTATTGTAAAAGAAGTTTCTTGAAGAGAAACCATTATGTAATTAGTATTTTTCTTGAAAGATAGAAAAATATGCCACCACCTAGAATCCCTGGAAAAGAGATCATTTGAATCATTTTTATCCTTTAAAAAAGGGAAAACCCCACAGCATCGACCGCTGAAAGATTAAAAAAGAAAACATGCCCTCCTTACTTTTGACCCTCAAAAGTGGAAAATAATTCTCCCCACTGTTCACAACAGGGAAGAGAAAAAAATCAGCGCAGTTTCAATCCCTAAAATAGAATAAATTATTTCGCTAACTTTTGCCTCTCGAGGGAAAAAAATACCTTCACTTTCGACCGATACTTTGTCCCCCGAAAAGGAAATGGGAAGTTTCTCCTCACTTTTGATGCTTAAAAAATGAATGAAAATATTCCTGCAACTTTTGGCAAAAAAAAAAATAAATAGATAAACAATTGTGATCAAAATACGAGATAAAATCAGCAAAAGAACAATTTTAGAACTTGTTATCGGAATAGAACATTCTTTTGTGTAGTCGTAACATTCTCTTTTGGCGTCATTCCTTGTGAGCACGAATCAAGGCTTCGATCATTTGACGTTTTTGCTTGTTATCTTTGGCCATGATCAGATGAAGTCGGTTGATGCAGTGCAGGTTACGACGTTGCAAAAAATGGCAGGTGCTGACAAAACCATGGACCCCAAAGTAGAATTCGAACGTTGGCGTCCACAAGAGTCTGTCTCCTCTCCTATGTACAATAAGCCGACTTCAGGGTCACTTGCAGCAATAGAGCAAACAGACCGAAGATCAGAGTATGGGCTTGGAGAAGACAGTGAGCGATGGGGGTGTTAGAGTCTATCTTTTCTACACCTTTTATCGACGTACGGACTCTAGGAGCAGTCAGAAAAGAGCACAAAACTCAGGAGGCAGAATACTCAGATGATATTACCCTGAGACCGTGGACGAGGAACATGAAGAGTACATACATGATGAAGAGGATTCAGAGGTGAACATTGAAGAGACGAACTTTGACAATCTCTCCAGAGGTGATGATTATGATGATGATGTTTAGGAGGAGGAGTATGGGGAGTACTTCAAAGAGTAAAAGCCTTAACCAACTGATGAATTACAGTATTGGATTTCAATCGAATGCCAACGGAAAAGATTCCAGTACAAACACTTGATATCTAGTTTAATCTCGAGTATACATGAGGACATATCGGATTTCTTGACATTACAATAAGAAGTGCTGTGTTTATCTTATGTTGAAATGTGCATGAATCTTAAACATGTTACTGAATTCTCGAAGTCAAAGCTGTGTAGATTAATGTGTTTTTATTTCTAAATTTTGTTTACTCAAGATATTGTACGATTACCAATATTCTGTGATCCGGTTCGGATCAGCCATAAGTGTTCAATAAGATTGAAAATGAACTCCCATCGAACATCTATCAGAGCTTGTCAGCTGGCAGGATCATATAATATCCACATAAAAAAAGCTAATCATAGGACGGACACTTTATGTCTAGTTCACGTATAATTTCACAAAATTGATTTAATCTTGTTTTCTGTTTTTGTCCTGAAATTAAATCAAATGTTTCAATTTTAACAATGATCAATTTTCAGAATTCATCAAATCAAAATTGCATTGAGTTTATCTGTGTCTGTTTGTTGTAAATTTAAAATGCAAATTTTCGATCCTTCTGGCGTTTGGGTTGGAGATCACATTTTGAGTAATATGAGATTCAAAATGAACTTGATGGGATATTATTACAGCCTGGTGAAGGGCAAAAGCACTGGGTATACACTTCGAAATTCCAGAAAAAAAACAGATGACGAAAAACAATAAACAGAAAACAAAAAAAAAATCAGGGAAGCCTGTTAACCCACTTTTTAAGATAAAATTAATGTATTTACTGTTATGCACTAATACAGTATTCATTTCTTTTATTATGATCTCATATATACACACACACACACACACACACACACACACATATATATATATATATATATATATATATATATATATATATATATATGATCTTCCGTAGGAATAGAGCGCTCTGATAGATGGGGAATATATGCTAAATAAATATATCACTTATATTCAACCTTACTGACCGTCCAGTTCTATGGTGCAGAGATTGGATACCGGGATAATGGATTATCTGTAGCCACAAAGAAGAGTTATGATACGACGAAACAGCTGTCTGTGGATGACACAATGTTTATATATATATATATATATATATATATATATATATATATATATATATATATATATATATATATATATATATATCAAGAATTGAACATATTCGATACGACAAAACTGATTACATATTACGATATATTACATAGAAACTTATTTGAGATGACCCCCTGTCGATATATAACACCTTTGATAAAGAAAATAGAATAAGAAATTGAAGCAAATAGGGTTGCTACAGGAATCGATCCTACCTCCGACAGGGTATCTGCATCAACGTAGCGATGCTCTTAGAATGATACATTAAATGTTAACCGACGGGAGTTCGTCTCAAAAAAATTTCTATATAATATGATGCAATTCATAATTCATTCTGTCGGACCAAATATGTCTATTTTCTAAAACATAAACGCCGTGTTGAAAGAAGTGAATAGACCGAGTCCAAAAGAGATGACAATTTGGGTTGAAAGCAGTTATTTTAGCCTTTGCATTACTGGAAGTTGTTTAGTTCAATGGTGAGAGCATTGCTACGTTGGAGCAGCTAACCAATCGGAGATCATCTTAAGTAAGTTTCCATATAATATAACGCAATTTATGATTCATATATATATATATATATATATATATATATATATATATATATATATATATATATATATATATATATATATATATATATATATATATATATATATATATTCTGACTGAACACCTCTGACTAATCATCTTCCCATTTTTTAAGAGCCAGACTTTGGTGAAAAAAGCCAAGGCCATTATATGTTGGTACAAAAATTGTAATTATGAATGGTAATTCGTAGCATAAAAAGTTAGTTCTTTTTCCTACCGTTAGCTAGGTTTGAGAACGTTTAGTTCTAACTTAATTAGGTAAAATGTTTTGTTTTGTTTTTCTCTATCAAGATAGCAGTCATATACGCACTAACCTTTGAGAAAAAGAAGAAAATGCAAGTCTTTCTGTTTATTGATTCTAGTTATAAAGATTGGAAAATATGTTACAGCATATCAAACTTATGGTTTCAAGAAGAGTTCAAATGTGACTCAACGTAAAAATGGCTTCGTGTAATCGATGAAGAAAAAAGTGGATGATCACATGCGAAATGGGTTGTGATGTTTTGCAGTGTAGATTCCTTGCTGCAGTACAATCCACGTGGACTAGATATTTTGATTGCCCTCCAATCAAAAAGATATTTAAGAATAATCAATGTTGTATTACGCAGAAAATAGCCAACGGACATTGAGATATTTAAATCAAGTTTTGAGAAGGTTTTGCATCAGCTTGGTTGAGTTACTTAATTTGTGAATTCCATATTCATGTGCAATTTGCTATCCAGAATTGATGAGAGTGTTCCATTGCTTAAACTAATTGTGACGGTAAATAAAATTGGATATTTTACAACGTGGAATGCAAAACATCACCGAGCAAGCGAAACGAACTACCTCAAAGCGTACTGAATTCTGCTTTTCACTTGAGTAAAGTAATGTGTATGCATTTTGGGGGATAAGAAAAAAGTTGTATATCCTGATAAACATGTAGGAGAACTGGAAAATAAGCTAACCAAGTACTGCGCATAATGAAACCAACTCAATGCTGCAATCGACAAAAGGCGTCCAAAATATCTATAGCTTGTCTGGAAAGTTTTAATTATATTCAACACATACTCTCCTTTCAGATTACTTTTTACCTAACTCTCTGCAGAATTCTTCACAGCCCACCTTGAGATGATATTCTGGAACTTGAAAGACATAAGAATCAGAATAGATGGCGAATACCTAAGTAACCTCAGATTTGCTGATGATATCATCTTCTTCGCTAAGAACCTTCATTGTCCCCAAATGATGATGGATAAACTAGATGAAAAAAACATAAAGTTGGCCTTTGCATGAACCAGCAAAACAAAGGTCATGTACAACTAATATGTTCGGGACCAAGACTCAACAATCGAGTTGAAAATATCAGAGCACAACACTCACTTAGGGCAACCAAACCTCAATGAATCCTCAAAAGAAGAAGAAATCAAGCAGAAAATAACTCTGTGTTGGTATGCTTTCCGGAGAGCAAGTCTCAAGCTTGAGAACAAAAGATTTCCTACAGCCATAAAAAGAAGGGTATACAACACATGCATCCTAATCTGTGGAGCAAAGACATGAAACCTAATAAGAAGATTGACCTTCAACTGAGAACTATGCAACGTGCATAAGAGAGAATCATGCTCAACCTCACATTGAGAGACTATAAGATAGCACAATATGTTAGAACAAAGACTACTAGAGTCTGAGTTACCATAGATACTATCAAGAAAATCAAATGGCAACGGGCTGGACGTGTTGCAAGAATGCCAGGAAACCGTTGGACATCATGACCCACGACATTGGTCCGAATAGGCCATACGTGAAGTTGTGGCCAACAGAAAACAAGATGACATGGCGAGCTAGATAAATTAAAAGAGTGCTGGCTCTGCAACGCCCATGATAGAGGAGCCTGGTAATTTTTTGAGAAGGTTAGTGTTGAACAACGGATGCTAAAAGGCTGCTGCTAATGATGATTTTCCCATTACCACCTGCCTTTGTGAATGTGCTCAGCCGTAGAGTAACAAGAATATTAATTTTCAATCAATCACACTACTTATACATCCAATGAGAAATTTTCCGTTCATTTTCTTTCAATATTTTCATCTTGTGACAACACAGCATTGGTTAGAATTTACGCTTACGTCGCTTAACCAATAAAAACTAAGACACATCAAAAGATCAAACTTCTAAATATTGATCTGAACACTATGAAGACTGTAAAACCAAAGGGGCTATCCATTGGTGGCAAATAGATCAAAGGTGGACATTTGCAGCTCCCCAGGGTTTTTCTTCTTTTCCATTGAGTGATACACAGAGACAATGAAATGGAGGATTCTTTACCAGCAATAAATCTTTACGCGTACGCTGTAGGCAAAGACCGTCTTTTAAGACTCGATTTTTTGTCTCAGATCAGACATGATTTTCTTTTCTTCTCTTTTATCAACAGAACGTTTAAGCCTTTACATCTTTATCCCGACGCTTGAACTCCGCGAAATAAGAATTGAGTGTGAACAAGAATAATACTCTGTTTATTAGAAAAATAATATCTGCTTCTTTATTTGTTCATTTATTCCAAAATCACAAGAATATTTTGAATTAGAATTAGAGACAAGAGAACGTTTGAATTTCACAAAGAAGTATTATTAAAGACTGGGACTGACCATCCATTTGAGTGATAAACATTGCTGCCCAATACACAGTTTGTATCTAAAAAAACACCAATATCACTAGTTACAAGCGAATGTGATAGGCTTTTCGATGTTTCAAGCGTGAGGCGAGAATGATATCATAACGGGGAAGAGTGAAGATACATCTAATTAAAATCAATTACCTGCGTCAACAACGTTATGTATTTGAAACAGGTGGTAAATCAACTGAAAGCGACCAGTTTTAGGAAAATACCACGGTTTACAGTATTCTCATTATAGTTGACAGTTTGATTTTCAGTTTGAAGTTAGTTTCTAGTTAGATTACGTCGTCTTGACCTTCCAAGGAAATATTATGTTCACTGCTGATTGTTTTGATTGTTAGTGATAGAACTAAATTATCCCAATATTTGATTGATTTTTGATTACATGAGAATTGACGGCAATGTTAGGAATACAAGAAAAATATATATTAAGGCTTAATTTTGATCGATCATTCCCACACAGTGACGGAAAAACAATAATATTTGTTAGTTTCGTGAGGTATTGTGTCATGAGGTAGTGGAGCAGCGCTTTAGAGTTGTGATGTGATGCTTCGGTCCCGAAATCCCTGCTTGACCCCAATGCCATCATCTGAAAAAACCTTCTTGGTAATTCATAATTTGATTTGGTAGAAATTGATAAATTCTCGAAGCATATTTGGATTTATAATTTTCTTCCTTTCTTTCCCACTCTTTCCCTCTTTCTCTCTCACAAACACACAAATTCTTTCTTTCAATCTCCCCCTCTAACACATAAACACACACGCACGCACACACACACATATGTATATATGAATGTGTGTGTATATATATATATATATATATATATATATATATATATATATATATATATATATATATATATTCATAATCATAAACAGTCATAAATCCACAGCTGGACAAAGGATTTCCCATCTCCTTCTATAACTAGCTTGATTGAAATCTTCTCTGCCATGTCCCACAAGCAAATCTCGGCTCTCCATCTTGTGATTGATCTTTTCCTACTGCGCTTACCGTCTTGTTGGAACCAATAAGTTTTTGGCTTCATCTGTTCTTTACTCCGGTTGTTTTCTGCCCATCTCCATTTTTGTTGTTCAATTACTTGTACGGTATCCTCCATCCTGTTCCTCCCTTGGATTTATGTTGATCTTCTCCTTTGCTCTTTTCATTGCTCGTCTGTGCTATTCTTACTTCGGTTTCGAGCGGTTCGATAAACTTCAACCCGTATCTTATAACTGATATTACGCATAGATTGCATACTTTGAGTTATGAGCATATAAGCAGTTTGCTTTTCAGTGGGTGTCTGCTTAGGCCAAATGATTTCTAGCCAATCATTATGAGCAGTCTCATTTAATTTCCATTGTCTTTCTTTGGCTTGATTGCCTGACCGAGCAGAATGCATTCACTTCTTCTAAAGCTTCGCCGTCTATTCTCATGGTCTGTTGAGGGGCATATTTACGAAATAGTGGTTTTCTGCAATCAGATTACTTAGATCTTCTGCGGGTTCTGCTATTAATACATCATCATCACAGTAACTTGAATTGTTCAATTACTCTTTGTTTATATTTACTCCCATGTTTTCCTTGTCTGTTGTCCGAAATGAGCTTTCAAGTCTCGCTGTAAATATTTAAAGTGATATTATATTTTATTGTCTTACTCCTTTCCAAATTTTTATCGAGTTTGTATCTTTTTTAACTGTAAACATTGCAGCACCATTTTCGTATTTGGTGTACATGATCAAATATTTTTAGATAATCCTCGTATATACCTTCTTCTCGCTTTGCATTGGAGACTACATCCTTTTCTGTGTATTTTATCTTGTTTAATGTATGTAGGTAGTTTTATGTCGAACGCTTATTCGCTCGGTTGGATTTCATCAAAAGCTGTGATTCTCCATTTTTTTTGCTCACTACCTCACCTCGAATTAATGAATTAATGCTACCCTAACAATTTAAAAAATTCCTTAAATATATATGATGTGACACATATCCTATGTTTTCGCAAAAGTATAGTTAAATAGGTTCCTATCAACTCTAAGAGACTGGGTCCTAAAAGCAGCCTTTACAGTGTTGATGATAAGCGCTGAGTGTTTTTTGTTTTTCTTAATAGAAAAAAAAATTGCCAAATTGATCAAAGTACCGAAACAAAAAAAGCTGTGGTTTTAGAGCCAAAAGAATGCACAAGCTTATCTCCATCGCATCTGACAGTGTGCCGAATAATTTGTCACTATTTGACAGAAAAATATAAATGACGGAAACTAATCAAATTACTCAACTTAGATTAAGTAAGGAAAAAACTTAACGTGACCCATAGTATTTACATACAGATCAGTACTCTTGCCTCAAATCAGAATATTTGTATGCGCTACCTAGGAGCTACCCAGCTCTCTACTTATGATCCAAGTGTACACGCCTTACGCTGTTGCAATGATATGGCCGAATATGGCTCACCGAAGTTCAATATTGCTTGGCAAAAGACCGAAGGGCAGTACGCACTTTCCGATTGCACTAAAAGGAATGAGTCAGGCATGCCCAGACACCTTTCCAAAACTAATTGCAGGGACCGGAGCAATTTTTCAAGTTTTCCTTACAGAACCCAAACATTAACCCGTCCATGCATCACATCATACTCTAGTGAGGAAGCGAGTAAATACAGATCTAAGTGTAGTATACGCTTGCAATGCACTCTTTGGTAGCTTTGCGCCAGTGCTGTATAATGGCAAATGATAGCCAGTTAAGGCTTTGTATTGCTAAGTGCAAGAGGTCTATGATGTGATTTGTGGCCACAAATCCCCAGTGCATTACCTCACCATTGTACTAAAAAGCGATGGTTAAGCTTGCTCTGATGCCTTTGCAACATTACTTGCAGGAATTGGAGCAATTTTTCAAGTTTTCCATACAAAACCCCGCATTAAACGGAATTTGCGTGACGTTTTTCTCTCGAATGGAAGCGATTAAATACGGATCAGAGTGGAACATCTGTGCACTCATTGAAGATTCACTCATTTTGTATTTTATATGTGAATCATTCCTTGTGAAAAAGCCTGGGCAAAAAGTTACTATGTACAGTCAGGTGTGGTTGAGAAAACGTCACGTGATGAAAATCATAATTTTGGTTCCTGGCAAGAAACATCATTTCAATAAAGGTGATAATTACGTTTTCTATGACGTAATTTTCCTTTGTGAAATATTTGTTTGGACGTCTGTTTCATAATCATTCTTACAAAGAGCAAAATATGAAAAAAAAATTTTCAAAATGATTCTCGGTGAGGTAAAATATTCAACAACTTTGCATTTCAATTTTGATTAAATTTCATCTTAATGAATATTCGTAAAACTTGAGTTGAGTAAATATTCCAGTATCAAGGGATAACGTAATAACAATGAAATCTCTAGTGTGGGGTTGAAAAAATGATTTCCCTTCCGTACGAAACCTTTCTTTTAAAAAACATGAAATTCAAGTTTTATGAAAATCTGCAACTTACTCAAATATTGAAAGTGGATATTCCGTTGAAAAAAATAATTCCTGCTCTTACAAGATATTTTGCATAAACAGAAAGGACGAACTCACAGGGGGCTGAGCGTAACATTTCTATTCTAATTTTTTCTGAATCTTAAAAGTGTATATTTTTTAAATAGTTGAAAATTATTTGATTCGAACCAGAACTTATTAGAGAAAAAATAAAGTAGACCCATTTAGATAATTACAATAATTCAACTGGGAAATATCACGCTACAAATCACAATTACATTTTGAAAGCAAATACAGTGTTATTGTGGTGTAATTGTACTAGGCTTACATTCGGCCTTGTGAAGTACCAATGTAGGAGTAAGTATTTATATTTTTCAGCAGTTTTCTGTCCAGACCAAAGGTCCATTTTTTGCCCAGGGGCTCCGGTTAACTGGACAATGTCTGAATACCCATACGGCCAGTCCACCCCTGCCCATCGACCAAATCTCTCACTGTCATCAAATCCTTTTGAAATTAAACAAATTTAGTGTTGAAAAGATATATTAAAGTATTAGCAAATTCAGAAATGTGCCAAAATTTAGAGTTTTAAATCAAGGTGAAAAATATTTGAATAAATTAAAAAAAAAAGAATTTCAATGACCAGAAACACTTCAAACAAGTTTGAATCTATAAAATAAATCATGTGAAACCCTTGAGACTGAAGCTTGTTACAAAGGATCTTGATTTCGTGCTCGAATTTTGTAAGCTTCAGTTTTTAATCCTCTCGTTTCTTCTTTTGTAGAAACAACATTCAACGAAATATGAAGATGCAGATAGTAAGAGAAACTCTTTGTCAAACTAGTTGAATTCGGGTGTTTGGTTGTCTCGTTACAAAGCCACATCCTGCCTACTTCAACATTGAATATCGTCTCAAAAGAATTCTCATGCTGTTCTTTCAGCAAACTCTCCTTGAAACCTAAAGTCCCCTTTATAGAGGTCCACTAAGAATGAAGCTGGGTTAACCAATTTAAAAAAAAAATAATCAGAAAATCGATTATTTAACTCATGCTCAGATATCTAAAAATGATCCATGACATACACAGCAATATTTTTTTGCTCACCTTTATTTATCAGAATAATTGATTGAGTATTTTTGGTAATATTCATGATTGTAACAAACCCACATTCATTGATCTTTTAATCAACGTGTCCTATGAGCTCCTTACAGTTGATCATTCTATGTTTTTCGGAAATTCAAACAGATAACCGACCAGAGCCTCGTCCTCAAATGCTAACAGGAGCTTCATTCAAGGTCTGTCGTTAGAAAAGTCTATCGAAATATGAAACATTCCCTCAAACCGTTCCAGACAGTAATACAGTGACAACCATCTTACTTTGAAGTGGAACAATAAGTTGACATGATCTGTATTTTCATTTTAAAAGAGATCATAAAGAGACACGCTCATATTCATCATCACCTTTGATAAGGTTGATACATTTTATTGCTGCCTTCAATATGTCATTTAAAGCAGGTGGAACACTTTTGGCAGCTAAATTCTCTCCGTGGATGACAGAGTGAATAAGTTCTGGATAGCCATCCTTAATTAATTTTAAGCAACCATTTTTACTTTCCTCGAATTGCAAAAGCACCATCTGCAGCACATGATGGAATGTTTTTCAACAGTATTTTATTTCATCTAAATAGATTCTGAGCTTCTAATATATATATCACTGGTGGTAGTGGTGTCTTTTAATAATTCAGAGAAAAACATCTCAGAAAAATCTTCATGATCAATATATTTCTCTTATACCAACAAACCGGCTTCACTGTCTCTTACAGTATACTCATAAACCTGCATTGTGAATTTACTTGATTTTAACTTCACAATAAGCTTTTATCCAATATTTATACTCATCTCATATATTTCTTCGCTAACTGCATTGTTACTCATATTCACGCTGTTGACATCTTTGTTCACAGTTCTTCAGAAATGTTTTGAGAGAAATTAAAATTTCTGGCTTAATTAAATCTTCTATTGTATGATTATTTCCAATTTTCACATATGAGTAGAGGCATTTCTTAACTAGCCTCAAAAGTGTGATCATCGATTGCAGTTCGTCCAGAAAACAATGAATTGATTGTTGATCTATTTTCAACCTTCTTTTTTAGCAATTCAAATATTCCAATTTAGAGATTAACGTGTGCTGGAGATAGGTCATTTCCTTCCTTCCCTTGAACAAGCTTTTTGAAAGTTGGAACCAAACAGATGTCAACGATAAAAGTCCTGTTTGATTTATAGTAATAGGTAATTTTACATTTTGATGAATTGAAAGTTGACAATATCGTGTAACAGGGAAACCACTAATATGTACTCCGAATATATCCTATCCCACCTGATAAGGTGGTACCAGATGCCCATGGTATCTAGCCTTTTCCATAAGTAGTTCTAGGTTGAAAATTAAAAAGCAAGAGAGATTTTCGGTTCCATAATGTGAGAGAAAAATACTGGTCTCCGTTGGAAAAAAAATTCTAAAGCCGGATGTTGTTCTGTTAGTTATATATAATTTGGCCATGATGAATTCAAAACTGGCGACAGTTTTGTTCCGAATAAGCCATTTACAAACCTACCACCTATTTCATTAAAATGCCAAGGTCAAAATTTTACGATTGTGAAGGGTGTCTGCATAATGTGTCTGAAAATACTCAATGGTTTCAATGGAATCTTTTTGAAAGGTGGTTAAATTTTTGTAAAGAGAAGCGGCTAAATATTTTGGTTGGATCAAGGAATATTTTTGATTAAGAGATATTTTTCAATACATTTATGTATGAACTCATGACTATTCACAAAATATCCAAAATTTCTAATGTGTTTCAATGAGAGGGCAGAAAATAGACTACAAAAGAATCGATTAAGTTTTAGGACCAATACATGCGCAGTTGCCTCCCTTCAGTCTTAGCTATATGAACCATATGATCCAGTCAAAACTTCATGGCTGTCCAAATAATAGATTCTAAAGTTATTAAAGAGCAAATGTACGGTAGAAATTGATCTCATACCCTCTAGCCATTTATATCTAACGCTTGATGATGTTAAATTGAGATCCTTGGATAAAATATTGTAACATTGTATCTAATTTTGAATAGCCTTCACCTTCATCCTAATTTTCAGTTGCTTTTGCTTTGAATCGGACATTAATCAGACAACCAAAAAGGGTCATATTATAAAAAAAGTACTGAAAGTTTCAAAGAGGAGGATAATGGTAAAAAGGGGACGTAATATTGAGGAAAAGGGTAAAAAGTTAAAAGGGGACTATTGTTAAATAAGGGGTAACGTTAAAAGAGGAACACTATTGAAAAAATGGGCAATTAGTAAAATAATGCATTGAGAGGGGGGAGATTTTGAATAGGGGGGTGATATTAGGAATGGGGAAGGATTTCGTTCCCAGAAATGAAAGAAATATTCCTCTTGTTATTCAACCCTGAAAGTGAAAAAAAAAAATTTCCCTTGATTCTGACCCTTATTAGAGAATAGAATCTCCATCGATTTTGGAACATCGAAGTGAAAAAAAAAATTCCTTGGTTTACGACCAGTAAAATTGAGAAAGAAATATTTCCCCTAAACTTCGACCCCTGACAGTAGAAAAAAATTACCTGTCGATTTTGACCCTCAAATGTTAAAAAAATTATCTTCCTCATTCTATCCCTAAAAGTTAAAGAAAGATGTCCCCACAATTTTGACTTCAAGTGAATAAAAAATTCAAACAAATAAAAAAATCCCTTCATTTTGATTTCGACACATAAAAGTCGAGAAAAAAAATCTTCCTCTCAGTTTTGACCCCCTCTATAAATACCCCTGCCCCATTTTAACACTTAAAAGTTTTTTGTCAAAAATCCTTTGGATTTCGATCCCTGAAAGTGGAAAAATCCTACTCGATTTCGACTGCTAAACGTATATGAGATTTTTTTTATCACAACCCCTGAAGTAAAAAAAAAAACAAAACAATTTTTACCCCTAAAAGATTTTTCTTCGGTTCGTTTTCTTTCTTCCATTCTCTCTTTATCTCTCCAGTCCTCCCTCTCTCTCTTTCTGTCTCTCTCTATCTCCTTAATTCTGACCTCTATAAGTCAACCCCCAACCTTGATAAAAGTTTTAAAAAGAAGATAAAGGGGAAAATCATTGTTTTCTGATTTTGAAGCCCAAAAGGGAACAGAATAAAGAAAATCCCTCGAGATTTCCACCCCTAAAATGAAACATAATTATTCCTTCCATTTGATCGATATAATCTGTGATCCCTGACTTCTTGTCAGAGTATATTGTATTTTAACCGTACTACCTCAAAACATGCGACAACGGAAACTATTTGTGTACAATCAATGAACGTTGCATTATAAGACATATTAAACATGTTTTTGCTTCTTTCTTAATAAAGACCGCATTTTTATCTCCAAGGATTGAGCTGAGAAACAAAAATAGAAATATTCTTTTATTACGTCCAACTTTTATCTCTGGGGATTTATTTGGGGAAAGTGAATAAAAATATTCTTTTATTACGCCATCAAAAAGTAATTTTTTACCATTGATGAATAATCATATATAAATAGTCACCACCTGATTTGAAATCATAAAAAAATGATGGAGTGGGGGCAGGTTTTCAAAAACTAACTTGCCGAAAACACTTCCTGGGGATCAAATTCGTACTCACAGAAAATTTTATAGGTTCATATCGAGTAGTTTTTCGTGGTGTGACGAATACATGCAGACGGACAGACTTCTGGAGAATCATAACGAGATAATTTTCTCTCTCTCTCTCTCTCTCTCTCTCTCTATCTATCTATCTATCTATCTATCTCTCTATCTATATCTCTCTTTATTTATCTATCTAAACTAGGCATAGTTTAATCTACAAAGAAGTAAAAATCAAAATCACTCCACAAATGGTATCGAGCATTTTCTCTAAGCTAAGATTTACTTACAATGTTGAAACATACGCTTGTTGTATATTTATTTGAATCTCTCTTCGCCTCTGATCTTTCTCCAATTAATCAGTTGTTAGGATGTAGGGTGTCGAAGTGCAGCTCAAAATAGCCTTCTTCGCTTAAAAGATTATGGCAACATGACTTTCCTACCCCAGCATCCACTCCTATGTATGTATTTCTTTACTGACGTAAGCTTAGGATATATGAATATATGATTAGGACACTGACATAAAAAAATGAATTACAAGGATATATACCTGGTAAATTACGGGCCTAAAGCAATCGTCAGCAACAGGTAATGTCGTTTTTTTTTCATTGTAAGATGTTGATGAGTGCGTTGGACACGGAATGCTGATATTCAACGGATGTTATTACTGTAATATTCATCATATATAATGATAGCTCTATTAACTGTGTTAGATATTGAGCACTGCGATTAAATATCGTCATCGATGGATTGCATATGTTTTTACTTTTCTTTTTATATCCTTGCAAGTTGAAATACATTATGATATATATATATATATATATATATATATATATATATATATATATATATATATATATATGAATGTGTTTCACTATTTGAAACTTTACACATTCATAAATATTCAGCCAAATTATATATTCATTTCGCAATAATATAATTGCCCATACTAGACAAGTACAGTGAATGAACGGGATGAGAATAGTGGGGATAGGAGGTTATTTGGGCCTCCACTTTCCTGTCAGGTTATATAGCTCAACGGTTAAGAGCGACGCTACGGTGCAGCAGCTACCTTATCAGTCGCAGGTTTGATTCCTGCAACAGTCCCCATTATCTTTTATTATCTATTCTACTTACGCTGTCTATGCAAAGTGAATCTAATCCCATGTAATAACGAACGGTCATTCCAAACTGAGTTTTAAAGTTATATAACGCATTTAAAAAATTGACTATCGGAATATATATCAATTTCCTAAACACACACTCACACACACACACACACACACATATATATATATATATATATATGTGTGTGTGTGTGTGTGTGTGTGTATATATATATATATATATATATATATATATATATATACATATATATATATATATATCCTGGATGGCTAACAGTCACAGCGTTTAATTGATGACGCTACAAAAACAACCAGGATATGTTATTTAAATTCATTCATATAGCAAGATTCTTTATTAAGCTATGATTATAGAAAAAAAATATTAAAAATCGAATTATACAACGAGCAGTGTCATTGTTCATGTCTGTGCGTAACAATGTTTTTTTCAACTTGGAAGTAACAATTTCTCTGATAAAGATATCTCTTATGAACTGTTTGAGACGAGAGACACTTAAAAAATGATTCAGTAGTATATTTTCTGGGAAAAAAATCCCGCAGAAATTCAGATATATAAGTGACAATTACATCAAGTGCTAATCCTGAAATCTCCTGTTCGAGCAAAAACAATAGTGTTATAGTTTCTGTAGCAAGTTATGTATTTTCACAGGATTCAGTTCAGTTCCAACACCTAACCATCATCATTTGCCTGGGCTTGGGATTAGCTATGCTACTATTTTGCTATATGCCCATGGCTTGGGTGAGGGAATGAATTCATGCTTTTCCCAGGGTGAACATAAACCGACCCAACTGAAATACAAACTCAATCCACCGATTCCATCTTTTTACGGCAATCGTTACGCTTTCCTACACATTTGTTTAATGTAAGTAAATGCAAAACAACAAACAAAAAACAATAATCCGAGGCCTGATGACGAAGGATACTGCCAGGTGGTTAAATTTGAATGACTTTTTCTGATTTGCTTTCGAAGCCGGACCGGTGAGGCGCTGTCCTGCTGACACCAGCGATAGGATATGCAAGTTTATGTCTCGCTGGAATTTTACTCTTCTTTCCAGATTCCACTCACAAATGTCCGTCAGTATGAATGAAAGGTGTACTTGTAAAATTGCATTTACCTACGCGTTATGCAACGATTTTTAGGGTACTTTGTCGTTGGATTATTTTCTTTTTATCTAAGCAAATACTTGCCTTGCTTTTGCAATGCCAATTGGCCTTTTTATTTTGTAATCGTCACTAGCTGCGATGTTGCACTGCTTTACCGAGTTTCTGTACCTTTGAATCGCTTGACCCAGGGTTCGAACTCATGACTATCAGGACACTGCACCAGCTCTTTCGTAGCCAGTAGATAATAGTCTGCGATTATTTCGACGTGGTGATCACAATTCTTGTTTTTTTTTTTTTTATCATCAAGTCTGACTTTCTTTTCAGGGAGACGTTTTCCTTTCAACTGTATGTCTTTTCATCCGTTTTTCCTTTTTTTTTTTCAATACGAATACCGATTGAAATTGGCTTCAGGGTAGCTTTATTTTCCATTTTCAGACATCCAGTTGACGTTGAATAACGATGCTTGGAGACAGTGCGATGGTTTCATAATGAGCCGTGCGATGGCCAGCTGAGGCACTATCAAATATCTCGCCAGGAATCAGTGGGAAAGTCTACGGTGAGAAATGGAAAGGAAATCCTAGATGGCAACCCACCCCAGGATCTAAGTTAACCTCAAACCGATCAAAATCTCTACTCAACACGATGCAAGACCGGCCACTGAAACCTTTCGACCTAGGGAGGCGCCATGTCGGGTTGTTATTTACCCACTGGTAATCGGGTTCTATCGCTGATGCCAACGAAAAGTATGGCACTGAAGTAGATTGGTAAGTTTTTATTCATTTGTTTTTCTCTGTATTTTCCCTGTAAGTAATTTGTTATTTAAAGTCTTCGCAGAAGCTCAAATATTCACCGAGGAAACCATATAATTATGCACTTATTTCTTTGATCCCGGCTAGCATTCACAGACGCAGATTCGATCAATCTTAGATTATTTTTTTTTTGCTGTGTTTCGTTGCCGCAAACTTTATTTTAAAGAAATTGTGCAGAAATTGAGACCCTGCAAAGATAGATATAAATAGATTAAGCAACATATTGTGATCAACAACAGAAAACATTGATTTGAATATAGGAAGAAAAATTGGATTCTTCAAGGAAGCAAAATTAAGATAGTTCTTAGTGAAGAACTAATCAAAACCCTGTGTTTAACAGTCAACTGCAGAGACTACGTAAATGTACAGATTGTCAATGCATCAATCTTCTCTGCATGTTATGAAATCGTGTGTCTGACACAAACTCTCTCTCTCTCTGAATATATATATATATATATATATATATATATATATATATATATATATATATATATATATGGAGAGAGAGGGGGTGGGGGAGAGTGAAAAACATACAGACGGACTGACAGGTACCTAGTGTGAATTTTGTCAGTTATTTACCGCATAACAGTTTCTATGTTGATTCCACATCGTCAAATACAGTAATTGACGATGTGGAATCAACAAACGCACGCTCACACACCCACATACACACACACACACACA
Organism: Thysanoteuthis rhombus; assembly: GCA_963457665.1. Lineage (NCBI taxonomy): Eukaryota > Metazoa > Mollusca > Cephalopoda > Oegopsida > Thysanoteuthidae > Thysanoteuthis > Thysanoteuthis major. The sequence goes on along the minus strand of OY735204.1, from coordinate 66,408,310 downwards.
CACACGTATATATATATATATATAGTAGAATGTGGATTTGCTACACAAAGTAGCTCATGTTTCTGCCCTGTTTTGGCCTCATCAAGCGAATGATCCTGTATCATTCGCCTCTCGAGGCCCAATGAGTGCAGAAACATGAGCTAGTTTGTGTAGTGAATATTTATTTATTTCTAGCTCTACCCCAAAACAACTTAACTCCATCAGTAAAAGGTTGTATGTATCGAGCACTCTATGAAAAAAATGTATTACATTTCAGAAGTGGCTTTATATTATTGATATATTATCATATTATGTTATACAGCTAGCCTGGTCTGTACCAATATACTGCGTATATATATATATATATATATATATATATATATATCCAGTGCGACCCAAACATTATCTTAGTTTTATCAGGGATTACGAGACTAAGAATTGATCCGACTGTGCGACAAATACAGTGAAAAGAAACCGACATGCCATGTCCAAAGACGAATTAAGGCAGTGCGTTTTAAAAGATTAGTCTCAAAATTTCAACTACTCGGGTAACTCTTTCCAAGAAATAATTCTCCGTGGGAACTGTTTCAAAAAAACATCTTTCTCTGCATGGAGACACAGACTCACATTCAAAAATATCACCCAAAATATCAGGTTCTCCAAAAATTGTGCTCCATCTCATATATATATATATATATATATATATATATATATATATACATATTTATACACACACATATATATATATATATTTATATTTATATATATATATGTTTATATATTATATGTGTGCGTGTGTGTGTGTTAGTGCGTGCTTGTTAGTGCACACACATGTATCATACATGTATAATGGGCATTGGGAATTACCTACCATGAATTATAAAAGAAAAGTTCAGAAAACTCAGCCGCTGATGCATTGTGCTAAAAACAACAGAATGCAGATTATATTTTGTTTTCAGGTCGTTGTTGACACTTCCTTTGCAAGGAGAGTTTTATTGTCTTGAGCAAGCCAAGTCCGGCTTATCACTCCAAAAACATGGATGCATTGAGAATCCATTTTTTTAACCGATATAACAAAGAATCTTATGTGAGCTCGTGTTAAATCCGGGCATTTTTTGTCCTTATTCTGCTTATAGATCTATAAAATCATTTTCTTTGTGTAAAGTCAGTGAAATCTTTCGTGTTACGATAAGTTTCAACCCGAAAAAAAAAGAAAGGTTTATGCGACTATGAACGTTTGATTTTCTAAAGAAACTGAAAAGTTTCAGGAGGAGAGGAAGCTGCCTTTCACCCGATGATTGATATTTCATTTTCCTGTCGAAGTTACGAGCTAAAAAAAAAAATGTGTTTTTTCTTTACTTTCACGTTGGTCTCCAACAAAAGCAAAATTAAAACAAATTTGATGACTTCTTCCATTTCTCAAAGTGTCTCTCTTCGTAAATATTTTTCTCCGGATCGGATTTTGACTTATTCTCTTGACGCTTAGTGTTATATGGTATTTTTTTACTGATTTATATGACTGCTTTTGCGTTCATCCACGGAAAATAAACAAACGAGCAAGCAGACTTACCAATTAACAAGGGAATCTTACATGCTAGATGGTTAGCCAGCTCGTATCATGAACCACTTACCTAGTGTTTTGAACTGAATCGTCACACTTTAATGACTTTGTCCTGGACTACGCTACTCTTAAAAAATACGCATACTGAACACAATTTTATTTTATTAGTCTGAACTTTCATAGATTCATGATTGTCAAAAATTAACCGAGGATCAAACTTACCACCCGAATGCTGTGGTGGGACAGTTATTAAATAGTTACCTCCCCAATGAATGATACTAATTGGCTAACTATGTCACTAATGAATACTAGAGAAGTTTCGTCTGAAGATTTCACTGCATAAAGATCGAAGAACATGATTCATATTCACCGTTGGATTACGTGCATAGACAAGGAAATTGATCATGTTGCAAAGAAGTTTTCCGTGTAATAAATGTTTTCTCATAATTAAGCTAAGGTTCAATTGACTTACCTACGTATATATATATATATATATATATATATATATATATATATATATATATATATATACATATATATGTATATAGTTTTTGCAATGACACATAAACCTTTTCCGTCTCTCATACTCAGCAGTAACCGTCAGTCAGTTGTTCCCAGTGATTTTGGAGAACAACCCACCCATTTACTTTTGAATGAAGCATGCTATAAACATCTAATCAGGTTTAAAGTTCCCCCAAGATTTTATAGTCCCAAGAAATTTCAGACTTACCCCCCCCAACTCCTCCTTGATTGCCAAAGAAACCTCTATGATCTCCCTGCTTTCTTTTCGTTCAGTATTATATTTTAGGATGTTTCCGTGTATTTAATGCCCTATATTATCAATTCATACTTCCAGAAGCATCCAGTGTTAAGATTCAAATTGTTCAGTGAAAATGGCCTTGAGTCGTTTACCAAGTTAATACCGATTTTTAGGAACAAATGATTAGTTGGATTTCCACGGAATCTGTGTTATTCATATCTTTTCTCGTTCTGCTTATCTTGTTAGATGTTGTTTGTTAATCAGCTTCAATACAACGTTTTTCCGAACCTTGAGTAATGAAGGTGATTATACTGAAGAAAAGATATACTTGGGTCTTGATTGCAAGGTGCTAAGTTTGGCTTGTACCATTCGCTGCTAGAAGCTCTAATCGTCAGGCAAAGTTTTACGTTTAGTATATTGTCACTTACATACCAATTTAAATAACCTTATCACTAATCCACTTTTATAAACATCCTTCATATTTACATTACTGATCATAGAATTCTAAGAAATGTCAAAAATTTTTATCAGTATCTCGTTGTTTACAAATTAGTTAGATTTTATTGCGTTTCTCGAAGTAGTTCCCTGAAAAATATATGTCTGAATCGAGTTGAGTTCGATGTTGCGATGTTTTTGTCCGGAAGTTGAAAGTAAACGGGAGATTACGTTTTTACCTTTAGTTCCTAGCAAGGAGGGAGAACTGGTTTGTCCAGCTGTATTTTTCCGAGCCACCTGTATCCTACCCTTGCTATCCGTACTAGGTTGAGAATATCGTGTTGCGTTTTTACTCTATTACGTTAGTTACCACACTTTCCCCTACATCGACGGTTCTAGAATACCCGGTCTGTATGTTAGGGATTTGATTTTACATTTTGCATTTATCGTGAGAAATATTGTGGATTCGCTCAAATATATTATCATTCTAAAGGGGTGGGGTTGGATGTGAATCCAACCGATTTAACTTTGTTTTACCGAACCGTCTCACAGGTTAAAAGCCGTTTAGTTATTAAAATGTATTGCAAACGATATTAAGATATTATATAAATCTTTTTCTTAGTATGATTCGAGTTGTTTTCATAAAAGCATTAGTGTTAGAAGACATACTTTAGAGCCTTTTGTTTTCAGTGTTTTGTGCATTATTTTATTATGACTCTCTCTTTAGGAACTTCCATTCAGCCCTTCTCTTATAGTGATCCGTCTTAGGTGAATCGTTTTCAGGATTAAAATCATACATTAAACCCTTTTAGGGACTTATGCATTATTTTCATTCCATAAGTCAATTTTCCCAATATATATTCAATTATGATAACCATATGATAGTTGATCTAATTTTACTTTATTTCTGAACGAGTATGGCCTAGTTTATTATAATTTTTTTTCATCACGAGAGGTATTAATTTTTTTTTCAGTTTATATTTTTCTAGGTCTATTCTATGGCTGTTAGTAATTAGTAGAATCTAATCTATTACAAGTTAAATATAGGCACGCATGTTACTGATATTACTCCTCTTACATTTACAACATTCTTTCAAATAATAACATTATTTTTTCGGAAAAGATTTATAAAATTTCATGTATGTCTAAGGCGTGCAGGTAAATCTATGGTTAAGCATTTTTGATATATATTTTCATATATTTGCTTTATATCTTTGTCATTAGTTTTAGATCATCAGTGCAAAGGTTCATATTTATCAATATTGGTGTGTTTTCCCCTATCTATCGTTATGGTTTTTTCAAGATCTCAGGGGTTAAAACTGCTATTCTCTCATGACACATATAACACTTTAATTCTATCATTCAGTTTACTTCAATGAGAAAAAATCTTTCAAATTGAACCCAGTATTCTTTTTCAAAGACTTGGAGGGCATATTTTAGATGGGTTGGGTTATTGACCCCATACCTATCGGACTTGTGCGTCATTATATTCCCCAGGGTATGAAATTATATCTTTATTAGTACTTTCTATTATTATACTATGTTAGTTAATAGCAGATAGACTGCCATTTATTCAAAGTGAAAATCCGATATTTTTGATATCACTCCTGATTCTTTTTCAATTCACAATTTTCAATGATAATCCTATTATGGAAAGAGTTTTTCAAACCGAAATCATGTTTTAAGAATTTATATCTTCCTCTCTCTAAAAAATCTTTCCTTTTTTTTCTTTCATTATACATTTGTTATCTGTGTTTGGATAACAGTGTAGCGGTTTATATTTATCAATATTGGTGGATTTTTCTTTAATCTTGTATTATGGTATGACTTCATCCCAAGAGCTATAGCTACTTATTTCTTAGCAATGTGTTTAATACCTTACTTCTATTAATCAATTTATTTTCTTTATGTTCGTGACAAAATGAGAAAAATATATGCATTATATATATATATATATATATATATATTTATATATACACACATATATATATATATATATATATATACATATATATATATATATATATATATATATACATATATATATATATATATATATATATATATATATATATATATATATATAAGCTGCGACAGAAATACCCATAGATAATGTAACTTCCATTAACGTAGTAAATCAAATATAACGACCACTAGATACGAAAGTGAAATGACGTATCCAAAATGAGATATCGTTGATACCTTTGAATCGACAATTGATACAATTGATACAAACACTGCGGTATTAAATCCAACTTGGAAAAAGACCTCCAATCGTACCAAGGATAAAGATAATGAAAATAATACAGCATAATTTTTGTAAGTTCTTACAATCCTTCGAACCCGACCGTAAAAGAGAACGTCAGAAAATTCAAAAAATTTACTTTGGATCGACAAGTATGTCTACAAGTGTCAATAATACAAAGAGATGTTGCATGCATATATATATATATATATATATATATATATATATATGGAAAACTATCTCTCCTTTTGACACGCTAAAATGGTTACGCTATATTTTTGTTCACCTTCCATATGTTACACACATATCCTCATGTGTAATGGGTCTAAAAATGTACACTTGAAGCACTTCTCCACACTGCTCTCAAGATATATGCACATTGTTAGGGGGATCAATAAAGTGGGAGGTCGGCTGTCCATTGTGGATAAGTTATAAAATGACACCCATCTGCAAGAGATCTTACCGTGAGATATAACCAAAAATTGTTTTTGAGTGGTCATTGATTGAGAAACTGATTTATTAATGACATAAACATCTCATTGTAAAATGCTCTTTGACACGGGTAGGTAAAACGGTTGCTCTATCGGTATTTTGTGAATTCGATAATCTATGCACTTAAAATGGGGGTTCAGTTTTGTAATTTTATTATGTAGGGAAGCTGACCCATCTATCATTAATGCACAAGTTCATTTCTATGACCCAGAGCCTGTTACTATGTGAAACAAAAGGATTTGATAGAAATCGACTGATTTAATGATCACTCAAATAAACTTACTTTTGACTTGAAATTTAGTGAAAAGCACATTATCAATCAAGTTCGATGGTCAGTTGAGTGTTAGTCACTTCTCCTCATACGCAAATTATGAAAGCCGGCTTTATTTTACAATATTTTATAGTATAGGTAAATATGGATGTCAGAAGGAGACTAAGGCATTAGTATACAACCATTATTACGAAAGAGAGTGAAAGAGAGAGAGACAGAGAGACAGAGAGGGAGAGGGAGAGAGAAAGAAAGAAAAAATCAACGTGTAAATTGTTTCAGATTATTGGGAAAGTGTTAAAAATCATAACTGGAAGTGCATATGCACATGCGCTCTCCAATGTTTTGTCAGAGTTTTGCTGACCTACGACGAGTGCAAATACTGAGGGAACCATTTATTTTATAGTCTCATCAAGCAGTTATTGTAATAAAAATTAATCAGACCCAAACACTTTATTTGAAATGGTTTGAGAACACTCAAAAATGTAAAAAGAATTTTATAACATTTTTTAAAAATATTGAGTTGTTTATATCAATAATGTAAATCCATGACATGAATATAAATCGTTCAAATTTTATATCCTTTCCGTCAGTCAGATATATATAAATACCATTGTCACTGTCGACAAGTTCTGTGCTCCTCACAAAAAGTAACGTCTTCTCTACCACAATTAACCAAGCACAGCGTTTGGTTCAGAGTTGGTAAATAACACGTTGAATTGCAAATTAATAAGGGCTTCATGGTGGTGTTTGTCAGCACTGTAAATGACGATACGGCTCTGACCAAGAGATTTGCCGACCGTTTGAACTTCATATGGGTTTAACTAGTGACTTCCTGAACTGGCAGAGTTCAAGCAAGATGGTTTACAGAACGAAAATGTCACCGAGAGTTATAATGACAGTTTTGATTCTTTCGCTTGAGAGAGCCCATTTTGACGCCACGTTCATACTATTTAAATTGCTATTGGATTCTGATATACTCTAACCCCTAGTTCAAGCGTCATATTGTCTAAAAAGCGTCGCTTAAAGAAAGGAGTGACTTCTCTAAACCATATTATGCAGGCTTTGCAATCAAAATTACTTTGTTTTAGGCTTGCATCAATCAGATGACTTTATCCTTTTCATCCGTCAAGCAGGAGCTAAAACTCTGAAATCAGGGGGTTTAGGATTGAAAAAAAAAATTTGGCAAAAAGTAAAAACACCAATATATCATCTACTATAGTTTCCAAGTTTCATCTTTTGTATGTTTTATGTTTTTTTTTCGTTTGTTTTGAACGAAATGTACGAATGAATATAAGTAATGGTAGAGAGGCTTTGATTAATCATGCATGACTTTCGAATTAACATTCCAATATTTCTAACTCGTATATCACAGTGATTGAACCTTGTTTCTATCTGCTCGGTTTGTATAGAAACAAAAAAATCGGTCAAAGTAAATACCCATTCTATAAAAATCATTGAGAAAATATGTTTATACTAAATTCAGAAGGATACCGATTTGAATAGACTTCATCTTTAGTGAAAGAGACATTTAAATAGCAATGTTTGAATATAAGTAATTGTATATAATATACCAATGTCCAACATGTATAAAATCTTTTCTGCAAGAAGTGTTCCTGATATCAAATGCCTGTTTTTCAGGACAACAGTAGACGGCAAATAGGACACTGACTCATGAATCTCACTCAACCACTTTATTTACCCTCTCAGTGGAGGCAGTCTTTACTAATTTGCAACCATTACCAACCCGGAATTTATTGTGTTTCTTGAATCATCAATCATAATGTTATCTAAATAAACGGTTGGTACTGGTTCCACCGCAAAGTTTGTGGTATTATTAGTTCCTTAGAAATTACTGCTGAAAAAAAAATACTGGAGACCTCTGTGTCAGTGTCGCCAGCGTGTGACAAATACTGGGAAAAGAAATAATTTTGGATATAACCTAAGAATAGAGACAGATTGATGAAGTATGTAGTAAAGGTCTTTGAATTTTAACTACATGGGTAAACTTTTTCAAAAATTAAATCCTCTAATGCTTCTAAAATAAGGATAATTACACACACGCCGACACACACACACACACACACACACACACACACACACACATATATATATATATATATATATATATATACATATATCCCGAAATAGGGCAATGGTAAAACAGTTGATGTGATAAGGAATGAAATTACAAATACGGATAAAATTAAGTTTCATGTAACTCTAACCTGATAACATAGGATGAACAGTAATAAGGCAACTCGTTGAATTAACATGGAACAGATTAGAAATGACTTACATGGCACCCAGTCATGGATACTCGTGGTCTGTATATAAAAAATCACATTTTTTCAGTATTTCAATATAAGACACTTACATGGCTAGACATATATATATTTTTTTTTCTGAAGTAGTTTATTCTATCTAAGTTGTCTATGTCAAGTTATGAATTAACTGTTTAACAATGGAAGATTATTTAAAAAAAGTTTCTATGTAATATAACGCAATTCGTATATATATATATATATATATATATATATATATATATATATATATATATATATATTCATGGCAAACAATTTGAAATCACCACATTTGGAGTATATTTGTCCAGCTTCTTAACTCTATTACGAGAAAAAACGGATAGCAGCCAACACATGGAAGAATACTTTGTTTAAAATCTTGATATTGTGGCTTTATGGAATGTAACCCAAACAAATAGATCAGAATAATTGGCATATCAGCACGATTCCCGAATGAAATAAATTTAAAAAAAGGAGTAATCAACAAAAAAAATACTACTTTTTTGCTCAATTATGGCTATCATGACGACTTAAACTCTGAAACACGGATTTCACGGATGAAAAGCAATATTTACCGTCGATCTGATTCCAGATCTTTTGAACAATGGTTGATAGATCAGCTTTGCAGGATAGAGCCTTCTCATGACCAATTTTTTTTTTTACATTCCCACAATAAAGGTTCAATCTGATACATATCTGGAATGTTCATCGGCCACAGCATTGTATAGACATGCCTCCACTCACTGTGCTGTGACAAGATCATAATCATCTTGAAAGATAACTTCACCATCACCAAACGTAATTTCTATGGATGAGATGAAAATAGTGTCTAAAGTTTCAAAGTACACCAGTGCATTGACTGTTGGAGCGGTGATTGAACTGTCCCCTGTTCCTTTACTCTACGTGCACATTGAGATCGTGAATTAGTGGGGAAATCTCCTTGTTTTCTTAAGAAACCTTGTTTTTCTCATGATTTTAGTTTTCGTTTTGCCTTTTCTATACCTAAACGCTATTTCATTCAATCAGTTTCCTAGAGTTCTGTGGCACACACTGAGTACCGTTATTGTCCATTTGTTATCCATTGTTATGCAGTAGATATCGTGATTTTATACTGTTTTTTGATCCTGATGATTGACATATTCTGTGATTTGGCTTTTATGTCATTTTATATAACCTTCCATTTCTAATATTCTTCCACCACATTTTACACACAGCTTACAATGAATAACCAACATCATTTTGCCACACATCATGTTGCATTTCCTTATCGAAAGGGTTTTTCCAATCCTGTCCATTATGTCAGTTGAGAACTCTCTCGTTGAAACCAGCTTCCCTTTTAATCACCTCAGTCCAGCGATAAGTCTAATAGATTGTTATGTTCTATAAATACTCTACTGACGGATTTATATATTTACATTTTTGCCGGCATTTTGTTATTGAAATGCGAATTACACGGTGATTTCATAATTTTCCCTCAACGTGTGAAGATTCGATAATATCCTAAAGATTTGAATAATTCAATCTATTTTGTTTTAGGTATATCTCATATAGTCAGAATCTTCAGCTGTCGAACAAAAATGGTCTCACCATGTCTTTGATTTGTTTATTTACTCTGGAATGAAAAGCTTTCTCCAAGTGTGGTAATGCTATATTTTCTCCATCCATATGTAGTATATATATATATATATATATATATATATATATATATATATATATATATATATATATATATATATTCACTCTTGTTGCAGACATATTTCTACAAATATTTATTCTCTTAATGCTGTCTAGGCCAAATGATAAATTCACAATGTATTAATGGGAGGTCATTCTAAGTAGAGTTTTAGAATAATATAAGATATTTATAATTATCCATATCGTTTTATATATCCATATGTTGATCATAAAATACATATCTATGTACCTATTTGATGTTGTCCTTGTTTATGGAACGGTTTGAATGTGTATTAACCTAAAAAGAAAATGCTTACTCGGATGGAAAAGGGTTGGCGAAATTTACTGTGCAGAAATGAGCATAAGAACGATCACTGACTGAACTGTGTCTATGTCACGTAAATAAAGTTGATTTCATTTCTAAGACGAAAATAAGTAGTTTGAATTTGATTAAAAGATATAATGTGTTAAGAACATAATAAACAATCAATTATCATATCAATTATTATATTTGTGAGTATACAAAAAATGTCGCATTGTTTCTTGGGACCCCTGGGAAGGTCGTTTGGGAAACTTGGGCTTCACGGAACACACTTGACTACTGCTGCATTAAAGAGCAGTGTAATCTATTCTGTATAGGTAAAATTATTTCCTCCATTTATAATTAGTTTCTTTTCCTCTAACATAGTTAATTAAATCTATCTACCACGTCAGGTATGTATTCGTGCTAATTCGATTTCAGTTGGCTATTTCTATTCTTAATACATATTTTGGTAATACTAGACAACCGGTGTAAACATGCAACACCTCTATTTGTCCTAAACAAAAGAGTTTATCGTATTTCAATTCGGAACTTCAGACGACATTGTGAAGACCAGAAAAGGCGTCAGGAGGATTGCAGTTGAACAGATTAGTTGGATTAATCAATGGATTAAAAAAAAAATACAGAAAAAAACCCCAAAATGTGAGGATTAAATGTAGTGATGAAGACCACAAAAAAAAAAAAATAAATGTCTGAATAGTCCAAAGATTGAATAGTTTTAACTGGATTATTTGTGTTCGAATAAGTGTGTCAATAGTTACCTGAGATTCTCGTTCAAATAATTCTCATCGACAGAAAACAGTGTGATCAAAATATTGAAGAATACCTAATCCAAAAAATCCATTATACATGTTATCATAACTTCAGACGTTGAGGAAGGCCAAAGAATGTATCCATCGAAGGGTAGTGATAGAAAATCAAACATGAGGATGTGTCCGAATGAATGACATGATATTGATATTACATGCCTGGTTCACGAACTCCATAATGCGTTAAGAAGTGCGGAGAGCCGATCGCTCGAAAGCTGTGTGACTGGAATGATAAAAACGAAAATACTACTTCTTATGATAACAGGGATGTTGTACTATTCTCCTTCTTCTGTTGATGACACGGAATATCTCGTGATTGTTGATTCTTCTGTTATTCAGTCCTTTGCCAATTTGTCCCCGTGATGGAGCTTCTGTTTTCTCTGGTGGACTGCTGAGTTTAGGAAGTCACTGCCTGACCCAGGGTCTAAGCTCACGACTATGAATAAACTGGGTCATTTTGGCATGCATAGACTGTGGGATGAGAGAAGATTATTCAGCGGATTCAGTTCGAAATCAAGTAATCGTTACCAAATACGACAGACACCGAGGGAAAGCCAAAGAGCATAACAACAAAAACGTTAGAACTATAACAATATAATGACAACGATTCGAATGAATCAGTATATGACATTAATGTCCCGGTCTTGGTTATTATAGTCATGACTTTCCAACTGAACTACTTCAGGTGTTAGTTGCATCCATGAAGACAGGTTTAAGCACATTATCTCTCTTGTCAGTATTTTTTCTTCTTTTATATAAGATGGGTTCAATCTGTCCTTGCCTCTGATAAACCTAAACACATCAATCAGCGGCCAGATTGTTGCTATGATTGTCTGATGTCTCATGATTAGAAATCAAATAGATTGAGCCCTCTACGCTGCTTTGGTGTCTAAAGAAACCATTTAGTTAGGCGAGTTTTTCAAAGCAACTGAATTAGCACTGCCGATCGTCAGTCCTGAACATGAAAATGTTATGTGCAATTTTATTTGTTTTCTATTGGTTTTCTATCAGTTATGTCAAAAGATGAGGCGATAGAACTGTCTTCTCCAGTGTATATGCCCGGAATATTTCATGATAACATTAAATGCTGTCTTATCATATCTAAGTTACACAGACATATACTATAACGAAAGACACACGCACAAACACATCTATCTATCTATCTATCTATCTATCTATCTATCTCCTTATATATATATATATATATATATATATATATATATATATATATATATATATATATATATATAATGTGTACTTTAGAGAGTGAGACAGACTCGAGAGTGAAGTGTTTGGTGGTAAGGTTTATTAATCCTTATAAGTCAATAGTCCATACATGTTTCGGGATTCTTCCCATTATCAGTGGTGTGTGCTGTGTGAGTGTGTATTAAAATGTAAATATATATATATATATATATAATAGAATATATTTTTCTTTCTCTCTCACTCACTCTTTACACACATACACACACACATATATATGTATATGTAAGGCTTATCTTTGGCTGAATTATAATTTCGTCTTACAAAGGACACTCTGATACGCACACACACACACACACACACACATATATATATATATTTATATAAATGATTATTTATACAAACATGCATAATAGTTTATAAATGTTGCATAAATAGCTTATATGCTGGGTGAGTTATTTTTTACTTATATCTGACATGTGGCGCTCTGCTAGACAAAATTAACCTGAGTAACTATCTATGCAGAGATAGAGAAACAGTGACATGTGTGTCTGCTTCAACGTAAATGTAGACAAAATAATTGCAAACCTTGTCTGTTTATCAAACTTTTCAGTTTATAAATTGAATTTTAAATTTGTAAAAAAAACAAAATAATCAGTATCGCCATTCAATTGTTGTAGGCGAAAGTTTTGCAGCTTCAGAAATTAATAACAGTTCTAATCAGTCGAATTGTTTTGGAGATTCTTTCTCTCGTCTAAAGCACGCAAGAGATCAATTTCCCCAGAAATAATGCAATCAAGAAATACCTCATTGGCCTATTTATCTTACAATCAACTTGCTTCGATGTAATAGAATTACGAATCAATTTAGATCTCCAGTAATTTTTACATAATTAAATCACAGCTCGTCTATTAGGTAAATCATTTGGATTTATGCAATGTTCCTTGAAGCATTATTACCTGTGAAGGGAGATAACTGGCGTAGAGGCAGGACCATACGACTTCTTGCATATGAAATCAAAGTGGGTTAAAAGAAAATTCCTTTTGGAAATTGATAATTATTTGATTATTTATGGGTCAATTGTAGGCAGACAAAATTTACTTTGAATCGGGAGATTGTCGATTTTCTACCACTTTGAGGATTAAACTGAAATTTATTTGATTGAACTGAGTATTATTTATAGAGGTTACATCTAATTTCTAATTCGGAGTAAAATCTCAACAACCATACTATTTGTTGTGTAGAGTATATGTATGTGCATGAGTAAAAATACGTGTATGAATGCACATGCATAGATGTAAAAATGTGTATGTATACGTGCATACATATATACGACTCTCTTTTTCTCTCTCACGCTGTATCTAAACAGCTGTACATATATAAATATATATATATATATATATATATATATATATATATATATATATATATATATGTATGTGTGTGTGTGTGTGTGTGTGTGTGTTTGCACATAGATATATATGTAAAGGATGTATATGTGTGTGTATATGTATACATATATATATATATATATATATATATATACGTGTGTGTGTGAGTGTGTTTGTGCATAGGCATATATATATATATATTCCTTGTTGAAAGAAGACCAAGACACACACACACACACACACACACACACACACACACACACACACACACACACACACATACATACACATATACACACACACACACACACACATATATATATATCAGATATAATCTGAATATTTGGGAATCTCAAACAACTCGATGAATATCTTTATTCCTCACTTTACAAAATAGTTGTCAATGTGTCGTTGTATATTTTGTTCGTCTTACAAAGTAATTCCACCAGTCGATAGATACCGTCCTTTTCAGTTGTCTCTTTTCTTTCTCTGATAGGAACGGGCCAGGATCTAAGAGTATGCATTTTGCAAATAATCTGATTACATAAGAATAGATATCTTTGAAATAAAATCTTATGAAGACTTTTTGAGATATTTAATACGGAGCAAACGGCATGGATTTCGGCAAGGAATGGATTGAGTATACTAAGGTCGAAATCTGTTACGTTCTGAAGAGAAAAATGGTACCTTGTAGTTAAAAAAGACAACGCTACATGGTATCTGAGCCTTGAAAGATTTGTGTTATTTATAGGGTCTTCTCCCGTAAAACTCCTGAATTTTTTTATAAAGTATAGAAACGAAGTTACTGACAGTACGTTTGCTAGGATGTAATTGAAAAGATCATTGTGATTCGGAGAACAAAGTCCAAATTAAGACTAGATTCAAAAAAACATTGCTGGGAAATATAAGCTGTTTGAGGCATATATATATATATATATATATATATATGTATATATATATATATATATATATATATATATATATATATATATATATATATATATACTTCTACGTAAAAAAGAAATCTAAAAGACTTCAACAAGTACAGGCCTATAATCCTACTCAACAGCATTTATAAATTGTTCACAAAAAAACATCACCAACTGGATCACAAAACATAAGATGGAAACCAACCACGGGAACAGACTGTATTTAAAAGAAGCTATTGGACTATGGACCATCTTCATACAATAAACTAGCTGAAAAAAAAGCAGCAGGATACAAAATGCCACTTGCTGTAGCATTTATTGACTTTAAAAAGGCATTCGACTCTGTAAGAATTCCAATGGTCATGAAGTCTGTCTTTCTACAAGGTGTACACCCTGTATACGTCAGAGTATTGCAACATATATACACACACATCAACTTTTTTTTTAGAATACTTAGGATAGTAAATCTCTATGAAATCCAGAAAAGGAGAATAAATCAAGCAAAGAATCACCCTAGAATGGCAAACTTTCGATAAATCAAGCTCAACCTTCAAAAGCAAAAATTAACCATAAAAGGAAAGAGTATACGACCAATGCATCTTCCCAATTATCACTTATGGGGTTGAAACATTGAACCTAACCAAGAGACCGACTTGCAAACTGAAAAAAAATGCAATGCGCACATGATAGAATCATACTCAACCTCACGTGGAGAGATCACAAGAGAGCACAATAAATCAGAAAAAAAAGAGTCATTATAGAATCAAGTATAAAACTCAAATGGCTGTGGGCTGGTCATGTTGCAGGAATGAAAGACAACCGATTGACATCACGACTCACAACATGGATCCCCAGAGACCACATAAGGAAACGAAGCCGACAAAAAAAGAGTTGGGGAGATGAACTTGGCAAATTCAGAAAATACTGGCTACGCTACGCCCATGACGGAGAAATTTGGCGGATCCCGGGGATGGTTTATGTCCAACGATGGACGTTAAAAAACTGTTGATGATGGATGCATAGGTAGTTGCATATATCGGTCAGTGTGTGCAAAATGTGTTTGCATTAGAGTAGTACTTAGATTTAGAATTTTGCTGGCAAAGAAAATTCTTGAATTCTATTGTATAACTCATCATCATCATCATCATCATCATCATCATCATCATCATCAGTCTTTTAGCGTCCGCCGTTGGACATAGACCTTCCCCAGAATTTGCCACACTTCTCTATCATGGGCGTCACGGAGCCAGTACTTCCTGAACTTGTCTAGCTCGTCTCTCCATCTAACATTTTGCCGGCCTCGGTTGCGCATGTGGTCTCGGGGAATCCATGTTGTGAGTCGTGATGTCCATCGATTGTCTGCCATTCTAGCAACATGGCCAGCCCACTGCCATTTGAGATTTGTTATGGATTCTATGATTTCTCTAACTCTTGTCTTTTTCCGGATGTAATGTGCTGTTTCGTAGTCTCTCCATGTGAGGCCCAGCATTATTCTTTCGTGTGCACGTTCCATGGTTCTCAGCTTACGGGTCTGTCTCTTGGTTAAGTTCCATGTTTCAGCTCCATAAGTGACTATTGGGAGGATGCATTGGTTATACACCCTTCTGTTTAGGATTAATGGGATCTTATTATTTTCGAAGGTTGAGCTTGCTCTGCCAAAGGCTTGCCATCCTAGTGTGATTCTTCGCTTGATTTCTTCTTCTTTTGAGGGTCTAATGGAGATTTGTTGCCCTAGGTAGATGTAGTGGTCTACTTTCTCGAGTTCTGTGTCTTCAATTTCAATCTTAGTGTTTTTATCTCCAATGTGGTTGTTGCACATGATCTTATAATCATCAAATAACCAGCACCAGTTGATAACATATTGTAGCAAAAGCCATGCAGAAATTTTCCACCTTAAGTTCCTTGAACTGTCTGTTAGCTGAGTGAACGAAGAAAAATGTCCAGAGAAGATTAGACTGTTTGGATCCAGAAACGAAGAACAAACAATCGTCGAATGATGAAAGAATTTACTTACAACAAAATATCCGTAAGTCACTTAACTGTAATAATCTGCCTCGACTATTTAAACCCGTCAATAAGATGCCGTCGGTAGCTGTATATGCAGAGTTGAACCCGGGTCTATTTGGTAATGGTCACGCAGCTATTCAAAAACGTCTTAGAGCAGTTTGACTGTGATTATTTCAAAGTCTGTCTTTAGTCCATTGCGAGAACATTTTTACAGTTCAGCACGTCTTTTTATGAATCTGGGTTCTTGCCTCTTCTCGTAGCCTCACGATCAGGTGAGTGATCAGACAATTCGGAAGGAATTACTCAAAATGAATAGTAAAACAGACAAACAAACAAACGCACATTAGTCTCAGCTGAACGGAGGACAAAATGAAGACACTGAACGTTTTTCAAAAAGGGGACGTTATCTGTCGCTCAACTGATGGAGTAAGGGGAAAACCTTAACGTCCTTTTGTGCTGAATGTATCAATGCATGTTCGATTGAAGATCACAGACAAGTAAAGTTTTCTTTTCAATTCTATTTGGATATTCCTGTTTCAATACAATTAAATAGTACGTAGTATGTGTATGAATTGTCCAAACACTTTTAGAATGAGCTTTTTTTTCCCAACCCAAGACCTCAATGAATAGGGATAAAACCTGAGATAATAGATTTTAGTTGTTTCCCAAAAAGCAAATATACCGCGATATTTGGGTGTCGACTAGGGACTAGGTAACTGCTCTGACTCTTTTCTTCTGTCTTCATACGTCCCGAATCGAAGCCATAATTCATAAACAATAAAACCTTCGGGAAAGAATATCTAATTTGGATTGAAAAACAAAACAAAACAAAAGGCAAAAACAGCTTTCAGCGTTTGCTTTGCAGTGATCCAGTAAAGCGACACAGCACTATTTCTCCCCTCCTCTCCTCCATCACAATATACCACTATCGCCACTCATTAAGTCTGGCAATGAAATAATGGTAAATGCCTCTTCGCTTCTAGCAATTTCAGCTTTCGAAGGGTTTATAAGATTGCTTGTCTTTTGGACCCTGGGGAAAACCTACATATGAGTGGCTGCGCGTGATAAGTGGCGGACTTTTGTAAAAAGTCGATATTTCTGTCATTTTTCAAGATACAATGCCCATTTATTTTATTGTGAGGCTTAAACACGCAATGAATCGTAATTTGAACTGTTCAAGCTTCAAAATGAATTTAAAAAACTAGGCATTGTAGTTTTGAAAATAACGAAAATAGCAACCTTTTGAATGCTATTCAATGCACGGCCAGTCATAAATACGTTACGACAAATTGGTGAATTCTTTTATTGGCAAATCTTTTTTTTGAGAGAGAGAAAGAATTTCTTTCTATTTCACTTTGATTACATAAACCATCGGCAGTAACATTACTTATTCTATGTCCTTCTTTTGGTTGCAAAAATTTTGAATCAAATCAAATGGGACGACATGTTTATTCATTTTTTAAAAAATGAATCAATTTTGCCAGTTCGGCGACACATACTAGCATACACACATGCACACACGCACGCACGCACACAACACACACACACACACACGCACACACACATGCACGCACGTACGCACACACATAAATATATATGTGTGTGTATGTGTGTATGCAAATGTGTTAGTCTGTGTGTGTGTGTTTGCGTGAGTGTTTGCGTTTATATCAACTTGAATGATTCATCACGTGATGGTCCATATTTTTAATCGGAAATATTAGACAACATAGATAACTAAAAAATGCTACTTGCAGAATAACCTCCGTCGATCATTCCTTTTGCATACAGATTAAAAATCGGGGTTCTTTTAGGCTGGACATAAACAAGAAAATGCAGAGCATCATATGTGGGAGATTTTTCGAATTCTTTACGTTTGCAAAATTATTTGAGGTACTGAATTCTCTAAGCACGCTCACACACAAACATGCGCACGCGCTACCGCACACACAGATTCACACACACGGATACATACATACACACACACACACACAAACACACATATATATATATAGGTTGATGCAAGAATACTTGTGTCTATGTTATTTTCAACTTTGTTACTTATTTTGGAATGAACAATGACGTCATTGATCATGAAATGTACCATTTTAAAGCGTTATTGTTTTTTTTTAATTATTTATTCAGATTTATCTGAGCCTATCAAATGCATATATATATATATATATATATACATACATATATATATATATATATATATATATATATATATATATATATATATATATATATATATATTAGACATATATAAAACACTGAATTCTTCATGAAATATTTGGGATAAGTTGATGAACATGTAAACTAATCAATTCATTGTATTTTTGAAAGATTTTTCACTACTATTATAATGTTCCTTGAAAACGTTTTGCTGTGAAAGTTTAATATTCGCACATAAAACATGAAAGAAAGAAATACAAGTCAATAAAAGACAATTCTAAGGAGTTTTCTCATGGTTTTGACATTTTTTAAATTTATGTCTGCTCTAATGAATTCGTTGAAGACGATGCAACTCAACCTACAATTCTTCAATAATCGCCGGATATTAGTTTTTATATTTACCGATTAAACTTCATTTCGTTTTACATCATCTTGCATTAGTTTTCCTTGGTTTTGTTATTTAGTTTAAAGAAATATAATTTAGACATTGAAAATCCAAACAAAAGAAACAGACAGGCATTATTTTGTCATCGATATCATACGATGTTATTCTGCAGCTCGCACCAAAAATGACATAAGCTTGAATGGTGGTCAGTCAATTTTACGTAACAGCTGAAAAGGACAATCTTTTTCAGATAGGTTGAAAGAGGAGCGTAACGGTCAAACGCTGATGTACACGGAATAGACGATAATTAAAATTGCTGTTAAAAGACTATCTTTACAGTTTATAATTAGCTGCCAACAACACGTGGTGCTGGCACAAATTAATTACTTGATGTAAACTGAAGAGGAGAGAGGGAATAGTTATCGGACGAGAGAGAAAGCAACATTGGTCAATCTCTAACAATCAGGACGAAAATAGGGTATGTCTTTTGACCAAAAGAAAACTGAGAATTCCTAACTTCGCTGGGATGTTTTTGTGAACGCAATAAAGTTCTTCGCAGCTATTTAGACAGGAATAACATTTTCAGTTTCTTGTCAAGAGTGATGGACTATTTCTTTCTTAGATGCCAATATCGATACGTAATAAGCTAAAAGTGTAGTACGAGGCAGAATATCAGATGTTGAAACCCATGGAGATTGTGATTAAGTAAAGTTCAAAAGAATATTATTTTGATTTCTTATTTTTCTTGTTTTAGTACAAATGAAGATATCACCGAAACTACAGATAAGTTGACCTGTACGAAAACAAAGTTGCTTCGTAGAAAATTATTAGGATACCCCTTGTCTGTCATTTTACATTATACATATATACATTTCAATTATTTTTATTTTTCAATCATATGAATATTTCAATTATATACATGCGTGTATATATACGGGAGTAATTGAATCACAACTCAACAATATGAAATAACAAATTTCTTCAAGCTGCTTTTTTTCTTGACAAGGCTCGGTATGAGCCGAACATCAAAATGAAGGATCAATTTATAATATATATATATATATATATATATACAGAGAGAGAGAGAGAGAGAGAGAGAGAGAGAGAGAGAGGAGAGGAGGGATA
>OY735204.1:66323250-66385750 GCA_963457665.1 Thysanoteuthis rhombus | reverse complement strand
TCGACCTAGACTATTGTCTATTTGACTATTATTCAGTGAAATAACAATTTCAGAAAATAATGTATCTCATTTGTACGAAACGTAGTCTTCTTAAATTGTCCTTTCACTCTACTGTGTATATGTAAAACGGAAAATCAAATTATTCATCGTTATTTTTTGATAAATATTCGATATTACTAGACATATTTCGGGGTATCTCCGACCAGAAGCTTCAAGGGATACATTACAGAGCACGACTTCTCTGCACCATGAATGAAAGACAGGAAACCCTCTTTTTTAAAATTCTGCCTCCGAGATCTAGACAATGCTAAAAAAAAAACAAACAAACGTTATCGTTAAAAGCGAAATGCTAAGGGCTCAATATTGTTTGTCTCAAGTGCAAAAGACGAAATATTAATTTCCGGAGAAGCGGCACTTCCGAAAATGTCACGAAAACAAATAAAAATCACGAGAAAATGTGTCCAGTCTCCTGAGTGTAGATTTTGTTCATATCCCACAGGCGTTACTAGTTGGTGTTCAAGTCTAGGTTATAATCAGATTTCCGAATGCCCACTGTCGAGGTGGACTGCCACACAAGTCCTTCCTACTTTGAAAATTTGTAATGTACATTCTTTTATTTTATGCCTTTCGAATTTGTCCGTGTATTACTTGAGGTTAACTGTTAAGCAAGTCCTCTCTTCTTGGAATATTGGCACGACACAATCTTACTATCCACTTCTTATACCATTTTGTGGCATTTTACGATACGTGATAGGGTTTCAGGATTGAGCATTAATCTACTTATGTACTTAAAAAGTGATTTTCTTGTTTTTTTATCCGTAACGATAGAGTCTCTTACTTAAAGGTAAGAATTTGGGAGATAAAATACCTCTTAGACACCAATTAAAACAATGGATCCTTCCATCCAAAAAAATGAGGAAAAAAAGATCTCATAGGAATTGAAATGTATTAGATTTACCAGTAAATTTTATTAATAAACTAATTAGAATGAATGTCCTATAGCAATTATTTGCAAGCTTATCTTGCTCACAGTTGTTAGTGAGCTTACTCATCATTTGATCTCAAACCTTTCATGTTCCAATATCAAGCTGCTATCTCAATGAATATTGTAAAAAGACATAGTAGGAAGTACGTTGCACTGCCCGATTGGCAATACAATCTTGCTAGCAGTTTTTAGTTGGCTCAACCCTCATTGGATCTCTCAGTGACAATGGTTTGATACCAACTTCTGCTCAGTCAATCTAATGAAGAGTTTGATTTGTTTTGTCCGTAATAATGGGTTCTTTGGTTTAAAAGTAACGTTTTTCTCGATAAAAATTTCTCTTACCAAGCATTAGAAATTATCAATTCGTCTATTGATACGTATTCACAATAATTTTTTCCTTGTGAATCATCTCATAAAAATTCAAATATATCCTTGAATTATTTTCTCTGGGATTTACTAGTATATCATAATATCGCTATACATCGAACTTTCCTGATTCCTAGAGTGCCAACTCCACACATAATTTGCTTCTAAAAGACACATACCATTTTTATTGCTTATTCAATGTTCAAACCGCCCTGAAGATGCTCTCCAAGGTATGTACTTCTTTTTTCTAAAGGCTGTCATTTTATTTTAATTGGGGGACAACGCATCCAGCATGTTCGTTATAAATCTCAGATAGAAAAAATTTGAATTTTAAATGCCAAGTTTCAAACCACTTCGATTCATGTAGAAATTTGACGCAACACAATCATTCTGAATTCCTTTCCCGCCATTCGACCTTGATCTTGGCTAAGCTGAGTTTAATGAATGAATGTGGCTTCCCTGGCACCTGTAGTAGTTTAATAGGTTCAGCCAACTTAGTTTGCTTTCTCGGTGACGGAATAACGAGAATCCAGATGTTGATTCCCTTGGGAAGCAAGCCCTCCCCATTTAGAAGATTGGCTCAAAACAATTTTTTCCATCCAATTTTACTTCCATTAGGCCTTGTTTTGTTATTAGTTGAGGATGATATGTAAAAGGCTGCTGGTCCCGAATGGCTGTCTATTCCCGTCATTGCGACACCCTCGGGGATTTAAGAGCTCAGTTATAACGAATTTGCCGCTGTAACGATTGGATTTCATAGGAAGTGAATCAATAACGGTGAGCCTAAAAGAACAGGCCAAAATGACTTCTAATCACCTTTCCACAGTTTAATGTCTAGGATACAAGTTACGGGCCTGCAAATACGATAGATAACCTGGAAAGTAATTACCTTAACCATATACATTGTGGCATCTAATCGATTGTTGTTGAACGTATCTGTAAATTATTAGAAAATACTTTGGACAGGAAAAGGTTCGATAAAAATAAAAAAGAATACCTCACTTTTAAGAAGTTTTTAATATCCATCATCATCTCCAGCTGCGGTATTGAGTGACTCTGGTCGGATATACTGACTGCGCCCAAAATTCATCTCTCAATTATGGTCGTCGTAAAGCGAAAACTTTCTGGACTTGTTTTTGTCACGCCCCCCCTTTTTTGACTGTTTCAGTTTTGCATACAGTCTCCTACGATTCACACAGTGATGCCAAGTGGTTATATGACACTGCAAAATGGACAGCCCATTTTCATTTGAGTTTTCTACTGGGTTCTATAATATCTCTCGAACCTGTTTTCTGCTCATATATTGTGCTGTTTTGTGATTTGTCCACGGGATATTAGGCATGGATAGGGGCAATCAATTCAGGCTGCATCATTTAAGGGTTTACAAATTTAGATATTAGTTTTGATGGTTTAATGAAATGTCGGTTACTCTAGGGTCCAGATCATATTCTTTCAGAAAAGTATCTTTTCAGTTTCCTTAGTCACACTCTAAAAAGCTATTTTTCACAAATTTAACCAGGGAACTTATCAGAATGTTTTTTCCAAACATTATATATATATATATATATATATATATATATATATATATATATATATATGAGTGTGAAGTAGTAGTAGTTGTAGTAGTAGTAGTAGTAGTAGTAGTAGTAGTAGTAATTATTATTATTATTATTATTATTATTATTATTATTATTATTATTATTATTATGATGATGATGATGATGTTGATGATCATTTTGAAATTGAGTTTCACAAAAGACAAGAATACTGATCCATACAATAACCCCGGGAAAATGTGTTTGAAGTGATAGAAATGTGTACTTAGTAATTGTGCCTCTGATTCTTCAATCTGTGCTTCGACAGATCGCTATTACAAAGGTGTCTACTTATTTTCACAATAGCGATTGCTTCAGTCAAATAGCTCCATCATTTTGGTTTGATGTGCTGTTGCTACGGCTTCAACAACCATTATTTAAAATGGCTTATTTTTTCGAAATATTTTTTTAATCCTGTGTCATGTTTCTTTTCATGACAAAGCACATTACACGATAGACAACGATAAGAGTCACTTGCTTCTAAAAGAGATGCAACATGTTTTATAGTCAGGTTGCAATATTGGGTGACAGCAAATGTAAATATTAGTTCTGTGAGGCTTCTGATACAAAGCAATACTGGAAGAAACAAACTGTATGGTAGGTAAATGAGTACTACAAGTGAACTTTATAACACATTTGGGTTTTATCTGGTAAGTAATTTTGCATATCCAAACATTACAGGCTTTTTTATTAACTACACGCACGCATGCACACACGAACACACGCGCACACACACACACACACACATATATATACATCAGTTCTATATTTTGATTTCATTATAGCAGATTCTTTCTTTATCTCTCTCTCTCTCTCTCTCTCTCTCTCTCTCTCTATATATATATATATATATATATATATATATATATATATATCATGTCTAAGTGTATGTGCTGATATGCATACTTGATATACTACTCTAATAATTACGTAGCCCATCCGACTTGAACGACAAAGCCAGACCAAAAAAGACAAAAACAAGACTATAATGTGAAAATGCATTATTTTGTTTTCAATAGTCCTCAGGGTAATATCCACGTATCGATGGACAAGTCTCATTGTAAAAAGATCTATCAATTCAAGTATAATATATGTCAAAAACATACACAGAGGCATCTCATACCCCCTTCTCTTTCTCCCTCTCTCTCTGTATTTTGTATATATATATATATATATATATATATATATATATATATATATAGAGAGAGAGAGAGAGAGAGAGAGAGTGAGAGAGAGAGAGAGAGAGGGGGAAGGGAGAGGGATAGAGAGAGCTAGAAAGCTTAACAGTTAGATACAATATAAACTTTCTGGGAATATCTTTCAGTCAGCCATTTCCCAATATCAATTAATGTGATTTATGTAATTTTGTTCAATGTTCTTCTTTATGTTTCACGCACACACGCACACACACACACACACACACACACACGCCCGCGTGCATTCACATATATGTGTATAGATATAATGAAAAAGTAACTGTTGAATCTGAAAGGTGTGTATCACTTGTAATAATCAGTAATATAGTTTTTTGCGATTGTTCTGTTAAAAACAAAATATCATTAGTGGTGTTCAATGACTGCTCATACCAAAAGCAGAGTTAAGAGAAGAAATTTTGTCGGACCAAATATAATTGGAAAGAAACTTACGATAGTTTTCTCAATACGATGTTTCAATGCTGTTGCTTCTCATCAAGAACACCTTTTCTTGGGCATTTTAACACACACACACACACACACACACATACACACACACGCACACACACACACATATATATGTGTATATATATATATATATATATATATATATATAAATATTTAAGTTACAGTGGGACCATTTGATCTGACCAAAATACGATCCATTTTTTCTTTAATCGCATTCATTATGTGTGTTTCTACTAAATTTGATAGAGTTCCAATTCATTTCTGTAACTGCACGGCATTTGATGATCATCATAAGAATATGATCCAAAGTAGTATTTTGACTTCCATGTTTAAAATCGAACCTAGTTATCAAAGTGACTTAAGACATTTTATAATGCGACTGAATATAATTCCGACTGGCTGATGTACCAAATGAAGTCAGACTATCTATCTTTCTATCTATCTATCAATCTATCTGAAACAGAAAGAGTTGAAGCATATAAAAAAAAGTTGATCCGTTCGTTGAAAGATAAATGAGATTATTTAAATATTTTTAAACGAAATTGCAAAACTATAACTTGAAAAAATATGATTGATATCATCTAAAATATTAATCCTACTTTGGAGTCCCTGGCGACGTTTTCTCATAGTACTGACATATACAAAGACTGCTTGGTGGATATATAATTAATTTTGAGAATAATCACATACACACACACACATATATATGAATACATGGCCGGTTTATATTTAAAGAAAATTTCATTGAAACTGGTCTAGGGAATTTATTTTCCGTTGGCTGAGAATACAACTCAAAACAATAACATTTTACTTAATATCCAAGTTATTAAATTCAAATTATTTCCAACCAGTGTTACTGTCTCTTACGTCTCACTAATGTCTTCTGCTAGGTGTGGTTGTGTTACTTCAGGAATCCTTGTAAGGTTACGGGACCGACCATTGATAAGGTAGATAATTTGCTTGTTCTTTAATGAATATTCAAACCGATAATTCTTATCTTTGCACTTGCTTTTACTTTTCGGTTCATAATTGATTCACTCCGTAATCGGAAATAAAATCATTATTCCGTTCAATATACCCAATCAGGAAGTAGAATTAAACATAAAGTAGATATTTGCTGTATTTTTTTTTTCAAGGTGGATGGGACCTTTTCACATTATGACTTGTCCATACACCTCGGCTTATGTCTTATATTATATAGTTCCTCCTATATTTCTATTCAAAAATAACGTTTCAGTTCATAACGATTTTTTCTGATCGTGTAACAATCGGTTGGCAAAAACTTATTCTAATACAATCTGAAAACAGCTGGTGGTGTGAACAGGGGGTAGATGACAACCACAATGTTTCCATGGGTTGAGAACTTTCCAGGGGGTAAGAGGCAGTTTGTTTTGCTGGAAAGAATGTACTTAAGGGAAATGCAGTCGTTTTTGCCTTTCCAACGAAAATAACGAAAATAACAGTGTTTCTTATGGATAGAGGGATGTCGTGGTACTTTTCTTAACATTTGATTGTTATCCAACAATCAATGTCGTTTTTGGTTTGCAGACCGTTTCGTTAGTTCTTTAATTAGATAGAGCGTTGGCGCCAAGAGATGCACTAATGTTCTATCACTGCCTCCCTCAGTGTGGGAATTCTCCAGTCTGCCGCTACGCTGACGGTTACCTCTCTCGGAACTGATTTAATGCTGTTTCGGGCTACCTAATCACTTGCTTCTTCCGTTTCATCTCTTCCGGTTGGTTCGTGCTCATTGATTAGCTGTGATAAGAGTGATTCAACAGTCTGACAGTTCAATGTCGGTGTTCTATGACCATTGGAAGGGCGTCATCCTACTCGGGCATATACATTCTCCTAAATATAATTGAAGACTATCTTTCGTCGTTAGGAGCTTAAGTTTTGTGACTTTTACTAATGTCAATCAAATAAAGCGTGTCAAAACATCACTTTTTCTTTTTTTTTTTTTTTACTTAATAACGATGATTTAGCACTACCTAACATTATTTTGCTTCTATTGTCAATTAGCCGAGAAAGACTTTCGGGTGTGACGACTTTAAATTGAAATTGCTAGTTCTTTTTGAATAACTTGTCCGAATGTTTTTTTGATCAGAAACTAATGATGCATATTCCATAACTCAACTGTGGTTCGCCATGATGACCTACTTTATAATCTATTGAATTATTCTAATTAACTTCATCGAGAGTAATCAGTTTTAATTAAACGAATCAACAGATCAAGCAAACCCCCACCAACTTTGCAAGGAAAAAAGAGATGATTCAAGAGAACATGCCAATATTTATTTGTCAGAATATTTCCTCTATAGTCATTAGAATGAATTCTCAATGGCTGGAATGGACGTTCAACTTAATTTTCCGAAGCTCAAACAATGAAGAATGGCCATGAAACTCTAATGTTCACGATTTATGGCTTCTTAAGTCAATTGGGATTTTTCAGAATTTATTGCTGAAATGATGGCTTTCGAGAGGGTTTGTTTTATCATTCTCTTTTCTTTTCTTTTTTTTTTATTTCAGTAGGATTTAAAATTGCTGTGTCATCATGTAAATCGTTACTTTAAATGATATGATTAACTTGTAAAATGTCAGGTCCCTTTTTTTACGAAGCTAAACCACCATAAAAGCCATTCCTTCCCCCTGCCCCCCCCCCCACAGAAACCTCTCCCCCAGCACTTTCCAGAAAGTAAAAGTGACCAGTTCACTTGAAATCTATTCACACTAGTGATATAAGTTTGTCTCTTCAGCAAGAGGAAGCGAGACCTACTGGTGAAATGAATGCAGAACCAACGCAAATACCATAAGAGATCACTGATTACGAAAGGTGGCAAGCCAGGAATTACGATAAGTATAACAAAACAGAGCAAAAAGAAACCCCCCGAGATCCCCTCATCTATATCTATATCTATATCTATATGTATGTACTTTCACAGCATTTTCCTAGGAGGGAGGCGATTAGAAAATTAGTAATCATTCTCAACGCCATTTTTTAACGATGCACGAATATGAAAGAAACAACAATTTTCTTGGGATGAGATAAAAACGATTGCGACAAAACCACCATGTTTACAAAAGCATAGGATCATTCTTTCCTTTATTGGAATTATTCACCACGGCCCAGAAAACCTTAGTATGATTTCATACGAAAATCAAAGCACCATAACACAGTATTGTGAATTTGATGCTACTATTTTCTCTCATCTTAACTATTGTTCTTTTTTGTGGTAAGCATACTAAGTCAGGATTCCATCCAGCAGTAAGTGGAAAAAATTCACTGCACAGATTGGATGAAGAAACAGTCCTATGTGGCAATCCATCTCACAGTCCTCTATACTAGATAGTGGCTCGTTTAATACGAAACCGTTCTTACCACAGCGATTCTGGAACTAAGCGACACGCTCGAGTCCACATCAAACCTTTAAACTCATTCCCTTGCCTGATCTATCCAGCACCACATTTGTTATTGACTGCTAGTTGAGTATACTTGATCCTATATATTTCACATTTTGAGATAAACCATTGTAAAACATTATCATTCTTTTGCTACTATTCACCTTCATCTTGATTTTTGGTGTTTTTTCTATTGCAAATAAAATTAGTTCGGGTTCCCTTCAGCTTCAGAACCCTCTATATCTAGGGGTGGCTCAGCAATGAGAGCAGTCACGCTTTAAGCGAGCCAGCATCTGACGAAGAGGGTCATGACTCCAATTCTCACCAGGAAGTTCTTCATTCTGATTC
Source organism: Thysanoteuthis rhombus (assembly GCA_963457665.1). Taxonomy (NCBI): domain Eukaryota; kingdom Metazoa; phylum Mollusca; class Cephalopoda; order Oegopsida; family Thysanoteuthidae; genus Thysanoteuthis; species Thysanoteuthis major. Next base: position 66,377,396 of record OY735204.1, on the reverse strand, counting down.
GTGCAGTTTATTTATTCAAATACTGCTGAATAGAATCCGGAAAGAGTTCAGATACGAGCTACAACAATCTGGAAGTTATATTGTAGTAAACAATTTCTAACAAAAATTTACCATACTTCATCTAACGATTAAAACAAAATGAAAATAGATCATCGAAGCACTATTTATTTTCAAATCCTCGTACTGGGAAAAACGCTCATCCCTATCAGCTTGGAAGTCCAAGCGTATCTTACATGACTTTTAATGATCAAAATAGTGTGATTTCTACAAGTTACACATCTTTGGCCCTATGCCTCTAAAAAGATGTATTAGATTGATGCAAGAATTTTAGTAATTATTTTCTTGACAAAATATTTAATCCATATTAACTTGTTGTACTATTATTCTGTCATCAATGTATTTCCTTGTCTATTATTGAATTTACACCATGTTCAAATGAATTGGCGTTTTTTTTATCATTAAGGAACAATTTCAGTTTTAATCCAATGGATTCTTCGAGGAATTTTTGCAATATCTTAGATTCGTTAGAACCAGTGACTATATACCAAGTATTGCCTGTAGGAGCGGAAATAATAAGATGAAATTGACAAAACCGAAGAATGTAACGTATTGAAGAACTTCCCATCTAAGTTGCATTTTGAATTTTAAGATAAATGTTGTCATGAAGTAACTCATCAGTCCACTTCTTTGGCCAATGGAAGGTTGCCTCTGATATTCTGATGCACATTTCAAACAAGCCTGTTGCTCACTGTAACTTCACTTACTAAGTAAAGACCGGGTTTTAGAAAATCTCATTACAGATTCCCCTTGAATCCCACTAAAACAATTTTTCTCACTGTGGATTCTCGTTACTTCGAGGTGCTGAAGGTTTCTAATGATACATTTATTGACATCAACTAACTTCTTTAAAATGTGTTGTTTTTTTTGTGTCCAGTAAGAAAAACAGAAATGTTCAAACGATGTTCATTCCTTTCACGTCATGTGGAACCAATTCCTAGATTATATTTTTTGTAAGGCTTGTAAGCGGTATACTACACAAGGTCGCATCAATGATATGCCAAGAATGTTCACAAAGATAAAAATGAGTTGGAATGTACCTGGGCAATTTACTTTTTCATTATTACTTTAACCTCTAAGACAGTTGCCAGCAAAAATGTGTAGCCAACATGGATAAGCATGATTGGTTGTATCAGTATAATACGACTTTCAATTATTTATTGTAAGTTACCCATGAATTTTAAGTGGTAGAAAATTGCTGTTATTTCGAAAATTCAGTATTTTTTTCCAAAACGTAAACCACACGGTGAGAAGGAAAAAATTGTTAGATTTATACATGGATTTAATAACTGTTCTTTGGAGGCATTTTTTTTCAATTATAATTCGCCTTGTATGCAATTCTGGCTGCGAACCCGACGAACAAGTAGCTTTGAAAAGCCACAAATCGATTGAGTTAAAAGGTAAGAATCAACCAGAGTGGCAATTTGCAAGATGGGGGAGGGATGAACAAGTGGGGAGTAAAAGCAAGGATGGGTCTGATAGAAGCAGTGATAACTAAAGATTAGAAGAAAGAGAAGTCAAAATATTAGGTGTGTGTGTATGCGTGTGTGCGTGTGTGTGTGAGAGAGAGAGAGAGAGAGAAATGGAGATAAACGGGAGAAAAATGAGCGGAAAAGATTGAAACCTTTTCAGAGAAACTGTGTACAAACCGAAATAGATAACTGAAACGACACAGCAGAATTTTGAGTTAAAAGTTCTTACGTATAATTGTCGATTTATGAGACTGATATCAATTGCAGAATCAAGTGCATCGACAAGGAGGAGATTATGTTGAAAATAGATGCTGTTTAAATCGATTGATACATACGTACAGACTGAGATACTTAACAAAAGAGAGAGAAAGAGGGAGAAAGAAACAGAGAAAGAGAAAGAGAAATAGAGATACAGACAACGAGGAAAACCGAGAGGGAGGTAAACAGAGAGAGTGAAAAAGCACAGAGATATTTGTTAGGAAGTCGATCATTTTTCGCTGAAAAAAGCAGAGCAGGTGTTTCCCTTGAGCCAGAAAAGATCTGCTGGAATTGAAACTTACAAGATTGCTTTTTTTCACCCTGTATTTAAAGAAATCGATGGTAACGAAGTGAGAGAACCACCCAGGCGCATAATTACTGATATATTTACAAGTCACAATTGCCGGCACACCCATAATTTCATATAATCACAGATGCGCACATATAAGTGTATTTAGTGGCGCTGAATTTACTGTAGTCGTTTCTGTGTGAACAAAACATACATGCATCATATACTAGTAACATGCACACACACACACACACACACACACGCACACACACGCACATAAATATTTGAAATGTCGTCTCTTTATTACACAAAGAATGAATCACTTGGCCTAGACAGTGTAAAATATAATGAGGACCAAACAAAAATGGGGCGGTTGCTGGAATGTCTGCAGCAGCACCATTTTCTATAATTAATGAGTATATTCCCCATCTTTAACAGACACCACTACTTGATAAGTTTATTGGGAATAAAACAGATGATATGATTGGAATAATGAGGTGGAAAGCCTTTCTTTATATGAACAAACCAAACAAGCGAAACGAGGAATAAGTTCTTTTATGCTTTAAAACACAAAAAGCCCACGCCATAGTAAACTACCGGAAAGTTCCGAACATGAACTACTTATGACAATCACCAACATCATATTTAACAAACGCTTAAGCACAATCCAGAGAAAATTTTTAAAAAAGGAAATCGCTTAAATTGGCAAGTCTAAAAACATATTCGGGAAGGGAGACAAGAATTACAACTAAAAGAAATGAATAACCAAACCAACAACCCCACCCAAAATTGCAAAATATTAAACACCAAATGAAAACTTACAAAGCAACTCTGAACATCTATTACAGAAAAAGATGCTTACTTACTTACGAACAACCACAAACCAGGCTTCGTAAACATCCCAGACACTAAACTAATTAACCTCACTAAATCCTTGATAGGAAAAATTAGCAAGACAATATTAGAGCGCATAACCTAAAGCATCAAATAACAATAACAGCTCAACCCACGGATAAACAAAAATGATGCCATTTTAGTAGCATAAAGCCAAAAACACTTGTGCGTGTGTGTTCGACATTATGTCCTTTTACCCGTCAATATCTCGAGGAATGTTTGGGGAAATCATGGAATTCGCAAAGATCTACATCAGTATTAACAATATTGATGCAAAAATAATCAATGTAGACGGATTGTATTGGTGGAACAATAGATTAAAAGTATCGACGACTGCATTATTAATGTTTCTATGGGTAGATCCGATTCAGCGGAGTTGTTGGACCTGATCAGTTTGTACATATCGTATAACCTCATTATGAGACTAAACTCTAATGATATAGGTCTTTACCGGGATGTTGGCCAACTGAGTGTCGAAAATAACCACGCGCAAAAATGCCAAAAAATTTCAAAATCTCAATCATTCAAGGAAAATGAAGCCAAAACGTGAATATTCTACATTTTTTTAATGTTACCTTTGATCTAAAAGATAACACTCACAAACCACTTAGGGAAAAAGTTCTAAAATTACATAAATTGACACACAATCTAACCATAAAAACAAAATCATTGAAAAGATTCCCAAATCAATAGGAACCAGGTTATAATACAATTCCTAAAGCGAAATAATATTCAACAATGTTAGAAATAAATACGCTAAAGCCTTAAAGGAAAGCTATTTTACAGAAACTAGCCTTAGATGTAATGAAAAAGTAAAATCCAATAGAGTAAAACATAGCAACATCAGAAAAATGGAGGTAGAAAAATCATTTGGTTTACACCGCCATTCAACCTAAAGGTGAAAACCAAAACAGGGGAAATATTCCTTCAACTAATCGAAAAACATTCTATTTTCATTCTGTATTGCTAATGTCTAATTCATCCGTGAGCCACCTTATTTTTAAGATATTTGAAAAAACAAAAACAAAAAAAAACACCGAGGAAAATTACATAAAATCTATAAACACGTATTGGGATTTTATTGAATGGAGTGGAAGAATAATAATTTTTGAAGAATTCTCTAGTGAGTGTAGTGTTTGAATCTGTGATGCTTCCTACAATATATATATATATATATATATATATATATATATATATATATATATATATATATATATATATATATATATATATAAAACTACTCCAATTGACATAACTAAAATTCTAGAAAAACACGAAGACATGTGGATCAACAAACTTAAAACCCTATATCCTAATGGATTAAATACTAAACTGAACAACCCTCACCACACAGAACACTAATACACACAAGTCCTACCATTAATATCCTCATACCCACATCTAAGACACATTCAATAATGGAAGCTTCAAAGTCACCTAGACCCACAGGAAAAACTTCACCTTAGCCTGTTATAACCCCTGTCCAAATCATAGCTAAAACATTTTCAGTAACTTTTAAGGTTGATACATATGTAGCTCCTTGACCCCACCATCCCTCCTTCTACACCATCCCAAACATACCAAAAAATCCACCTCCACAACACTACCCCCTACCTTGACACACTCTGCCCTCCCCAAGACCAACTGCTGCTGCTTTACCAAAATCCCAATACCTGCTGGTCATTCTTACATTCAGCAGAAGGCCTCTAGTAGCCCTGACAACAAAACTTACCCACAATGCATAGCCCCTGGCAGTGGACTCTGGTTCCACATGGTACATTTTAATTCACACTCACACAACACACACCACTGATGATGGGAAGAATCCCGAAACATGTATGGACTATTGACATATAAGGATTAATAAACCTTACCACCAAAAACTTCAATCCTGAGTCTGTCTCACTCTCTAAAGTACACATTATATATATATATATATATATATATATATACCCGATTGAAGATTACATGCAAAGCTTGAAAAATTCGTACTGAGAAAATCTTACTTATTTCCCTTAATTGTATATATATATATATATATATATATATATATATATATATATATATATATATATATATATATATATAAACACACACACATACACACATACACACAAACACGTTGGGGATAGTGAATTTATGAAAAAAAAACTAGAATTTAATTATAAAATTAAAATTAGAATAAAATCCCAGATCTAACAAAAGATGTACAATAATAATTTAGTTCATTCCATCCTCCAATAAGCAGGTAATAACAGACGTAAAATCTCCTTTATCTCATTCGAACAAAATATTGTAATGATGCCATCAAAAAAGTCTGTAGATAAAGTGGTATGGCCAACAGCACTAGAACACAAGAACATTCACATGAACAAACAAACAAACTCACACACATACATGCACACATTAAACAAGAAAGGATCAAACCCTCCTATGTCTTGGTTGGCAACAGTTGTTTATAGCATATAGATACACGTACCTGATTACTGAACATATTTTGCACAAAGCCCTGTCCCACTCAGACAAGTGTCATCCCACCAACATCGTGTTCAAATATCCACAGAAAGGATGTTAGCGAAATTGAACTCAAGCTGAGTCCAGTTACCAGGCGTGTTGAAATTGGAGCAAGCACATCGGATGTCGATTTTTTATTCAAACTTAATGAATATTCATTTTCTCCACAGTCTACCAGCTCCCATAGGTCAGTTTTCATCGTGTTACTATCATATTTTGATGACTTGAGATCATTCTTATGATCCAGAGTTTTTCTCAGTGCTAGTTCAGGGTGTTTAGAAGGTTATCGCCCGAAGTAACAGACCTCAGGCACCTCTGTCCAGGGCAGAGATTGCCTGACTCCAAGCGTATGCATTGTGAAGCTATTGGCCTCTGCTCTTTGCCCCTGGCTCCTTGCCCTCTGCTCAATGTCCAAAATCTGAGATTACATACAGAGTAAGAAACTTTCCGTCGGCCAACCATAATTGGATAAGGCGACTTAGAAACTGCCTAAGCTGGCGAAGCATGAAATGTTACACGTTCTAGAATGATCTTTTACTGATATAAACAAACCACTAGGAATGAACGGATCAGTCTCGTATAAAAACGTTGTGAAATATTCTTTTCACGTCAATATAAAGTCGCAATTGTTTATGCAACTTTCGGTCAAGGCATTTTTGACTGACAGGTTACATAAACACCGTCGATAGTTTTCATTCAGTTTTAATATGATTAAATAAGCACATTTTGAATTTTTATCCTCTATCAGAAATTTCCTTCACAGATCATATTTCAGGATGCAAACGTTACTTTAATATGCTTGTAAAATCTGCGACACCCATAGTTTAAAAATAACGAGGTGTATATACTATCTTAGATCAGATACTGATTAAACGACTAGAATGGAACAAAGATAGAAAGATGATAAGCAGGAACAGACTCGAACGGCAAAACAGATCTGGAAATTGATAAGAGCATGCTGAAATAGCGAGATAGGCAGAAATATAAACAGATGGTATCAATGGAACAGTAGATGACAGGACTGGAATATAAATAGAAAGATAGAAGGAGATTAGGATTGCACAGAAGAAAACACACACACCTGGACAGCCCCGGTTAAATGAACAGATACCCACAGATTTTAGACATTGTTATTTAGTTTTTTTTTCCAATAACTGTTCCATCAATATGAGCAAAGTACTTCTGCAACTACAGCTTCTTCTACCCAGAAAGAACCTATTCGAGGCATTCCAATTTATCCCTCTATTCGTTCTTGATCGACCATTGATAATAGATTCTGGGATTACTGTTTGTACTATTCCGACGGCTCCTACTTCTACGACTTAAGGAGAAGTTATATATGATAACAATACTGCCATGGTCTCTGTAAAATTATCCCCAAATATTTCAAAATTAGAATATTACATCTACCTGTGTAGTGTGCAGAAACAGTATACGACCTGAAATATGTCACAACTATATCTCTAATTACAAGTGAGCAATCTTACGAAATGGAAAGAAAAAGATTCTTGCAATAAAATATTTTTGGGTGATTGCAAGGCAGCAGCATCAATCACGGTATCTTATAAAGCAGACACTCTCCACAAGTCCCCTTGAACGTGGTGTGTAACGTTATAATGCCTTTGTCTGGTTGTGATTTCAATGTAATTTGTTCATTGCTTTTTTTTTATCGCTATTCATGAAGCCCCAATGATTTCTACAATCCGTGATTACTTTTGAATATATTCCAGAAATTATATACCCCGAATATTCATGTATTTTGTTTCATTATGCTAGTGGAATCCTTATGGCTATAGTGAAGAGTGATTTTGTAAGTATTTTCCGATTGGTATGACCTACATGAGTAACAAACACTATGTACACCATCACTGTACGTAAACACACACAGAGTGAAATATATATATATATATATATATATATATATATATATATATATATATATATATGAATAGTGGGTTGTAGGTTGTGGATTGCTACACAAACTAGCTCATGTTTCAGCCCTCTCTGGGCCTCATCAGGCGCTACTTTTTATTTCAGCTCTACTCTAAAACCACTCAACTCCAGGAATAAAATTTTGTATGTATCGAGCATGCTATAAAATAGATCCATTACATTTCAGAAGTGGCTTTATATTATTGATTTATTATTATATTATGTTATACTGCTAGCCTGATTTGTATCACATATACTGTGTGTATATATATATATATATATATATATATAGAGAGAGAGAGAGAGAGAGAGAGAGAGAGAAAGAGACAGAGAGAAAGAGAAAGAGAGAGAGAGAGATTGATAAGAAAATATACAGGGTCTGTCCATGAAGCAACTGAAGTTTTAAAACAGCGCACCAATGAAATGTTTTAATTTGCTTTAACATAATAAATTATGTTGCAATGATCTTGTCCTTTTGTATCAAGAAACTGCATCAATCCAAGACAGTTAGTTTTTGAGTCATACGTATGAGAGTGAACGTGTATCTGGTGCACTTTGCTTTTTTTTTTCGAACGATGCATATTTTAGGACAAGGTGACATGTTTGTGCGATTTTTTTTCCCGGATCAGGGAAAACCGATTGGGAGACTTCACTGAGGTTGAAACAGGACTGTGAGAAGGATTGTCAGCGACGTACTGAATGCTACAAGTGGTACCGGCGTGCCAAATCAGGAAGAACAATCAACAAAGGGGATGCTAAATTTGGATGACCTTCCTCGTTGACGGAGGAAGATAACATTGGAAAAAACCGTACTTTGATTCTAGAAAATCATCGCCTAACCGTCCGGGAAGTTTCAGAAGAGGTGAAAATCTGTGAAAGTTCATGCAACGTGACTCTTAAAAAATGATGCTGAATTTGCTGATAGATAAATAAGGTGCAATGTGATGCAAGAAATATATATATATATATATATATATATATATATATATATATATCAAATTGATAATACAATATGATATGATAAAATGCTTTATCCAATGAATGATTGGTTTATTTCATGAACAGCTCGATACATTCTGCATCGAACATTACGTTGATTTAGAGTAGACCCCAACTTATAATGACGAACAGATTCGCTACCCAAACACGCTTATGCCATAGTTGTATTAGTGTAGTGAATTATCACACCTATATATATATATATATATATATATATATATATATATATATATATATATATATATATATATATATATATATATATATCAAATGACTCTAAATACTGAAACAAATCAGTGATATTTGTTATATTTTCCTTTGCTCATGTGAGCTTGCAAACCCTCATTTGGGCCTGTGAAAACAAGCACCTGATCATTGGGTGTGGCCGATTTACAGTTTAGTCAGCCTCTCCCAGCCTTAATCAGCAGTGTGACCATTGCCTTTTCAAACACAACAATAATTAAAAGGTCATTCATCGTATGGAAGAAATCACTCGAATAAAATTTCAATGTTACTTGAAGATTCATTTCTAATGTGACAGTACTTCTCCACTGGAGCAATTATTCAAAACATAACAACACTGTATCACTATTCAGCAAAAATTCATGCAGCAAAACGATTTTGACCTGCTTTAGACATTCTGACTTGAAAGAATTCCCAATACGGCCCAAAGTGAAAATGAAGACATTCATGGATTCAGCGTACTGAAACCTCAAAGAAGTTGTATGAAGTGATAACAACCGGAAGTGGCACATGGGAATGTAGACTCACCATTGCATTTGTATAAAAATTACAGCTAAAATTACCAAAACTCACGAGATTCCGAATACATTGTTGATGATTCACATGATTATGAACTGTTACCTAACTAGGGGACAATGAATCATTGAGATCGATGACGACATTGTTTTATGTATTGGAGGAAATCTTAATCACCATTGAATACATGCACTGATTTTGTTCATTTAAAGTCATTCAAAAGACTATGATCATCGACAAATGAGTGTTGCACGATTAAGTTGATTTTTTCATAAGACATATATATATATATATATATATATATATATATACATATGTATATATATATATATATATATATATATATATATATATATATATGTATATATATATATATATATATATAAAGATATATATGGAAAATTGAAGGTTTCCTTTTAATTTGATGAAATTATACTTAATTATGAATCATACTTAGTTTAGTTGTGAAAATTTTGTTTTCAAAAGAATCAAACAAAGAAATAGATTATATTATTTTACAATATTCCTTCATTCAAAAAAAGGCTGAATATAATTCCTTAAATCGATCATATATTTCTGTGATTGAGCGTTCTCCGACACTATTGACTGTAGTTGTGAGTCTGAAAGCTACTTTTGCGGCCCGGCGAAAAATTAGTAAATATTTACGAGGTTGTGCTGCAATTTACAAAATTCTCCTCCCCACTTCTGTCTCTCTCTCCCTCACTCACTCTCTCTCTCTCTCTCTCTCTCTCTCTCTCCCTCTTCAATGGAACGATCATTACAGAAAAATCAATTTTTTTCAATCAGACTGTACATAGATTATGAACTCTGAGAGTCCATTCCTTACTCAACGTAGGAGTTGACCAACCCTTTACTCTGTTTGGCAATGATTTAGTATTCGTGTTCTGACAAGTATAAGTATACAATAATAGATTTATACAGAATGTAGAATGGAGAGCCTGAAAATTAAAGACGGACACCAAATAATGTACTGCTCTCCCCTTGCCTGAACTACGGCAGCTATGTGATGTAGCATGGATTTTAATAGATGCTAAAGACGCTGCATGTTTCTATTTATCTCGGTCTGTGGAGGGCTCTAAATAACTGATGGTGTTTATTGAGTGCAGTCGGTAGTAATTCAGTCATGTCCCTTGCTTGCACCATTGTGTTTAAATCTGGTGAGCATTGGGGACAATGGAGTGACTGGAAGTCAACTTAATGGAACTAGTTCCGTTTCACCTGCGCACAAGGTTGGTGTTTGCGTTATCTTGCTGGAATAAACTATCATCAAGGGCTGAAAAACATATATAAAAAGATATAAAATGATTCATGCACCTCATCAGTCTGACTATTGATCCTTGGGAACTCTAACAGAGCACTTCTTGTACCATTCGAGAGCCACCATCGGCTTGATAAGCTGGGTCCATGTCCTCATTAGGTCTTTGTCTCACACAAACTCAAATGTCAACCCCAATGAGCTCAAATTGTGACTCTCCTGGCCATCTGACATGGCTCAAGTCAACCATGGTTTCAAAGTGATGTTTTCAAGTCAAAATGAGGCATAGTAATATGTTGTTGGTTGACTTCGAACCCCCATGGAATGCAGTACACTTCGTACGACGCGTTGATTGATGGGTTAAGCGTCACCAACATTGAATTGGCAGGTGATTTAATACAATGTTACTCTCTCTTAAGTGGTTACCATCTTTGTTAGACATCAACAGTTCCATTTTTGCATTACCTGTGGGTGCCAATGCTATAATTCTACGGTCAATCAGCATAAAATCTATTTATAATGATAGAGAGAGAGGAAGAGAGACACAAAGACAAAGATAGATAGATAGATAGATAGATAGATAGAGAGAGAGAGAGAGAGAGAGAGAGAGAGAGAAGAGGGTGAAGAAGCAGGAGAGAGAAGTTGTGTCGGTGAAAATGACTGAGAGAATGAAAATAGTTCTCAGAATGTTTTAAACACCACTTTTTTAAAAGTGATTTCTATCCAAAATGGATTTTCCATTTTTGTGAGTGTGTGCTATGACAAGCCAAGACTATTTAGATGAAAAAAAAAATGGGAAGAGAAAGAAAGACAGAGAGATAGGAAGAAATAAATAAATAAATAGATGAATAAATAGTTGGCCAAGCGGTAAAGCTCAAGTCAGTAGTTTGAATACCTTCATTTCTGGACTGAGAGTGTCTCTTATTTGACTTCCCTGATGCGGGGTTTGGTTCTTGGTGCTGGACTGAGGCAAGTTTTGTATATATATATATATATATATATATATATATATATATATATATATATATATATATATATATATATATATATATATATATATATATATAAAAGGTTGTATATGGGTCATAACTAATCATTTATTGATGAAAAAGTGGAGCATCGTGTTGTTGTCGGCACAAATAATTATAGCAAACAAATTATTATCAACAATTTCTGCCCCTTAGTTGGTGCAGTACTAAAGTAATAATGATTTTCTTCCTCTAAGCAGATTCTGATAACTGCATTGCTTAATAATTTTCATTCCATCCTGTAATTATCAAATATGCAAAAAGTCTCCTTCATAACTAAATTGTTTGAAACGAGCTATATTTTCTCATATATATATATATATATATATATATATATATATATATATATATATATATATATATATATATATATATTTATATATATATGTATATATATATATATATATATATATATATATCGCAGTTTCGATTCCTGAAAGAAACTCATTGTTCGTCAATTGCTTTCCTACTTACGGTCATGTGACTTGTTCTGTGTGTTACCAAGGGAGATAATATCAAATGGACTTACATACATACATATATATATATATATATTACATACATACATATATATGTATATATATATGTATATATATATATATATATATATAGAGAGAGAGAGAGAGAGGGGGGGAAGGAGGGAGAGAGGGGTCAGAGAGAGAGAGAAGGAAAGAGAGAGAGAGAAGGAAAGAGAGAGAGAGAAATAGATAGATACAATTGGATCAGAAAAAAACTCGATGCTTCATAAAAGTTCATGGTTCAGAGTATATGTGAATCAGGACTGCAAGGGTCGAAGGGAAGTTTACACAGGATTCCTCTGTCGTTTGTAAATCTGTTCCAAGCGAGATAACTTGGAGTCAGACATACTGGAACCCACAAGTTGGTTGACAATTATTGAAAAGAAACAGAAATGTATCGCTCAATACCTACATAAATCACACTCGGCTTCATTTTGTACCATAATCTATACTTAATAAGGAACTTGCACTGGAGCAGAGGCTAAGAAATTACTCTTGCAGACCATTGCCCATTTATTGCATTCAATCCCCAATAGATGCTATTATCTCGTGGCCCTTCTGACAGATAAAGTTATGCTTATTAAATATTTACTTTGGGATATTGTCCTTAAGTAATGATGTAGCAAGTTATACAAACCATTGTGTATTCTGTGAGTCTGAACCTCAGCGGATGTCCAATTCTAATGTCCCTTCGGCAAATGTGTAGATATCTATTGAGGAACCTTGACCTAAATCAATAGTAAATAGGTCTTGGTAATCATTGACACTGAATTGAGTTTGGTCCTAACCGGGATTTTAACATCCGTAAGTTTGCTCCTCGGTAAGCTTTCCATGATGAATAATCAAATATTTTGCCCCAAAATAATGCCTAGCAAGTCCATCTCGTAAATCGTTGACTGTGTTTGGATTCCGTTTCTCATAAGAGTATGAATGATGAATTTATACTTTGTATATATTTTCAAGTGATGTCATCTCTAAAATTATGAAGTTCATCGTGTATTGTTGTCAAAAAAAGTCGGAGAGATATATATATCAGACCCAGTCTGTCTCTCCGCCTGTCTGCGTAATGATCATATAGTATTGTCAAATGAGCAGAATGAATTTCGATGACATCTTGTTGAAAGGGGGACAATGGGATTTGGGATAATTTGTTGAATTCGGGATATGATCTGAGATATTTTAATAGAAATACTTCCCCTTTCGTTCTTTCATCCATTGATATCTTCCCTCCTGACTTTTCATACGATATCTCCGAAAGTTCAAAATGGATTTCTATGAAATTTTGTAGAAAATCCTTCAATGGATCCATGCACAGTTACCTCCTCTGGTAAGGGCAAAGCAGAGATATATGCCATCCAAGTGGGTTTATTTCAATCTTTTGTTATTACTGATATTTGTTCCATCTTTTATTAGGATCACTACGATCGTTAATAAACAGTGGGGATCGGAGATAACGAATAAGCTTCCAACGAGATTCGAGCTCACAACCTTAATCCTCAGGAAACGACATATGCTCTGCCAATCGAACATCGAAAGCAAAAAGTTGCTCGTATCTTACTATCTGATGTGAGTAGATCATCGAAAGGTATTTGAACGTCAGTTTTGTTCTCTCTTTTCTTTTTTTTCTGCTCTGCCGATTTCACAACATTTGTGCTGCTTTGGGAATCCAACGCAAACAATTTTAAATGAGGTAAATTGTAGTTGTTTGACCTATCTCTCCCCACTTTGTATCTGAATAATACACAATCACAAAACGATGAGTTGTATTTTTTCTATTACTATAGCCACAAAAGAAGATCACAGGCGTTTCATGACCTATTTTTCCAATTATAAGTATCATATGATCATCAAATCAATATTATAATGCATATCCAGAGAGTATCCAGACATTTGAAAATAACGAAAAAAAAAGCTTATTTAGGGAAATGGTGATGTAGTACTTAGTCCAAATGTCACTTCTACTTTTTTAAAACGTCTGCAAAGTCCAATTTCATGATCACCATCGGCTGTCTCTCCGCGTTCTTCTTAATCTCATCCACGGTCTGAAATCATTTTGGGATGAGCCATAGGTCAAAGGGAACCTAATCTGGACTGAATACCGAGAATTGAGCTATTTGATCAGGGTGATGTGTTGCTGAGTGACATGGAAGATATGTAGGTCGGTCGCAGCAAATGCAATAGTTATGCAGTACATAAATCCTTCAATTTGGAGTCTCATTGCCGACTGGCGAACCATACAGGAGAGTGTCTGTTCATCCTTGCGCATTAAAGTCCTCCCTGATTTGTAATCAAGTTAGGAGAAGGATGTGGATCATTTCTCGAGCTATTGAAATGGCTGGATAAACTCCAGATATTTCTGTATTTTTTGTAATTTTTGTAAACACCATATCTTCAATACTATTAAGTCGATTTGTATTTGATGATGATTTATCTCTTGAAAACTTAGTTTCTTCTATTGAATGGTAAAAATATCAATCGGTGGCAAGCGTTTTGAAAGCCTTTTAAATTCGAAAGATTGATCACATATGTTGTTTTTATTTTAAGTCGCTTAATCATGGTTAGTCCTACTTTTTGTTTAAATCGGTGGCTTTCAGTAGGAATGAATTAGCAGAGGTCATACTTTATTCATTTCTTCAACTGATATCACTACTACTACATGCCTGCAAGTAGATTTTTACATTTTTTAAAAGTTTTGTGTTCGTAGAATCCACCGTACACACACATGCACAGATGCACCCGAACACAAACACACAAACACACACACACATATATCTATATATCTATATATCTATCTATCTATCTATCTATCTATATATATATATAAAGAGAGGACCTGGGGTAAGAATTAGTGTGCTAAGCAAAGATAATATGACTGCTCGATCTATATTGACTGCTAAAAGAGTTTGTGGCTTTGTAACGAAGACAGGGTAAACTAAACTAAATACCAGGTTGGGCGATGGTCAAACCTGTATATCTCTCTTACCATGGTTCCAGATCACAAGACTGGCCGTCGAGCGGGGAAGAGACGGTCTAATAAATCTTTTTATTGGGTTCAAGTCAGTCAAGATGTCAGATCCACGCAGCATTACCTGAAGAAATTAATGCTGGCTAACATTTAAGAAGGAAAACATTTGTGATCAATAGTAATTGGTATGTTGTTTATTTCATTGGGTCCCCTCTCTAAATTCTTTTGAGCATGGGTTGAAATTTGGAGTAAGACTTTATGTTTGTGTCTTGGCACCCTATAAAGACCCCCTATTTTGATCCTTTTTCAACGATAAAAAAATGCAATTTATTTTTTTTTTTTTGGTAGGGATGTGGTCGTGCTTTAAACTTATGGGAATCAGCTTTTGACGAATTAACTTTATCAGTTCAAGTTTCAACTAATTCAACTCGAAAGGTGAAATTTGAAGCGATTGAAGCATTAGCTCTGATTATTTGATTATTCATTTACATCGATTTAGTTTTCTTGTGGTTGGTTTCAGATTGCTCGCAATATGCTTATGTTTTCAATTTGATCATCGTATAATTTTCAACTAACTTGGTGTATTTCTTATATTTTTCAAGCAGTAAAAGGAATGCTGTCGGCTAAATTTTAGTAGAATGTCTTTCTCTTAGAATTCCTCATTTAAATTTGTTGATTTATAAACGTCTTATTTTTCAAGATATTTTTCATATTGTACGGCATATTCTAATGGAAAATCCTTTAATTCATCCGTTGTTACAAACAAAAGACTTTTAGAACGTTCTTTGACATTAACCATATCATCTCCTTCTTTTATATCTCGTAAATTATTGCTGACAGCTGCTCTCATTCTGTAAAGAGCGTTATTCCCATGGATTCAGGGATCCAATTTCTAACTTCAATTCTGCTTTGTTCTTCATCTAACACAAAGAGTGGGCATTTTAGAATATGCATTTGACATTCAGCAATGATAATTAACAAAATATTATCAACTAATCTCTTTATATAGATTGTGGACATGCAATAAAGACTTATGTAGGATTGAGAACAAGATTCCTTTTTAGAAAATAGCATTAAACAAACAAATACACACACGAACGAACTCACGCTTTTCTTTCTCTCCCTTACACAAACATTCACGTGCACGAACGCACATATATATATAGAATATTATGATCAATTATATATATATATATATATACTTTTATATCGGTTGGATAAAAAACTTTGTGATAATCAGGTGAATTTCCCTTTAGGATTTTCATTGTATAACTTGTGATGTTCAACATTAAATTAAGTGTGTCGACGAGGATTTTATGTTGAAAATGAAATAGTTGCAGGAAGTAGAGATATTTCAATATTATCTTGCTAACTTTTGTATAACAGTTACTATTGTTTTCGTACACACACACACACACACACACACACACACACATATATATATATGTATATATATGTTTTTATAAATATCTATATGTATAAATGTATATATATATGTGTGTGTGTCTGTGTGTATATGTATATATGTATATATATATATATGTGTGTGTAAAAATATATGAGTAAATATATAAACATATATATATATGCATATGTACTCATATATGTATATATATATATATGTATATTTTCAAACACATATATATACATTTATACACACACATGTATGCACATACATATGAACAAACATATGTATACATATACGTGCACATATATACATAAATATGTATGTACATATCGCACATATGTATATATACATATATGTATATATATATATATATATATATATATATATGTATATTTACATGCATACACATATATGCATATATCGTACGTGCATTTTTTTATATAATATTTGTGTATATGAGCGCGAGCGTATGTTCGAGCTTGTTTCGTTTTTTTTTTGTAAAATAACACATCAAATCGAGCCATGGAAAAGTAATTATATATTTGATTTCCCAACGGAGTCTCTACATCAAGAGAAAGTTCGCAAACTGATGGTTACCGATGTATGAAACATTTTTTTTGTGCATACATGTGTAAACTTAATATATATATATATATATATATATATATATATATATATATATATATATATATGATCGTTTGAAATCACATAAATTTTTGCATTTTTTAAAATATATCTAGTGTTTAAAGCTGTAAAGCTTTGTGGACCACACGGACAAGCAAACACACATACACACACACACACACACACACACATATATATATATATATATATGAATAAAGAAATAAATGAACTTCAGTGTTGATCCCAATCATTGCATATATGGTGACTGCGTATGTTTTTGAATTTAGAGGAATGGGATATAAACTAAGATTGTCATCAAACGTTCAGGTATAGGCAAGCTTTCAGTAATTGCATATGGCTGCCCACTGACATTACTTCTATTTCGCCACTCAGCCGGCTTATATTCGGTTATATACTGCCCTAAGAAACTAAATGATTCAGGCAGAAGTCAAAAAAATGTTTATGAAGATCCAAATTCTCCGGTTTCTGATACAATTTTTTTGAATATTGTAAAAGTTGTTACCCTCGAGCTGACAATACTGAAACGTGCACAGGAAAGAAATTATGTTCAACATTGAGAATCACACTGTTACATTGACAGATCACGAATCAGCATAGTATATTACTGAAAAGACAGAAATCTGAGATATCATCGAAACCCTTAGAAAACTCAATTGGCAATTGGCTGGATATGTTGCAATAATTTCAGATAACATTTGGACATCACAACTCATGATATGGATCCTCAGAGATCATATGCAATAATGCACCAGGTAAAATCGGGGTTAGCATGACAATTCGAACAAGTGCAGAAAGTATTTCAAATGATTGGCAGCTGATGACAATGATAAAGATGATAAAAGAAATGCTTACAGTGATCAAAAATTAAACTTTAGTTGTCAGTATGGTGTTATCATATGCATGAGTTGAATTTTAATATAAAAGCTAATTGATAACTATTTAGTTATGAGGATTAAGTGAAAACCACAAAGACAGGTCATCAGAGGTCAGAAATGAATGCAAGCATCAACGACATAATGTGTGCTCTTTGCGCACACGAGTTTTGAGTGATCAAAAGTTATATATATATATATATATATATATATATATATATATATATATATATATATATATATATATATAAAGAGAGAGAGAGAGAAACTTTTCTAGGTATTTGAAATATATAGAGTCATATGAATTCACAAGACGCTGTATTGATTGCCTTAAAAAAGATGCTGAAAATCATAAACTGCTCGGGGATTGTTGATGCAGTAAAAATTATTGTTTTAAACTAATTGAGAAACTATTTTTTTTAACCTTTATTGAAAAAATTTATACAAGTATATATATATATATATATATATATATATATATATATATATATATATATATATATAGATAGATAGATAGATAGATAGATAGATAGATAGATAGATAGATAAACGAAGAGATAACGTAAAATGAAATTTCACTCATCTGGAAAAATTCTACAACCTCTTTCAATTTGAATATATCTATGATTAATCAACAAATGTATCCCTCGCACAGACAAGGAAGAGGATTGTATTGAAATACAAATTAGATTAACTCCTTTTTGATCATCGGGATGTCGATTCGCTGACGTACGCAAAAACAAAAGTTGTGCTCAAATCATGAATTTTTAAAAATGTTTTCCAGCGTTCCGGCTCTCGTTTATTGCTTGCAAGGACTATTGGGAGCGGTTTGTCAATCTTCTGCAGGCTTGAAAGCGTTCGTCGAGCCTATTCCACGTTGCATAGACCGTTCCATGCTTGAGACAAGGGAAACACTTTGTGTCTGGGGCACAGCCGACTGCCACCTTCAAAGTCTAGGCTAGCAGCGTTGATACAGTTTATTTCCTGTTGGTTGCTTCCTGTTCCGTGTACTGATCGATGCCAGCTAATGAGATCAGCTTCTTGGACTGATCTTTGAAGCGCTTACAAAGGGATGGAGTGGAATGTCAAAATGGCGATTTCCTTCATGGCTGTTGCTGTTTGTACTCTATCCTTCTTTTTCTGGTTCTTTGATATTGCGATCACATGGCTCACACCAAGTCAACTCTTTGGGCTTGGTGCCCCTTCGACAGTAGATCAGAAACCAGAAACTGCTGAAATAACCGTCAGCCTGCAGGCATTCGTTTCAGATGAGCCCTCCTCTCGATGGATGTCACACGCATAAACACACCCAAATATTTAGCTTCTATCTGATATATATATACACATATATATGTATATATATGTATATATAAATATATATATATATATATATATATACACGCATATATATACATATATATACACAGACACACATATATATATGCACACACACGCATATATATTTGTATATATATATATGCATACATATATATATATGTGCATATATATATATATATATATATCAAATAAATGATAAATAATAATAATGACATTATGATCATTTCCGCTTGAACGTGTTATTATCTTTGAAAGTAACATCTGTTTAATTTGACTGTAGAAACTTAAATGAGTAATCAATAAACATTCAGTTTTAATTGCATCCGTATAAAAAGCCATTTTCCTAATTCTTTCATAATTACAAATAAATAAACTTTCATTTTCTGAAGATTTTCGGGAATTCTCGGCATTTGTAACCTCGAAGTTGGAAAGGCTTTAGTCTACAGCGTAGTGGAAAACCAGAAGGAAAATTGAATTGAGACGTTTTAAATTTTATTCATCGAATAACCTAACATCGATTTATGTAAATGGAAATATCTAAAGGAAGCAAATTGCATGAAATTCAGCATTTCCCAAGAATACTCAAAAACAGGCAGCTGGTTAGTAAAATCATTTAAAAACCTCTACGATGTAACATTTTGCCCGAATCAGATGTTTTAAGCTGAACAATAAAATCAATTGTTTCGAGAAAAGTAATTGAATTTTTCCGGTATTTGAAGAACTGAACTCGAGGTTGATGAACAGAAAGGGTTGTATCCATGGTTGTATCCATGATTAACTGATGAGGGAAATATATATATATATATATACATATATATATATATATATATATATATATATATACATATATATATATATATATATATATATATATATATATATATATATATATATATATATGTGTGTGTGTATGTGTGTGTGTGTTTGTGTGTGTGTGTGTGTGTGTGTGTTGGTTTAATTCCATCAGGACATTGCTAGGCAGCGTGTTTTTTTTGGTAACTTCGGAGAATTTTGTCAGTTTAGCATGTATGTTTCCATCCATCCGTCATTTATGCCAGATACTGTACCATCGGGTAAATATTTTGATCTTCACAGAATTTTTTAACGAACAATGTTTCAATCCCTGAGAAGATTCCAAGAGGGATCAAGGGCTGTTCTCTGCTCCGAAGAGATAAGATACATAATACAAAATATATTGTGGAAAAAAGTTTGATGATTTTATAGTTTGTATTTGAACTGCCGAGAGGAATCAAAAAGATCCCTATACTGCAGTAAGAATCAGATGAGTACAACTGAATTTGCTGTATTTTTTATTTATTCAATTATGTATTTGATTCATTTGTTCATTCATCCAGCTTTGTATTGTTTGATTGTTACTACGTCAAATATACCCCCCTGATATTTAATCTCCTCTCCCAACTTCTTTCACAAGTATAAACAAGAGTAGAGCTCCAAAATTCATTAAAAAAAAACACGAAATTCGAGTATGATATTCTACTAAGCCCCTAGAACTAATAGATCTAAAAACAAAACCCCAAAAAGGGAAGCCATGAATTTGCTGCATTTTCTTTGTTCATTTATGTATTTCATTCATTTGTTCAGGTTTGTCTCAAATTTCACTGTTTTTTGGACTTTAACTAAGTTAAGAACCTAATGATATAAGGGAGAGTTATGCCCAAGCTTAAACTACCTATCTTGCTGATGAGCAAAATATAAATCCATCTGACTTGTTAGTAATCAACCAGCACAAAGCTTGCCGCTGTTGTTGACGCAAATAGGCTAAGAAGGATGTTAGCTGGGCTGGTTTATCCAGACAGACCACATGAGCAACAAAAGATGAAATGAAATGGAAGAAGAAAATTCGCTCCTAATCCTTTATCTTTCAACTTCTTCGGCCCTGCGTACACCAAGGCCTGTCTGCTACTCACTAAGAGAAGATGGAATTGAAAGCCACTCCCAACAATATCGGCATTGACCACTTCCGCACACCCCCTGCCAACATCTTATGGGCCAGCGTGATAGGGCATGGTCCAACATTCCCTATGTTCTGTACAATGAATTTATCGTCGAATATGAGATATCATTTCTCCATCACCATCATCATCATCATCATCAGCAGCAGCAGCAGCAGCAGCAGTCTTTCAGAAACAGTCATTGGACATAGACCTTCATGAGTATACGCAAGAATTCTCTATCGTGGGCATCGATGAGCAAGTACTTTTTGAACTTGTCTGATTCGACACGCCATCTTATATTTTTGCATTTTATCTCTTGGGATCCATATAGTGATTTGTGATGTCCAGCAGTCATCTAACATTCTTGCAACCTAGTCAGTCCGTCACCATTTGGGTTCTCTATTGGTTTAGGTGATATCTCTCCACGTGATGTTAAACACGATCCTTTTGCGTAAGTTGCAAAGTTGCGTGGTTTTTAGTTTGAGGGTTAATATTTTGATTAGGTTCCTTGTTTCAGCTCCATCTATCTTCCTTGGATAATGAAAAAAAAAAGAATCTAATAAACCGAACGACCTATTTTGGGTACATACTAATTTTGTACATGAAACAGCTTGCCCTGTAACTGAAATGGTTACGTTTTTCTCACCGATGTTTTTGGTTGGTGTCCAAATCCAATTAAAGATCACAACCTCGCATAATTATAGTCATTCAGGGTAAACTGTCGGATAGACACCCTCACATAAATTTTATACCACTTGTTCCCTCTGCTTTGCTGACCTTTCTTCGAATCGTTTAGTGGATATCGGTACATATATTCAGGGACGTAGATCGACTCTCCCGAGGGAGGAGATTTGCAAACTAATCTCACAGACCATTGTAATGAATTTGTTTCCCCTGAGTTGCCCCAATTTGCAATTTTGATATACTTGATTGAAATTCAGAATGGTGCCTCGCCTCGGAGCCATGGTTACTACAATAGTCTCATCGATTATTATAACGGTAGCGGCTTTGATTCTTGATTGGCGCCAAAGATTCTATGACTCCATACACTATGTAAGTAACAATAGGAACCTTACTTGAGCAATGGTCAGTATGTATATCTCAAAGCATATGCATCTTACCAGCAGGGGAGAATAAATATATATATATATATATATATATATATATATATATATATATATATATATATATATATATATATATATATATATGTGTGTGTGTGTGTGTGTGTGTGTGTGTGTTCTAATATCCCATGGAAGGGAATCCAATGAGTGTCAGTGGTGTGTAAGCAGTAAGCAAAAGCCACACCAAACCTTTTCTGTAAACTAAAAAATACTACTATCAACTGGAAACCCTTTTTTTTTTTAATAATATCCAAGTCATTGGATTTAAAATATCCTCAAACCAGTGACGTTATCTAACGCTTCATGGCAGCATGCCATGTTGAAGATTATCAATTAAAATCGAAAAAAAGGTTGATCAATGAATAAATAATCTATCTCGTCTTTTTCTGGACCTAGACCCCTGGAATATATATATATATATATATATATATATATATATATATATATATATATATACTGCTACATCATGACAAAAGTCTCTAGTTCTTAGTTACCATTGCAATAGGATTATCAATCCTCTAACTTATAACCCGATGCTTTAAATATTTCTTGATACATACTGGACATCCAATTTCTTTCAAAGGAGAAAAATCATAGGGGAACAAAGGGGATTTAGCAGGAAATAATTGATTGGAAAAGATTTAAAAAGAAGTATATTGATTTAAAATAAAGGGCAAATAGTATTGACAATTTCCAAACAATCTCCTATAGCGATGGGGATTTCTGACTCGGGATTGGAGGAGAAGTATAACTTCTTTCGTCGATGGGATAGATTCCTATCTGATATACTGTAAAAGTATTGGACCAACATAAGCACAAAAGCAACGTCAGTACGATTAATTATCCCATCAATAAAAAAATACTGAAAAATGTCAAAGTACTATTCAAATTTCAAACGGATAACTTTCAGATATATTGGGTCGATGGAGAGGGGAGGTAGGTAGTACTTTTTGGGATGGTGTTTGATTGATGATGACTGTATTTTCAATACTGACTCTCATCCTGACTATTTGTAGTTTTTGCAAGTTTCATGCAACCTTCTGGGCGGGGGGTTCCCTCGTGAGCAACCAATCGCGCGTCATTTGCGAACAGGAGCCACATTGTTGGCTCAAAGTCACTTTTGAAGGGATTAAAGTGGTTACCGGTTTCATCAATGTAGATGTGAATGCTGCCCCAGTTACCCATCTCTATAGTCAGTCTCAACATTCCATCAGTTATCGCAGAGCAATGCTCAGTTTATGGAATTATTTCGATGGTGTAATCTGCAGTTTCAATCTGCACTGAGTGCTTCATCATTTTTTAGCTCCCATCTTTTTAGATCCCATCTTAGGAAAACCTCCAATAGGATTTGCCAGACTTCTTCATAACGGTCCTCGTAGATATAATTTTCTGCATTTGTAGATGCTGTCACGCCCACTCATACTTTGCCAGCCACAGCTTAACATCTAATTTCTGAGGATCCACATTGTGTGTCGTGATGTCCAGTGGTTTAATGCCATTCTTTCGACATGACCGACCAATTGCCATCTGAGTTTTTTAACGGATTCTATGATGTCCTTGATTATGTTTTCCAACTGATATACTTTGCTACTGTAGATAAATACAAAGGTATTTGAAACTGAAGCCATAGTCGTTACACATAGATCAATGAAAACAATTGATACATCAGAAATATTTGTTGGATCATCTGTATATATCATCATTCATTTAGCGTCCGACCTGTTTATCACTGCAGACGCCTAGCCAATAATTTCTGAACTTATCTAGCTCATCACGCCATATTATATTTTGTCGACCGCGATCTCGCATGAGATCTCTGGGAATCCACGTTGCGAGATTACACTCATTCATTACATGAGTTCCCTATTGTCCCTTGCACGTTCACTCCTTCAACGGTTGATTAGTATCGCAAATCATTTTTATCTTTACTATTATTTGTAAGTTTCACTGAAAATAAAGTGAGAGCAAGTATTCTCATTCCTCCTGGTTTGCCCTCATCATTTCTGTCGGTTTCAACATTTCCGTCGTCTTGATGGTATCGGTTCTATCCCCTAGCTGGTCTTCCTCAAACATATGGGCAAAGCTCTCTGGGTCTGTTCTCTGAACTCTGATTACAATTGAAGCCCCTTCATATTCTGCAATTCATTTCAGTTCCCTGACAGGGTCAGAATACTTATAGAGCTTTCTCTTTCCTTCAACTTTGCTCTGCTTGGACAATGAACTTACTATATTTAATGCATCTTGTTGTCGTTGACGGATTTTGATCTGTGCATTTACTATTCCTTCGCATAATCCAAATGCATTCGCTAGCAGAGTCCCCAGTCCTCTTGGGCTTCTTTTGAGAAAATTCACTTCACTTGCTTACTATCTAGTCGATTATCTCTATTTTCGCATTGTCTACATCAACTATTTCACTTTGTCTTGTCTATCGTGACCGTGCAGCTACTATCAAGAGCAACCCAATTTATCTCCTCAAGTTTACTCTTGTTATCATTATTAATATTATCAATAATAATAATTATTAATAATGTCAATTATTATCATTATTATTATCATTATTATTATTATTATTATTATTATTATTATTATTATTATTATTATTATTATTATTATTATTATTATCATCAATACTGATAATAATAATAATATCATTAACAACCATGCATTTGATACAAAGAATATGACCTGTAAGTCATGTTCTGAACTCTGTATCACACTGTTGACGATCGACCATTGCAGACCTCAAAAATGTATTATGCCTCTTACAAAATCAATACGCAATTCTCTCTTGTTCTAGGTATCTAACTTTCCCACCCCTTCTCTCTCGATAAAAGCGCACCTTACTTTCTCACCTTGTCCCAGCCTTGCTCTCCCTCCCTTGTTTCACACATCCGTTGTCACTGTTGGGCTATTTTCACACCTCCTAATGTGTCCATAGCGCTCAATAACATTCCCTGTCATATTTGCAAGCACCCTTGACTCTAGGGAATGATCAACGCTTTACAATAATCCTGCGATTGACATCCCGACTTGCAGCTGAATGGTGCCACACTGTTAAAAGCTGCAGATTGATCTAGGGTGCTGCATTTGGCGGTTTTGTGGGGAATCAGATTTATTCTAATCTTCGAGATTGCTCACTTACAGAACAGCGAACGACGTTTACATGAAACAAACAACAAAGAAATAACAACGAAATATCTTGCAAATCTATGGTAATTCACTTTGACTAGTTCCCCGTGTTACACTCAAAGACCCCTCTCAATTCGTTCGTAGATTTATATGTGAAAGTAATGCGTGTGTAGATATGTTAGACGGCACACTAGTATTGTGAGTTTGATACCCATGAAATACAATATCTTTGCTTTGCGCAAAACTTTTCCGACACAGAAGGTTTGGGGCTGATATGTTTCTCTCCATATCAAATTGCAGCGAGTTAAAACCAGGGAATCCTATACAAAACCCATCTTCAAATAACAGACTACTCGCTTCAGATACTACTCAAACATTCACGAAATTTAAACATGAATTTTTTTTGCATGAAGACTCACAGATTTGACAATGGCCATGTGAGATTGACCACATCGGTTATTCGAGGCCACTAAGAGTCATCAAAGCACGCCATTTCTAAACAATATTGGAAAAATGGAGTGAAATATTGATTTTGCAACGAAGTACAAAAATGTTTTTCGACTTCATAAATGGTTGGATAGATTAGGGTGAATCTAAAACCGAAGTTATTTGAAGTGAAATCAGTTTGTGATCCCCTTACGATCCATACAGAAGCCAAGCAATTACACTTTTGGATGAATTCGCAATATGAAGATGGTTAAGGTTAGAAAAATGATGCTGTGCTCAAATGCTATTGAAGTTAGCCAGATGTCACTGAAGGATGCGTTAGATTTCGGGATCCCCATAATCCCAACAGTCCTTTCCATCTATTCCAAGTGATATAAGTTTCCAGTGATGACCGTCTAGACACAGTATCAGCCCCTCAATATCAATAGCGTCTGTTTGATTTATCCAGGTATCCCTATGGCTTGCTTCTGGATGGCTGTCCTAGGGTTTGATCCCCCAATAGACTTTTCCACTTAGCATTTAATATGAGATGTCTTTCATCCAGAAACCCAGTCAAACTCAAGGACCAAATCATTTGCTTTGTATCGTGCATTTGTGTATTCTTTTAAGTAAGGTTTACTTTTTGATGAATTTTCAAAGATGAATATATCTTACTAAACATATTTTCCAGTATTATTGAATTTTAGTGTTTAATTCAAAGGGGGTAACATTGGGTTTCCCCGCTAATATGTTGATATTCACATGCTTTTGAAACCTAAATCTCAACCATATATATGTATATGTTTTTCCTTTCTCATTAACTTCCTCATTGGCTTTTGCATCTGCCTGCCTATTTATGACATTTCAAAGACAGTTCTTTCTTATCTGTAATTATCTCCATGAGATTCTTAGAACAATCTTGATGAATACGCAGACTCATTCATTGCGAAAGTTTCGTCTGTGAAGTTGATAATTTCATTGGTAATTAGAACAATTCAAAGCATCGTGACAAAAGAAGAAAATGATGGTTTTAGCGGTGGGAAAACGGGGGGGGGGGTGAATGCAAGGAAGAAGAAAGAAAGGAGAAAAAAGAAAGAAAGAAAAAAAAAGAAGAAGGCGAAAGGAACTGATATTGATTAAAGGAAAGAAATGGATCCGGGATGACCAAAGGATTCGGGAAAAGGAAGGATATAGATCGAAATATGAGGGAAAACTAGCAGAAAGACAATATTCTGATTAAGAAAGTGGCAAAAAGAAGAATGATAAAAAGACAGAGAAGAAGAAAAAGAAGAAGAAGAAGAAGAAGAAGAAGAAGAAGAAGAAGAAGAAGAAGAAGAAGAAGAAGAAGAAGAAGAAGAAGAAGAAGAAGAAGAAGAAGAAGAAGAAGAAGAAAGAGGAGGGGGAGAAAAGGAGAAGAAGAAGAAGAAGAAAAAGAAGAAGAAGAAGAAGAAGAAGAAGAAAAAGAAGAAGAAGAAGAAGAAAAAGAAGAAGACCTCTCCAGACCACCGACTGGAAGGCAAATAGAGTGAAATAGTGAGAGAACAAAAGCAAGAATAGAAGAAGTTGGACATATATCCGATGAATGAAAGAAATTGAATTAGAGGAAAGAAAAAAAGAGGACCCTCTCCATTCTCCCCCCCCCCCTGCCAAAAAAAGGAATCAGGTGACCTGATTCTTTTCTCTGTCCTCATTTAATCACTTGTACAAACTGTGATCTTTTGAGGTCAATACAAATGATTCAACATATTACAATTTCATTCGCAGAGACCCTGAAAAAATTCCCATTCCATTACAGTAGATGCACTTTCTGCAATTAGAATCTGGAAACTTCTTAGATATATCAGTTCATGTAATAAAAGATGAAATAAATTTCAGTAGAAATAGCTGAGTTTTCCAAAAGTTATTACAAAATTAAAACCGTCGCTTTAATCACCTTGAGCAGAACAGGATGCCAAATCGGCCATTTTTCCGGGTAAATATATCTGGTTTTTATCCCCAATTTTCATGGTAAAAAAAAAAGTTAATAGTCAGTTTGAAGCCAAAAAATTTTTAAATTACAAGAGGAATGTCTGGGTTCGTCCGGTCATGAGCGTAAGGGCGATAAATACTAATGTCCAGTATTCTATATGGCTGATTCTACCTGGTTTAAATTCAAAAGAAAATTTAACCAATTTAGGCATCTATCTTGAGCCCTGACCAACGAAGAGGAAAAAAATTACATGTTTGCTCATTATGATCAGTTATGTGACTGAGTCACAGTTTAAAGTTTTTAGCGTTCAACCTTTCGTTACTTTGTCAAAGAATCACCTTAGGACGGCAAGCCTTCGGCAGAGTAAGTTCAACTTTCAAAAACAAGAAAATCCCATAAACTCCAGCCAATGAATCTTTCCAATAGTCATTTATGGGGCTGAAACATGGAACATGCCCAAGTGACAGACCCGAAAATTGAGAACCATGCAACGTGCACATGAATGAATTATGCTCAACCTCACATGGAGAGACAACAAGGCAATACAATACATCTGGAAGAAGACAAGAGTCAGGGACATCATAGAATCTATTGAAGAACTCAAATGACATTGGGCTCGCCATGTAAGAATGGCAGACAACCGACAAACATCACGACTCACGAAATGGGTCTCAAGAGATCATGTGCGCAACCGAGGCTGGTGGAGTATTAGATGGAGAGACGAGCGAAACAAATTCGACGCCTACGATAAAGAAGTGTGACGAATCCTTGGGAAGGTCTATGTCCAATGACAGACGTTGAGATACTGATGATGATGATGATGATGATGATGCGACCGAGATCTTTATTATAGCCCATTTCAAAACTAAGATTTTCAATGCTAATCCTCAATACAGAAGAGTCAATTTCCCCAACTTCTTATTTCCATCTCCTGCTCTTTAGCCTTGTTCTGTACGAAGCTAGGCTCAGCAAATTCTCATAGATTCATCATTTGTCGAATTCGACGTTGAGGTCTTGTTTTCTCATATGAATATAAATCTGGGAGGAATGAAACCCAATTGAGAACTTTTTAATCATGTGAGTTAAAAAAGTGCTATTTTGAGCACTTGTTTTGTGGCTGAGATTTTTTTTCTTATTCTTTATCGGCACCAGGAGTCATAATTTCAAATGCAGAATTTCAAAGAAGGCATATTCTCCCCTTCAAGCTTACCAACTTTAAAATCATTTTCTGCCATTGTGCTTGATTAAGGAAAGAGCAGTCGGTATAAAGTGGCTTGCTGTTTCTAATCCTGAGGATGGAGCCACTTACACACAACTTAACATACACACATACATTCACACAAATATGCATGCACGCGCGCACACACACACGTACACCTCACTTCTATTTCTCTTATTTGGGGTACCATACATTGCTCAATGCCGGAGAAAAATGACTGCTTAAAAAATAAAACAAAAACAGGTTGAAATTAAGTGAGTACCTGCCTCTCCGTCAACTCAAATCCGTCCACAGGTGGTTGCGTAATTTGGAAAATTATCCAATCGTATTTGATCAAAAGTCAATCATGTCAGAAAATGACAGGTTGATATCTCCTAGCGCTGGATTGAATATCATCTTTTTGGTGGATTCTCAATGATACACATGAACATGCTTTTAGTGCGTGAGAGAGATAGATAGATAATATGAAATGGAGAGTGAGGGTGAGAAGAGTACAAAACGGAGACAGGGAACAGATAAGGTAAAACACATAGACACAAGCAAATATATATATATATATATATATATATATATATATATATATATATATATATATATATATATATGTGTGTGTGTGTGTGTGTTGAATTTATAAGATCATTTGGAAACTGGATTCAATTTATTTCCGTTACATGTGTTGAGAAACTGTTTGTTGTAGTTGTCAAACGTCAAATCGGAAAAATGATGAAATTTGCGAATAACAAGGTTTTGGGATGAGAGATGTAGTTACTGTTTTGTTTTTTTTTAAATTTGTTATCTCCATTCTTGAAAAAGTAGATGTATTCGTGTCAAAGTTGAAATCATTTGTGCATTAGTTAATATGAGAAAGGTTTTTTGAGTTATGTCGTTTAGTCTTCTGACTATTTCACACACCAACTAACACACACACACACACACACACACACACACACACACACATATATATATATATATATATATATATATATATATATATATATATATATATATATATATATGTAATAAAAACATTAAAAAAAATCCTAAATAAAAATAAAAAGGTATGTTGATGCATCTTGTCAAGGGAATGGATTGATCTGTCCCTGGCTTAGGTTCATTGGAAAACCACGGTGTAATTTTTTAAATTTTTTTTTTTGTTTTTTAGGGGATAATATAGCAGTAGCAGAGATCATATGGGGCAAGTTGGTTTATGATTGTATTTTGCTGTCTGTGTCATAAGGGGATTATGTTACTGTAGTGTAAGATATACGGTGTACATGGGTATTTTATTTGGTTGTTTCCGATTTAGATTGTTAGCATTTCTATTCATTCGCAGGACATTGGAGCTCAGTTCAAACAATTTTGTAATCAGATTCAGATCAACCCACTCTTGACAAGATTTGCGTTAAATGATCTTCAAAATAATGTAGTGGAATTTCTATCCCCTGATTTTTGTGTTTTACGATATACGCTTTGATAAAACTATTTTTTTTCACTATCAAACTAATCGAGCATTCAAACTAATGATCTTGGGAAAATTATCCCTGCCAAAATATTTTATTATTGTTTACCCATGGAAACAAACACTTCCCAGGTTTAACAGTTATTCATTCTCTTTCTCTCCCTCTCTCTCTCTCTCTCTGTATGTAAATATACATACATACATATATATATATATATATATATATATATATATATATATATATATATATATATATATATATATATATATATATATATATAGTCGGAAAAGCCTAATGGCGCTAAGCACTGGGCATTGAACTTTTTTCCAAAACTCTTTGTATCACTTCAGTCACATATTTCCCAATATCTGTCAATGCAATCTATTTGATTTTCACGTATACTTTGTTATTTTGATACATCGTCTAAATGTTCTCTTGTGGGGATCATCAATTGTTTACTAGGTGACTTTTCCTAGTATTTCAATATATACATATAGCAAGAGAGAGAGAGGGAAAGAGAAAGAAAGAGAGAGAGATGGGAAGAGTGAAAATGGCCGACATTTTTAAACATTTTTAATTTTTTGTATGAGTACTTGAGTGCATTTTATTTGCCTTTGTCTCTTCTTTCTCCTTTTCCTTTATTCCCCTATCTTGTTCTCTATTTCATCATCACATCTAGTCAGTACACATTTGCAAACATAATATCAAAGTATTCCCTGCATCCATAGAAGCATGCTTATCGAATTCAATTCAGAAGTCAATTATATCAGGAATGACAGGTCGGAACCTTCGGTCCTTCTGTGGAGAATGTCATCTTTTCAAGTACTTTCAACCTCAAGTTCCGCGTAACGTGAATAAAGAATGAAGAGAACAGCACTGCACTCGTGAAATGGAGGAGGTAAGAAAGGGTAGAGGGATTGAAAAAATAAACACTTCACCTTGAAGTAGTGCTTCAAGACCAAGTCCTCAAAGTCATTACTATCTAATTGAATTTAGCTGTCCGCCCACGCTCGTGGCCTTATGCCAAAATAGAAAATATCAAGAATAAAAAGAGAAAAGAATGAATATGGTTGAGCAAAACGTGGTGATATTAATGGGATATGAGAAATAGAAAAAAGCTGACAATGATTGTAACTGTTGGATGGACGATTCGAGTTGCAGTAGTAAGTCAAAAATAAGTAAGAAGAGAAAATAAAAGAAATGAGTTTAATTTCAAATTAGTGTCAAATTCCCTTGCTCATTTGAAATTTAAAAAGTAAACAAAACAGAATCCAACAATATTTTTTTTATCTCATTTTTTTCATTTTTTTCTTGTCATTGAATGAAGTATTCAAAATGTTATTATTCTTCATCGAACAATAAGAATAGATCGAGTTTTTAGAAATATCGCTTTATCTAAGACTACCAGGGCTTAACAAGTGCCTTACAGTGGTTGTAAGGACTTAGTTTGATGTATAAAATGAGCTTCTCTTCAACCATGAAATCCCCGTGTCCAAATAGTTGAGAGCAGCCAAGCGTAAGTTTCATTTCTTCAGGTAAGACATCGTCAGCTCAATTCTAAATTTAGGCTTGATTCTTATTTCCAATCTTGATTTTTAATCACTGCCTGGAAGTTAGGATGAAGGTAAAAACTCAAATCATAATCAAAATCATAAGTAAGACATAATCCCTTCCGCCAAACAATATTACTCCAAGATTGCATGTTCCATTTAAACACCTTTATTAGTAATTCCTATAAACGGGATTTGCAAACATTAGCAGAACAACACGACCTTACTTAGGTTTTGGAAGTTAAAGTTGATTTGTCATCAGTTTTTGCGTACGTCAATTTGTCACTGTCTTTCGTGCATTATGTAGCGGGTTGTTTTTGTTTTGTCATGTAACCTTTCATTGTTGTTACATACGAAAATGAAATCAAAGCTCAATAGCAAGAGCTTAACGATATATACACAAACTCAACTAAAATACGGTTTGTCATCCAGAAGTGACTAGATTAGTAATGAATGTCAAAATTTTAAGGAATTAACTTTCTTTATGTTATCAAAATAATTATCTATTCCTTTGAGCTTATTGTTGTGTTGAATTATAACGTTTTTGGTCCAATTAATTTCTGACTATCAAAATAAATGCGGGTGAAATGGAGACAAATAAGTAACTTTTCGACGAGTGTTGAACTTTTAAAACGTCCCTCAGGAATATTGCCTCACGCGGTTGATGTTCCAACCAATTCAACCACGTGAGAATTTCTTTTACGCTATCGTGAATTCCAGGATTGTCTTGTATTGAAGAGGACCCGACCAAAAGTGAATTGAACGGATACTGTTATTATCATTCTTTTGTAAATAAGGTTCCGAAATCCTCAACTAAACAGCATTCAATCAGGAGAACAGCTAGCTATCTTCTTGGAGTGGTATTAAGACGGGCAAAGATGGTGATGAAAAATAAATAAATTTAGTGTACAGTAGGAGGAGATCAATATGCAATAACCAAAGAAACAAAAGAAGAATAGAAGAGATGTTAAAGATATAGAAAAGAAAAGGAAAGAGGAGAGAGAGGGGGGGAAAGGAAAAGAATAAAAGAAGTAAGCGAAAGCAAAGAAAAGGAGGAAAGAGAGTAAAAAAAGAAAGAGAAGAAAGAAGAGGGAAAGATCGAACATCAAGAAGGTAGAGAGAATAAGAAGAGGAGCAAATATAGTTTGAGTATTGAGAGGGAGGAAAGGAGGCTAAGGGTAAAGAATGTGGACAGAAATAAGAATAGAAAAAAATATGAAGGAATGGAAGGATGAGAAAAAAAAATGGGAGAACGACCTTTCAAATGACAGGAAATAAGGGACAAAGAAAGAAAGAAGGACAGGGGGAACGAGAAAGGAGAAATGAAAGATGAAGTGGGAATAGAAACAAAAATGAAAGATGAAGAAAGTTGAAAGAACACTGAGTGTGAAAGGACAGATAGAACAAATTCAAAAGAATGAAAGAAAAGAAAACTGGTCGGAGTAAGGAAAGGATAAGAGAGAAGAAAAAAAAAACAACAGAATGTGTGGATTAGAATGGAAAAAGCGAACCCTTAAGAGAAAAAGAAAAAAATGATGGTAGAAAGAATAGATTGAAGAAACAAGACGGATTAACAAAGCCGAAACCAACAATAAAGAAGATACAGACAAAGGGAAGAGGCATTGAGCAAAAAGAGACCGGGAAGAAGGAGAGAAACAACCAAGGAAATAAAAACCTATGGATGGATGGAAAGAAGATATCAATATAAATACTGCTCTAGCATTTGTGTTAAAACATGCTTTCATCGTCGGAATTTCAAGAACCTTGCAATGTAGCCATCTTCCCACCGAAGGCGAGCGACAACACAAGATTGCCGAGCGCAGGTGGATATTAATTATCTTTCGCGAGAGAATAAGCAGAACATTTGGAAATTTCCCTGGAGACTTACGGAAATCACCGACTGTTTTGACAACAAGATTCATAAACCTTACAACTCACCTTCTCCTTATGTCGACAAAAGCTAATTGCCTTCACGCCTGACTGAGAATGTTCACTGCACATAATGTCTGCTTTCTGCTTGCTTGTATGCATATAAATTGCCTTTTCTCCGACCAGCATGTCTCTCGCTATCTCTTTGAACTAAGAACCACGCGGAGAGCCATGGAGAGAGCAATGCAAGGGATAGCTTGGAAATAATTAACGTGAATTCAAGAGCGTGCCAAAGTGAAATATAATATAAATGTAATTAAACGACAAGATGGAGATGAGTTGGACACTTAGCAAGGAAGATGGACAGCAGATCTAGCAGAACGTTAATTGATTTATGCCAAAAGGATAACAATATGGAGGAACCGGGTGTAGAGGCATACCAGTATCAGTAGGGATTGGAGCAGTTGTCATGGAAGAAGCTAGAAGAGGCCTGTATTCAACTGATGACAAAACAAAATGTGGTAAATTAGCGTTAAGGTAACAACATTGCAATTATGCCATAAGTACAATAACACACAAAAGACTTTCTTGTTCTAGAATATTTGAGAGGAATGGCCATAAAATGCTCTCTAAACAATT
This sequence comes from Thysanoteuthis rhombus, assembly GCA_963457665.1. Lineage (NCBI taxonomy): Eukaryota > Metazoa > Mollusca > Cephalopoda > Oegopsida > Thysanoteuthidae > Thysanoteuthis > Thysanoteuthis major. The sequence goes on along the minus strand of OY735204.1, from coordinate 66,342,832 downwards.
GAATAGTCAGTAGAAACACTTAGCTCAGTGTTTCGCTAGTGGAAGCAACATGGTGATACAAGTAATGAAGAGAAGCACCTTAATCTCTCCTTGTGCTGCCTTGAGGATTAGCAAACAGATGTGGGACGGAAGACATTACTTGGATGAAATCAGTTCAATGTTTAAAGTCAGTAAGAACGGTTTTCACTCGCGATACAGTCATTAATGTACTGGATATCATGATTAGAAATATCAGTCATTGCAAGGCTCCCCAATGGACTAGATACCATGCTAGTGTTCATTTGAAAGGCAAATCCAAACAATTCGACTTTTATCCCGTCTGACTAAAGTATATTACTCAAATATTCTTTGTATTTGACAAAATGGTACTCCTCGATGACACTATTCCTCCCGCTCGTTTAAGGAAACCTCATGGAGTCAACAAGCCGAAAAAGACGGTCCAATCATGACTCTGGTAATATCATCATATTGGGTTGCTTCTTCTTCAGGAGAACAGGTTGTTTAGAGGAAAATAGATGGAGTTAGATATTGAGGTATTCAAGAAGAATATGTCTATTCTATCAGAATTCAAACGCCGTAAGATTTTCAGTATGATTACGACCAGGAGCACTCAGCTCTGGAGACTAAAATTTTCAAGTGTTTTTTTTCTCTCGATTATATGTATATATGTATATACATATATATACATATATATATATATATATATATATATATATATATATATATATATATATATATATATATATATATATATATATATATATATTCTAAACAGTGCATGATATAATTTGTTGAACTCTAAATTATTTTATCTGAGTTTAAAGACCTTCATGAGGACGACGAACCCCAAAATGGTCACTGGCTAGATACTCAGATTAGACGAAAGGGAAAAGGAAAAATAATATCGAAAAGTGGTAAAAGATGAAGAAGAATGTCAGTAGCTCAATGTAATCAATCAACTTGAATCGTTTTGACAGTTATAGCTCCCGGCCAGTTCCCCACCGAGTTCCTATGTTCTTGTCAGCACGGCGCGAAACGTCATCTTACGAGGAGCGCTCACTGACAACTGTTGTTTTCATCCATCGTGAGTTTTAATCTGTTTATTCTTCTAGGGACACATGTTTGCTTCTCTTTCATTCGCTGTCGAAATACTGTTCGCTTTTATTCCCCCCATCCTACATTATTCAACTCCTGTTTTCTCCTTGTGGCCTTCATGCTCGTTTTGAAATATCCTTAACCTTTTATAACTATTTTATCTTTCTATATCATCAGCGCGCTTATCTCATTGTTCCTTCTGTCGTGTTTTCTCGTCTTTTCCAAATGTCATCATGGAATTTGCTCGGCTTTTGGTCTCTCAGTTTTTAAGAGACTAATCGTGAATTCCACTCTCTCTCTCTCTCTCTCTCTCTCTCTCTCTCTCTCTCTCTCTCTCTCTCTCTCTTCAGTCTTTCTATCTATCTATTTTTGTCAGTTCATTCATTTGTGACTGTTTCATTCTCAGTCCTTTTTTTTCTTATTTCATTTCAATCATTTTTTTTTTCAGATTTTTTTTTTTTAGGATTCTTTCTTCCTCTTTCGTTAATTCTACTTCACATCCTTTCTCTCTTTTTTTTACAAATCTTTTTATTTTTTTTCATTTCTGATGTTTTTAAGTTATCAGTCAGACATCTATATCCTTTTTTTTCCTTTACAATCGTTTTCAATTTTTTGAATTCATTCTCCTAACTTTTTCTTCCATTCCCCTCTTTCTCTTTCATTATTCATTCATGTCCCGTATTTTTCAAACTTTTATTCCTATTTTGGTGTTTGGTCTTCTGTTTCCCTTCTTTTTTTGCTTTATTACGATTCACATTCATTTTATTTCATCGTTAAGTGGGAAAAAAGCAAGACCGAAGAATATCTTTTTTTTCCAGATTTTTTTCACCTTTTTTCTCTCATCTATTTCCGACATTTTTCTGTCTCTGCTTTTTCTATCACTAGGTTTTCTTCTTGTGATTATTTCCCTCTTCTTTCTCCTTGCCCATGACTTCCTGTCTTACATTTTTTTCTTCTCTATTACTACCCAATATGTTGATCTGGTTAAAACTCTGAAAAGTCTTATTCTCATGATTGTGAGAACTGACAAAGGGACAAGCGGTTTATGCGAGAAAACGAAAAGCACTCGGACAGTGACTGTACCTGCCTTTAGAAATCCCTTTTCACCCCCGGGAAAAGTGTTGACAGTATCAGTTTTTAGGGGCATAACTGTGGCTTTCCATGATTCAGATCTCCAGCTATAAAATGGTGGACACCAACTAAAAAATATAAATTCATCGTGAAGGAAATGATGTAAGTCATTCGTAATCCATAATTCGTTTTTGTTTGTCTGTTTCCTTTTTTTTTAGTCCTCCTTTCCCCGTTTGACTACTGTCAGGTCCCTAGCACTTTTGAGTTTATTTCCGTTTGTCACGACAATGACAAAGGGTACACCGAAAACCAGTGACGTCATGCACAAATAAGAGTTATACATGCAAGAGCTGATGACGAATTAACTTCGTGAACTCAGGTCGACTTGTTCTATAACAAGAACAATAAATAAAGGAATTGTAATGGAATGATATGGTATGGAAATAAATCTGGGTTTTTTTTACTCGCTTTTAGATTTTAATGAAAATATGGTGTTTGACACTGCTGCAGACAAGCTTTTTTGACATTTTTTCACTCCATTCGCCGCACCACGATTTCATTGTCTCTTCTGTTATCTTTGCTCTTTGGCACCTATCATTTCTTCTTTGAAGTTTTCCAACTTTAAATCTTCTGTTCGCTTTATTGGATCCCCCTTTCTATTTTGAGGGATCTGTTTCCCGTTCTTCTTCAAAGTTCATCTTTATTCTCACTTACAAGGCTTTATTAGCTGTTTTTCCTCTTCGAAGGTTTATTCTGACGTTCTCCTCTTACGGAGTCGTATTCTCTCATTCTCCTCTTACAAGATTTTATCCCCTTTTTCCCTTCTTATAAGGTTGTATTCTCTTCTGCAAAGACTTTTTACGTAAATGCCACCAGCTGCTCAATCATTTTCTTCTTAATCTCGTTTACAGTTCTGAATCTCACTTCCAACGGTGATCTAAATTTTGGAAACAGCTAGACATCACATTGGACTAAATCAGCACTCAGGTATTGGCTCAATTGACCAGCTTGATGTGATATCTTGGAGAAAAAATCCGTTGTGAATGCGAAAACCACGCTGTAAGTGCCGACAGAAGGAGTGGCTTGTGCAGTGATATTCCCTACGATATATTAGATATTAGAAAGGTCGGATACTTCCCGGACAGACCATACATTTCGCCTTCATCAAGTACTCGAAGGAAAAAATTATATCTATATTTTATTTTTCAAATGGACAGAAACTCTACAAAAATATTATGAATTATTTTTATTTTTTCTATCCTCGTTAATTTGGAAATATTTTGGTTGAAAGTGTATTTTTTCAGCAAAAGCTGCCTAACATACGTACAGAACTTGCTGCATTATTTTCTTTCTCTACTTTTTAAGTTGAAATATTTTTTTTCAAAAACTCACCAAATTTGGTCTCAAACGCGTGTAAAAAGTTGCCAAATCCTAATTTACCCAGTGATGCAACCATTACGTCTGAAATTCTTTATTCATTGAAATTGTTTCTCTGCCGTTACCAAATATTTTTGTTCTTATGTAAAAAAAAAAATCCTGCAAGATGGACAGTATTTAAACCTCTCATTCCTTTTCTCTCTTTCTCCCTCTTTCAGACACGCTAGGAGACACCCTTTCCCCCCACTTGCACCCCAACATACACACACACACACACACACACACACATATATATATATATATATATATATATATATATATATATATATATATGTATATATATATATATATATATATATGTACACGCTGGCACATGTGTGTGTGTGAGTGCGTGTACTTAGACCAGAGGACATATCACAACTAATGTGCTCGTGTCGAAAAATTCACTGATGCACTTTGAAGTGCATCAATTTAAAAAAACATTATGCATATATACTCACACACACACACACGCACACTCACACATACATACTCACGCGTATTTATGTAAATAAATCTTTTATCATAACTTTGCATTTCGTTCATGTAATGTGTAAATATTGAGTGGAAGATTTCATCCAAATTGTTGAGTATTTAGACGTCATTTTATTCTTCATAATATAAACTTCCACGAGGGACTAGCGTATAATTCCACCGAATTAATGAAAAGCACATAAAATACTTGGAAATGCATTTTATGATTTTAGACCAGTGCTAATTTCACAAAATTTAGATAGGTTTTGTATACCATCCATTGATAAGAAATCCATTTAAATCATATAGATATCTGATATATATACATATCTATCTAATATATATATATATATATATATATATATATATATATATATATATATATATATATATATATATATATATATAAAGTTGTAGTCATGAAAGATATGCAATTCATAAGCTAGATATGAAATTGAAAATATCATTATCGTTATAATTTCAATGTAATAAGAAATGCAGTGAATCTTATCTTAGTAAATTCACATGATTTACACGCATATTTTTTCATAATTTGTTCAATTACTAATTGAGTCTTTCAAGCAATGGGTTATATGGAGAGATTCGGTTAAAAACAGATCGGCAGTATTATTATCTCTTTCTCTAACTCCCACTTGCACACCTGCGTGAATACCCACCTCTGTTCTTCGATTTATACATACATACATACATATATATAAATATATATATATATATATATATATAGAGAGAGAGAGAGAGAGAGAGAAAGAGTGAGAGAGAGAGATAGATGGATAGATAGATAGATAGATATGTGTGTTTCGAACATGCTGACTCATAACATAATATCAATGGTAAGATGTGCTTATCTCAGAAAATTTATTTTCACGAACAATTCTTTATATATATATATATATATGTATATATATGTGCGTGTGTGTGTGTGTGTGTGTGTGTGTGTGTGTGTTTATGTAATGTTCGTCTATAGGAATAGAGCTCTCTGGTGGATGAGGAATTTCTGTGTAAATATATATATCGCTAAATTCAGCGACACCCGTAGGTCAGAGGTAGGATATCGGTGTCGGGGTCTGAAGTGAAGGTTTCAATTCTTCCCCACGGTAATGGATGGGATAATGGAAAGTCGATATATATATATATATATGAAGAAATTCATTAATACAGGTGTTTGTGGATGACACGATAATATATATATATATATATATATATATATATATATATATATATATATATATATATATATATATAGATAGATAGATAGATAGAGAGAGAGAGAGATATAGATATATATATAGTCTAAAAAGGTTCACTGATTCAAACATGTAAATATTTTCTCCAATTTTTTTGTATCACTTCAGTCACCTATTTTCGAATATCTCTCGATGCGATTTATGTGATTTTCTTTCATGTTTCTCTCTTTCTATTTCACATATACTTCGTCATCATGGTACAAAATATAAATTTTCTTATGCTTGGATCATCAATTGTTACCATGTAATAGTTTCGGGGATTTTTAAAGCGAAACAGTTTCATTCACATTGCATCCCTACAGTGTTAATCGAACAGTACCTTCCTCTTCTATCATTTAGTTGATGTCATACATGCAGTTTTTCATTTTATAAGAACTTGTATGCAATATTTTAAATGTTTATAGCCGGAAATACATCAACCCCATTATAATCATCCATGAAGAAGCTCGAGAATTCTTGTGCATTCAGTGTGAACAAGTAGATATTTTCAGCGAGACTGGCAAAGGATCAATAACAACTGGTCAAGACGAGAGAAAGCGTAGCCAAAAAGAGGAAAAAACAAAGTTCGAGAAAGGTCTTCAGAATGAAAAGCAGTTGGAAAAATCTGGAACATCAGTATTCTTGTCCTTGTCTTCATGCTTTTTAACGAAAAAAAAAAAAAGAATTATAAATCATTTATTCCAATTGCTTTTTCTGCCTGAAGCTCCTCTGGCGAAGCATTTCGAGAATATTGAGAACATTTTCAAGCCCCAAAGAAGAATTGAGGCGACAGATAACGCAATCCATCAGACAGGAAAAACTGCTTAACATTTGGAGCTTTCATAAAAGCTTTTGATTATGCTTTGCCTTTGATGGCATGCTCTTGAAACACTATTCGTCTTCAAAGATATAGCTGGGTGGTGAAGTTAGCCGGAGAATATCAAACATCATTCTTTCTAAAATACTTTGTCCGTTTATATTGGAATAGAAAGTTTCTTCTCGGTATTGAGACAAGAAGTTGAACATTGATCGAATAGTGATTCTTATTGTATTCAATTGCAAAAGAAAGCTGCTCGGTGTCTCAAAGGCGGGGCATGGAGCAGGAGAAGCATAGGCCAAGGCATTTTTGCCTTCAAATTATACGATTATGGCACGTAGAACAGCTCGTAAGAGGCCAGGTCTTTGATACAACGGCATCGAATCCAAGTTTACATATAGGAACATGAATCAGGATTGAAGAGGCATTGGGCCTTAAGCTCCCTTGGATAGCTTGTCGACATCACATGTATGAATTTGGTGTTTGTCCCTTCATCAATATTCGGTTCAACGTGTTGCCCTGAAATAACGAATGGCAACTTTTTTCTAATAAAGAATTTGAGCCACCATTGAAAAACTTGTCCAAAAGATGAGAAGATAACAGTTTTACTACTTACCTATTACATTGCATGCAACTATTCCTCGTAACAACTGCAAAGAATTCCTTGAATTGTCCTTATTCTTTTGGGATGAAAAACTCCATTCGAGCTCTGCGTTCAACCAATGTCGTCAGGATGCCCAGAAAAGAGAACCATGCAGTAAAGATCTATATTTTCAAGAGCCAGTTCAAGTCGTGACACATAAGAAACGAAATGTGACTCAGCTGGCTTTAATTGTCAGTTCAATTTAGGTCTTATACTGACATGGAGTACTAATGGAGAGACACAATCCCCTTAATGACCTTGAAAGTTTTGTATTTTGGAGAGATACCGTAATAGAGGTGTCAGAGCAGCAACAAAAACAACTCCATGACGTCATCTGTGCCGGAGCATCTGATTTGACAGGCCTTTTCCTAATGAGAGGATTAGTATGAAGACAAAGAGATAAATGGTGCAAAACCTCTAACACCCCACAAAGGATTACTCTGTTTGATGCATCAAAATGCCTCGTAATTGTATCAATAATGACGTGGCGTTATCCTTCGCAAGCTTAGGAGGTATGGAAGAGGTTTACCCGTCCCTTTGAAAGGATCTTCAGGATTGGTCAGATGATGACAGCTATAAGGAGTTTACAGAGCTAATCTTGAATCTGAGAGTTGTCAATGGTGCTGCAGGGCGAGCTATTACTTTCGATCCGATTACAATCAAATGTTCAGCATAAACGGAGCACAGAAGAAGCACCTCCAACAAGTTGTGGTCGCCCACTGAAAGCAAATGCCAACATCATCCAGTGTAACATTTAGGAGAAACAATGAAAACTAATTTATTTTTATTATCATGTTCCTCACTCATATATATATATATATATCGTGCATATAACTCCCAGAAAGCCGTAAATCGATTTTCCAGGAAAAAGCAAGTATTTTATTCAAGAAATTTTTCGTTTTTTTTTTCACAAAAGCGATCAAATAGAGCAACATTCAATGGTTAACCAAATTATATGTAATACTGGGTGTGTATTTTGCAAACTAAGGAACATATGACCAGTTTTGAAGAAAGAATTTTTCATGACTTAAACTTATTTTAGACCACCCTATTAAACACACATACACTGGAAATGCTCAATTTTTGGCCACTGAGAAATTCTCCCAGTGAGCTTGATGAAAAAAAAACAAAACATATCTCTAGTGGTGAAGAGACACTAAATCAAACATCTTTTTTTTTTCTTGGTACAGGCGAAGTTTTGAAGAATGATTTGTTTCCTGTCTACTAAAAAACATCCTTCAGCACAAAATGTCACTCTTTGACCGATATTGCTAATCATAAGAGTTTTCATTGCACTGCAGTATTTTGAGAGCTAAATCTTCATATATTTTATTGATTGCTCACTTACAAGGATCAACTTTTTTACAAAGATAAACCATTTCTTTATCACCGGAATTCTATCATAGCTATTGATACCACTTGAGTTTTTGCCAAATGATGTCAACTTCAGATACAGTCAATCGAATTCGTAAAGTTTTTATTATTTCAAATGCAACATTCAAACAATCTCAAACATCAACAAAGGTACATCTTTGACTGCAGTGACCCATGATCCGTCGTCAATTAATGGAACACTTTGCCAAGTTTGACTGGACTGTGCGTCCGGTCACTCTCTCAAGTTCACGCTGCTCAATGGGGTACACATAACAGTGTCACTCCTACGAATGACCATACTAGTATTGAGAGGCAGCATCATATATATATATATATATATATATATATATATATATATGTGTGTGTGTGTGTGTGTGTGTGTGTGTTTGTGTGTGTGTGCTTGTGTATTGTTTTTAATGCGTCTATGTTTACTGAGAGAAGTGGCAAATGAAAGTATGATAAACGTAATACTTCTTTTGAATTATTTCAATTTAATGTTGTGTTCTTCATGCTCCACCAGCAGTTGCTTTTTTGCTTGTCACAGATTTCCTAAATCCTGCCTATTGAGATATATGTGGCACAAACTGGCATTAATGTGCCAGTTCTGTAAAGTTATTCCAGAAAGAGATAACCTCTTAAAATGTCTCCATTACTTTCTTGATCTAAAGTAATCATTGCTTTAAAATGAACGATCAGACAAGGAGATAATCAAATAAATTTAAAATATGTCTCCATAAACAATATACTGATTAGAAAAAATGGAAGCGGTAAGTATTTTCCCCAAAAAATCATATTAATATGTGTTAGAGACAAGACGAGTAAAAAAAGCCTTTCATTGCAGACTGCTTCTATTATTTTATTGATGTTATTTCAAATTCTGCTAAACACATTTTCATAAGAATTGATATCAGTTCATCCATGAATAATAATTTTTCATTAGCATTCCAGAAAGCTGAATAAGATTAGGCAAAATTTAGAAAAAGTAGTTTTTCCTACAAAAATAATTTTGATAGGCTGACGAAGACCCACGTCTTTTAAAAGAATCCTATGATATAGATTAATAGTATGAGGTTATGACATTTGAATATGATTTCAAGCTTTTACGTGTTTGGTCATCCCCAGTGATCCCTGCTCTACATTTAAACCACCAAAGTTGCTACCATAAAGCAGAAACCCCATTTGTAGTCTTTCTAACGTCAATCCAAGCAGCGTTGTTGATTTCTGAAACGTGAAATTTATTCACATAACCCTGTGAAGTGTTCTGCCTATACGTCATCGAATGTGTAATAAAGTACTTCATCTCCGAATTTCTAAACACTTTATTGCTATAACCAAAAGAAGTTTTTGAATGACCATTACGAGTAAATAAATATTTTTTTTCAACTGTTAACTGGTGCTAACTGGTGGTGCTGGTCTCTTTAAGTACTGTGTTGCCAGCAGAACTTGGTTATACGGTCTACTATCATAGCGTAACAGTGGTGAAAATGACTATCAAAAACCAAAAGGCTATTTGGGCGAAATCTGAATTCGTCAAATAGGATGGTTGAGTTTAAAAATTTCGATGCAACTATGCACTTCGAGGTTTGGGTTGTATCTTGAAACCTGAGCAAATAATTATCATGGCAGCTGTGGTAGCCTAATTGGATGGTTGGGCATAAGTGAGAGGTTCACAAGGTCTTATCGTCATCATTCCAAAATGTCACTCTAGTATGACACTGCTTATGCAATAATCAGAGCGATAATTAGAATATTTGCACAATATATCCTACTTGTGTTATCAAGGGTTACATAAAGAGCTCTTCATACATATAATAATGTCTATTTTGACAATTTTGGTAGCATCAATCTCTGAATCATCAAAATCTCTGGTCTTCTCGAATTTCCAATGTACAAGATTACTTGGACAAATTTCCGATAAGAATTTTCAAAATTTAATCCTTAAATAAACAAATTCGATTCTTAATGCCTCACATTACCAGTGGTATTTTAATTCATTTTTACTTCAGTGAATTATTTCAAATTTCTTGTACTATGACAACCAATCATGAGAAATGGGCAAGGCTATTATAATTTTTTTTTCTTTGGCAGGGCCTCCTATAACTACATCCCTTAAGTTTGAATCCTTGATAGGTTTTAATCAGAGCATAAAAAAGTATCGAATGAAAACTCGTAATTGTTAAATTTATAATATCAATATAAGTTGACATGCTAAATGTATTTTGACATCTTAAGGATTGGTTTATTTGATATATATCTTCTTTTAGTCATTGTCATGGGTACATTATCATTATATATGATATGGTTTGACTATTTTTCTTGTTTATGAGTTCATTTTCTCACAACGTTTCCATTGTGTACCCTCCAGTGTTTGGCAGATATCGTTGGTTCTAGAATGTTGAATTAATACACTGACGGCATGTTCGGTTGGAGTAGGCACGTTTTATCAATTTGTTCTAGTGAATCTACGTTGTGTCATCGGGGGACTTCCGAGTTTTTTCCTTTGCATTGGATGATCCTTCATTTTGCTTCCTTTTTTTAAAATCTCTCATGAGGCTCCTTGATTCTATTGCTATAGAGTAATTTAGTGTTTACCGTCTTGATCTATACGTGAGGATCAGAATAGATGAATGATTTGATAATAGTGCTCGATATGTTTTACTTGTAGTATGAGGATTCGAATAAACAACTAGTAGAGACATTTTCAGGAAAAAAACGCTCTAGGCTACCCTCACTTAAAAAAAAGTAATTTGTCTCTTCCGCTACCCAGTCATTACAAATAAATACGTGTTTTACATCAGTTGATGGACAACAAAACACTCTTGGACTCTGTGGCATTATTTTTGTGATTCATTCGTTCTTAGTTTGTCACACCCAACAGCCAGTCTCTTCAGCGTTGTTTGGTTGGTGTCCAACTAGTGTTAGTTATATCAAGTCAAAGTGGGCGGGGGAAGGAGATCAATTTTTGAAACATAGTTTCTGACAAGTCCGGACGATTGAAATTCGAGATAATAAAAATCAATTCTATTGATATTCGGACCATCCTCATCTTGGTTGTTTTTCATACAACGTTTTGGTCGTTGCACTCTACGGCCTTCGTCAGGAATCATCTGGTAGATTTGGGGGAAGTAACGAACCGAACCCTTTATTTATCCGACGGGAGTATATTGACCGTACTCCCCTCTTAGCATTAGTAGTATTGTTATATTGTCTCACACTTGGATCGAACCTAGAACCATCAGATTACTGTATAGTAATTTTTCTGATGCTGTAAGCACTGCGCTGAAATTCTGAGATATACTAATAAAAATTAACATGAAATATTCCATTCCTGACTTTTACCATCCGGTAGAAAAACTGCCTCAAAGGGTGAGAAATTCAAGTTGATGAATATCATTGTAGTATTACCCGAAAGAATGACCGGACTGGAGTATTCGGTGGTATGAAGTAACTTAAAGTACAAATGTTAAGAAGAACTTGACCAAGTTTTTGCAATTTCTATCTTTTTATCTCTTTATCTCTATTTTTATTTATATACATCTCTCTCTCTCTCTCTCTCTCTCTCTCTCTCTCTCTCTCTCTCTTTTTCAGTCTTTCTCTTGACATTCTGATGAGGTTGTTGTCTTATTTATTCATAGTTATCTTGCTATTCTGCTATTCTCGTTTCTTACTTCCCATTTTTTTCATTCCTCTATTTCTATTCGTCAATTCCCATTTATATATTCTCATTCCTTCACTTCAATTCCTCTATTTCCATCCTCCATTTCCATCCTTGCTTTTCCATCCCTCCATTCTAATTCTTTAATTCCCATTCCTCCATTTCAATTCCTCTATTCCTGTTCTTCTATTCCCATTCCTCCTCCCATTCTATTACTATTCTATTCCAATTCTTTTACTACCATCCCTCTATCCCAATCCATCCCCATTCCTCCATTTCCTTTCCTATAACTCCATTCCTCCATTCTCATTCCTCCATTCCCATTTGTCCATCCTAATTCCTCTCGTCCTATTCTTCTATTCCCATTTCCCATTCTTTTTTCTCTTTCAATCATCTCATTTCAGTTCTTTTTCTCTCTACTCTCTCTAATCCGATTCTGCATTTCCCATTATTCTATACCAATTCCTTCATTCATTGGATAAGGCTTTCCTTTTGCTCCTGTTGACTCTTACATTGTGCATTCCGATAACATTATGGTTCAAATATCCTAAATCAAATCTGCCCTTTATTTATTATACTTTTATTTCAAAACTACAACTATCTTCTGCGACCAGATTTTCGAGACGAAATCTTCAGAAAATGAGGGTTTTTCATGTAATTTAAATATTTTCTCAAATGATGGAAAAAGCTAGAAATGTATGTTTTGGTGACAGTTTTCATCATAATAACCCCAACAACCTTGATTTATCCACAGTTCATTTTGAAAATGAAAAATCAATCTACCCTAGTGGATTGTTTTGCTGATCGTGTTCAGTGTTCTGTGCACTTCCATCACACTCGCAGAATTCACTGGTTTATAAACCAAACAGCCATATTCTCTCTTGTCCAACCGATCCCTGCTTGGAGCACACCTCTCATGCCTGTCAAGCAATGCTCCATGTACCAGCCTTCCTTCGCTGTTTTCAAATGCATCGTTCGGACGGGTTCTCTATCCATTCACACAGATTCATTCCGTATGATCGCTAAGCCAAAGTTTTTCTTCGATTTCTGTTATAATGACGATTAAAATGTGCAATGATAATTTTTGAGGGAAAGACTGTATGTAACACCGCCGTTTGACGTATCATGTTGCAAACGCTTCAGATAAAAATCGGATAAGATGTCTCTTTAACAATCTCTGCAGCATTGAATCACATTTTTTCTGAAGTGAATGGCCATCAGTATCAATTATTAAACAACCGTAGCATCAAAATTGGAGGTCATGTGAAAGAAATAACCATTGTAGAATAAATTTGGTCGGAATCAATTCTATTTATGACATCGCTGGCACTTTCCACTGGGAAGCATCTAAAATAAAGTGCAAGGACATTGAGAAACATCTATATTCTGAAGAATCTCGATATCATTCCAACTGGGAAACATCTAAAATAGAAAAAGAAAAAACAAAAAAAAACCATAAGCCCCATTAAAAACGAAAAAAAAAATTTTCTCTCAAAAATCAAAAAATATTTTTGGAACGTGTCTAATTAAGTACCGATGCCAATTTTTAAGTCAACAAAGCCCCGTGGCCAGGGGCGCTGATACACACAAACACACGTACATATATATATAAAAAGATAGTGCCCTTCACCCTTTTTGATGGCCATGGTCATTCATACCCTGTAGGTGTAAGTGTTATATTTATTATACAGTTGTCAAGGTTAACAATAGAGGTAAAAGCTTTTTATGTCAATGCTTCAGAGAGTATTTTCCCAAGTGCATACTCATCATTTGTTTCTTTTAACCATCAAGACACACCAGATACCTGTATACAACCAAAAAGATTAGACAGCAAACACCCGTACTCCATCCTGTATAAGTCCTTCTACAAATCTGCGAAAACCAAGTACAAATCACCTCACCTTATCTGAACCTATACAGTGACAAAAATAACATTTCAAAACTAACCATTTCTCACTGAATTTTCTCACCCCCTTCTATTAAAATACACACAAAAATCCCAATATACATCACCTTCCATTTCTTTCAATTAGTCATGCAAATCGATACATATTTGTTGCAACTGTTTTATGCATATCTGCATGCTTTTGAAAAAAAAAACCAGCCGGATTAGCAAAATGTGTCAAACCTAACCCTGTGAAGACTGAGATTTCCGGACACCTAAAGAATTTGGATTCAAATCAAGATCAATTTACAGATTACTTAAATTTAAGCCCTTCCATTGGACAGCAGAAATTAATGTCCAGGAGTAGAAATATATCAGCCTTCGGAACACATGTACGAAACCGGTTGAGACTTATTTAAAAAAAACAAACATTGTACCTCAAAACCATAACTAAAAACTTTAACTTTCAATCTTTTCACTTTTTTTTTCAATTCATTCTGCCCTCATTGTGGAATTAATCTTTGTATTCACTTTTGATCACAATATGGGAAGCAAATGACATCTTCAACCCCCAAGGACACAATGCCATCTTCAACTGACAGGTCAATCATCCAAAAAATTTTTTTCAAAGCTTGACGAAAGTCACAAGATGCTTCAAGAATTAACGCACTGAAAAAATCAAACATGGATTCTGCAAACACCAACACAACTCAAACCCTTGATAATAATAACAATATCCTCAAGGTTCTAGCATCAGTTCGAAACACCGTCAACTTGATTGACATACTAAATACCGAAAATAATGAAAACAATGTCGTATTTCAAGCTTCAAACAAACATTATTCTAACCATGGAAGAACACACAAAGATATAGAAAGCATTATTACTGACAATATGTCAGAAATAAAAACACGGCTGAAACATTTGAGTCTTAAGAATTCGGACAAAACCATAATCCTCCACTAATCCCTGATGAGAATCATCTGTGGAGATCCAGAAAAGAAAAAATTTCACTCATTTGGGCCTTAGCATTACCTGCAGCTGTTTAGCTCAATGGTAAGAGCAGTGCTCAATTAAAGTGGCTACCCTGATGATTTGATTCCTGTAGCAGCACTATTTTCTCCAACCGTTTATTCTATTCACGTTGTCTGGGCTAATTGTGTGACTTTTTCAGTTTTACAAAATCCGATTGCACTAATCTTGTCACTGTCTTACCGGAAACCTTTTTATTTCATACCCCATCTTGTGTCTGGTCTTTCGATACTGCGTTTCCTGTCCCATAGATACCAATCAGGTAATTCTTTGCTCTATCTATTGTAATCTCTTCTTGCTAAGTGTTTAGCCCGTCCTCATTTTTGTGAGTCAATTATTTGCATGAGATCCTGATTTCTATTCCTCCTAATGATTCATGTTGTTCTTTCTCTATTCTTATGTTTTATCCCCGCCATTGCCCTCTTCCACGGCTCTCTTTACGATTCTATGTTTGCTTTCAGTTTATTGGTCATAGCTGGTATTATGTATTGATTGTGTACTTCATGCTTTTAGCACATTGGCAAAGCAATTTTCAATACGTCTCTATGCATACCAAATGATTTCTAGCCAATCTTCATGCGTCGTTTTATTTCACATTCGAATACCTTCTCTAACTTTATTACCTGTCTAGGGTGAACGTATTCGTAAACTTCTCCTAGATCGTGACCCTCTGTTTATGTAGTTGTTTTCGGGACTTTTTGTTGAACATCACTATTCTTAACTCTGTTCACCGATATTTTGTAATTTGTCCGATGCTTCTGACGATTTAGAAACGTCATCGACGAAGTTATTTTTTCTCTGTCTATGTTTTTTTCACATTTGCTCCCAGTCAGTTTTCCGGAATATGCTTTCGGGGTTCGCAGTAAATAGTTCATGTGATACCGGATCTCCTTATCTTACTCCTTTTGGTAACTTTATCTTGTCTGTATCTTCGTGTGATCTAATTATTGCAGTGCCGTTTTGAAAATGTTCTGAATGACTTGTATGTAAATCTTGTTAACACTTTGTTTTCGCATTGAGTTGAAGGCTGCGATAAGTGTACAAGAAATTTTGCGACAGAACAAGAGTATATCAGTGTAGGAATTGATTGTTTCTTTATCTTCCTATTTTATTGTTTGTTCGGTTGGTTTTGGACTAAAGTTTTGACTATATTCGCCTTTTGCAGCCGATGATTTAGAATAAGAACAAGTTGGTGTTTGCTTTGTTTTTTATAAGATCTTCCCAGGGTAGGGATGTTGTTTGAATAAATATTTATTTATCCCCCTGATTGTGGGAAGAGTTGGCGTCAATCACTGATAAGACCAGTCTTTGATACAGGGTCTCGATGTTTTAACTATTCTTCTCAATTCAATAAGTGTGTAGTGTGTGTGTTAGCATGTGTGTTTGTGTGTATGTGCATTCGTTCCCGAGTGTGCATATGTGTGTATGTACATGTGTATGTATATGCGTTGGTGTACATATATGTGTAAGTATGTGTGAGCGTGCATGTGTGTGCGAATAGTTAGTGTGTGTTTATACTTTTTCAGGACGTTCTTTTTATCGTATTAAAGTCTTCATTATTTTTAATAATGATAGAATACAAATGAAGAAATATAAAAATATTAACAATTTGTCTTCTTCTGCTTCTTTTTCTTTTTCTTCTTTTTCTTTTTCTTATACTTATTATTACTATTATTATCATTATCATCATTACTACTATTATTATCAATTTAGTATTTGATTATCCCGTTTGCTTGATATACTTTAATAGGCAATAGAAAGGGGTCAATCCAGTTTATAAAATAGAAATATGCTTACTTTGGAATAGTCCAGTAGAGTGTTTGAGAATGACTTTGTCGTGATTTTCTCGAATATAGATATAGGAATTCTAGGGCAAAAGATTCAGATTACAGTTATAAGAAACATTGTACGCAAATATCTCCATAAAGAAAAAATCATTGACTTTGCTAAGATAAAAAATTCGTTGAGCGGCGCCGATGTTTGATGCAAAGACTTGGTGACAATCCACCCGAGCAAGTTTTTAGAGCAAATACATATTCGGAAAATGCGAAACACTTGATAAATTCTGGGAGGAAATTAAAGAGAAACGTTGGAAGCTATATTACTTTCATTAGGGGCACTATCTTTATAGGAGAAATAGTCGATAAATTGGCAAAGTTGAAGCGCATAAATATAAGCAGAAGAATCAAAGACTTATAGTCTTCAGATCAGAAGGGAGCAGGATATTTCTAATACCCCGGTATATTCCAAAGTGGTGAAGAAGAAAGGTCTCAGAGCGTTTTGGACCCCTGTACACACAAAGGGGTGCATAGAATATACTGATTGCAATGGTAGCAATCTGAATGCTCACCAGGAAATAACGGCAATAGCTGAGCTAAATAAGGTACCAACGGCCAAAATCCAATAAGACAGTAAAACCTTAAAAATACACGGCGTCCCTGTTTAATAAGTTCTGATGGCATTGCTCAATGGGCCACTGGGTCACCAAATGCGAACAGACATTGTCCAGGCAAACTAAGTCTTGGACATTAAACAAACTCAACAACGCATAGGTTTACAATCACAATGCTTGGCGCCGGAGATGAAACACTCCATCAACGGATGATGAAATTGGACACCATCACCACGCCAATCGTAGGTATTAGTGAAGCGACATAAAAGGAGAAAACCTATTACAGGCGAAAGTAAGTTATCATATATTCTATTCTAAGAGGTTAGTGGATAACAAGTTTAGGGGCATCGGATTTTTAGTCAATAACAACAATGCAGGTAACATCACAAGTTTTGATCGCATATCAGAAAGAATATCTCGGATTGTTATATACTATATATAAGCAAATGAAACATACTGAAGGGATTCCAGATTTATGAACTAACTTCAAAATGTTCTGACAATGGAAATGAGCACTTGTACGACATCACTAAGATGATAGATCGAGAGAAAAAAAGATTACATGATGTCAATTGGAGACTTCATTACTAAGGTGAGTATAGGAATGTTTCGGAAATATGATGTAGGGAAATACGGTATAAGCCAAAGAATATATATATATATATATATATATATATATATATATATATATATATATATTTCCAAGCTTACAAGAGAGCCCATATCAAAAAAACAATGAGAATCCTCTGTTTTTGTTTTCATTGCTAAGTTCTCCTGACAAAATCTGATAGAAGATGTGTTTTCTTTTATTGTGCAGGATGAAAAGCATTTTGAAAAAGTCAATTTCTTATCGGCGGATAACGTGGCAGCATCACCGTTGAACAATTTTTATTCATAGAAAACTAAAACTTCTGTATGGTTATTATTGGAGAAACTATTTTAGCTTATCGATATGAAATGCATTCAAAATAGAATCTGACTGGCTTAGTTTAAAAAAAAAAAGGGAAAAAAAAATGAAACTGGTCAGTTGATATATTCATCGTCTGCTGTTGCAGATAATGGACGCGTTTACGAAGTCTCTGAAGAAAATTAGCATCCATTTTGAATATCTTGAGCCCCGGATGTGCGGGCTCTATTCAACTTTGCAATAAATTGAAGGGGGTGTAACTTCGATGCTCTACACTTCCCCGAGGGGGGTAATTAGGTGACAGTGAGCCGCCATTGAGTGAGCTTTAAAGTTGTGTGCTCAGGGTTTTAGACAGTAGATGATAAAATATGTACGTATGGTCGGATCATTGAAATCACTATTCGAACTAAAGTCAGTCATTATAAGACATAAGTTCTGGCGACTATTTTGTATTCATCAGCGACATGGAAAATATAGTATGTGTCCCAAGCAATGAGAGAGATTCCTCCAAAATGCTTGATCCGCATATTCGATATCAAATTCAGACTTTAACACCACACACTGAGGTGCACTGATATGCATCAAATCGCATATCATCACTAGTGAAATGTTTTGGATAAAGCTTGTATTACGCATGAGAGTTGAACGACCCTTCGAAGCGGCTTTTTTCAATGGTTAAATTGCATCTACAAAACAAGCGTAAGAAAAGGTACAGGGACTGGATAAAGAATAATTTTAGAAATATGGGAATTATCGTGGGTAACTATGAAGGGCTGGCACTGGATGGAAGTGAATTGAAAAGATCTGTTGAAGAAAACATGTCTTAAGAAAGGCAAATTAAGCAATCTGGACTGGAACGGGCTTTGCGGAAAAGACCTTCTGTGGATCAAGAACTGGAAGTATATCATCTGTGATGTTACTGTTCTTCTCAAGGCAGGCTACGCAAATCATACAATATCACAAAGAAATCTGCAAAAGTAAACCGTATATCACAATCTTTTGCCAGTGTCTGCATTATGTAGCAAGGTATGTAAGACGAGTTATGTACTGAATAGAGACAAAAATTGTACAAGCTTGCTTTTTACTGACTGATTTAATCATGTGTGCAATCTGACCTTTGTCTGCCATGCATGATTTGGACCTTGCAGATCAGCATTTAGTCTTAAGGGGTGGTGTGGAATGGAATAGGGTGAAAAATTAAGTGATGGAACGACAAGATGAAACAATCATTATGTATTTATATATATATATATATATATATATATATATATATATATATATAAAGTACAAATCATGTTTGCAATATAGTATAATATAATGAAGAGCAATGTCTGATTTGTAATGGATATAATTTGTTCAGTGCTCGACATATGCAACTTTACACTCCAAATGTTAACCTGGTTTAAAGTAGTGCTGAAATAAAGTAAAAATCAGATTCGCGACTCAAACAAGTTTATACTTCATCCTTCCTAGGGCCTAGTCATCCAAAACACTCAAAATCATTCGCCTGAAATTGCCTATACAGGACAGAAACATGAACTTGTTTTCGTAGTGAACTTACTTTGTACTATATATTT
>OY735204.1:66240750-66320750 GCA_963457665.1 Thysanoteuthis rhombus | reverse complement strand
ATATATATATATATGTATATATATATATTTATATACATATATATATATATGTATATATTGAGAGAGAGAAAAGGAGAGAATGAAAGAAAGAAAGAAAGAAAGAAAGAGAGATGGATAAAAAGAGTAGGTCGGAGCATGATTTTCTGTTATATTGGTTAGAGGGCGACTAGAAATTTGAAATGTCGCAACAAATCGATAATATTTGAAATCGGCTGTCAAAGAATCTAAAGTTTTGCAGTGACGGTTGAGAAATACTTCTCCCGGGGGGGGGAGGGGCTTTGTTTCTCGCTCGATCAGATAGGGACGTGAATGTTTCTTCCCGGTTTGCGTTGACCGTTTATTTACGTCCCGGCTTCATCGTAAAAAAGCACATACGATTAATGTCACTTTCACTTTCGAGCTCCCATCCCATTAAAAAAAGTCACGTCATGCATTTTGTTTTTCAATTTATTTTTATGGTATTTGATATTTATTCCAGACTGAATTCAACGTGCCCTTCTTGCCTTGTCTATGTGCGTGAAAATAATAAGGAAGTCCTGACATTCACTCACAGATTAATAGTAACATGACTGCGGAGCGTTTTCTGCATGTCAAAACAGAAGAGGTAGAAAAATATAAACCACTTACGGTAAAATCAGCTTTTATACGATTGTAAATGTCCTCTTTGTAAGTGCAGTCAGCTGTTGTATGGCATCGCATAGGAATACATCAAACCAACAAAGGTGGCCAAGCAGAAAGGAACAAAGAATTTTAATGCATAACTTAGAGGCAGCTCTAAACGGGACGTGAAACTACATGTTTTCAAAGAAGACCCATCTCTCCTCTTTCTGAGAATGGCGCAATAAATCTTCCTAATGAGCTTCTGTTATTCTCTAGCGAAACATTGGGAGCTTAGTTGGCGGTATGATTGCTTATTTGTCATTGGTTCCTGTATTTTCTGTTTGGGTCAAGGGGAAATTTTGAATACTTGTTAAGTAGACAAGCCATCTGTTTGGAATATTGGCGCAATGCAATCTTCCTATCCTCATTTTTTCTTTTCAATTTTTTGCTGATCATCAGCTTTGTATATAGAGCTTTTTGGTAGGTTTTATAGTTGCTCAATGGCATAATATGCCCGTAGTTGGAGTTCGAGTCTAGCTAAAAGCTAGGATTTGCATGCTGATTTTTGAAGCTGGCAGATTCTCCACAGTTGCAAAGCATGATATTCATGTCCCTTGTGACGTACTTTATCTTATTTTGAGAGCCTCTGGATGGGTTAAATAAATGTCTATCTACCACAAATGCAAGTAGTCTCTCTTTTATCCTGATAAATGGTCCACATTCTTAATACTAATTTCTTTGGTAAGTCCGCTTTCCCATTTGAAAGATTACCACAAAAGAGTCTTCATATCTACATTTCTTTAATTTGGGTTATGTGCAATCCAAGATCAGGGGAATATAAATGGCTTATTGATCGGTTACAGAGTGTCTAATCGGATTCTAGTACCTGTTGTCGTTGTTTGAGTCTGGGTAATAGCCAGGATTCTTGATACTGATTTTCAAGGCATGTTCACCTTTTCAGCTTGAAAGATTAGTGTAAGAATGTGTCAATACTTGGTATTCTTCCATTGGAGCCTTCTACTGCACTAAACATATCTTGATATTATCTGGATGGACTGAAAGATCCCCTAACTGCCAAATGCCAGTAATTGGTATTTGGGCTTAAGAATTGAAAGAATAGTAAATGATAACAAGCCTTTCTCAACTGGGAAGTTAGTGCAACGAAATCAAAATCATCAGAATCCATATAACCTTATTGGCTCAATGTGGCAAAAATTTAAGCTTACAGGAAATGTGTAGTTACGAATAGACCATCTTGTTTAATGTTTACAGATTTGAATTCTCTTATATTTTAAATTTTATACATTGGTCACCATGTAAATGCCGAGATTTTGAGTATTATTATAATATAGACTGGTACCCCCTACTGGGGAGACTCGCACAACATTATCTCCCGATCACTATTTGGCTTTGTGTTGTGCTTAGTGAATGTTTACATTGGATATAGTTTTGACACTTTCGGCAGAAATCATTGTTAAGTTCCAGCTCAAAGTCATATTTTTAAATCCAATTCCAAGACAGTCAGTTGATTATTGATGCAGCACAATCTTTTTCATCCCATTATCCCCCAGTTCATTTCGTCGTGTGCCGTCTTAAGCTAAATTTGAGACGGAAAGCCTATTTTGAAGCATATGTGAAATCTTTGCACTCCAGTAAAAGGCTATAAATTGGAATGCTGGTTCTCAAGGCAAGCTAGGTATTTCGACTTGAAAGAACGTGTCTCCTTTCGATAAGCCTAGCACCTGGGTAGAAAAAACTCGAAAAACATCAAAAATAGGATTCGACACTAGAAACCATATGGGTACAAATTACCTTTTACTAAACGGCTCATTCTATGTTAAGGAACCAAAGGTATTTAGACTTGCGTATTATTTTCGCAAGGTGTTGTTCAATTTGTAGAGGAGAGCAGAATTTGGAATCCTACTTTCAAAAACACTTCGGCTTTTGGATAATTCGCACACTGCCATCCACCAATTCATATTCTCCACATTTTGGACACCCGCTGTGCTTAGCAAAATATATCGAGGATTAAGATTTGCTAATGTGACAGGGTTGAATTCTAAACTAAGAAAAAAAAGTCTTAAATGTTCACTTCATGAAAAACATTTTGGCGTCACAAGTGCCCATTGAAATTCTATTGTTTGTCAACGTTTAATTTTCTAAGCACTTGAGAAATCAAAAGCGTCTTAAGTCTACTTGATTTCGGGGAAAAAAAAGAATCAAAAGAAACACTCCAAACATACCATTCTTCAAAGTAAATATGGTTTCTAATGTTAAATTTGGAATTTCGTAATTAAAGTCTCTAAGGATATCCACGAGGCTTCAAATCATGTGGGAATAGAGTGAAGGAGTTACATCTTCCGGATATATATCATAAGACTCTCATATATAAAATGTGTTTTATATAGTATGATTATGGATATTTTAAGCAACATACAACGCTGAATATTCAATCAAATTATGACCTTTCTGTAGCAATACAAAGTTTACATTTGTCTTCTTATGATGATATGCTATCTATAGACTTTTCCATGTGAAGTGGTCCCACCTTCAGTTAAAGAAAAGAAAGGCTTTCCTATTATTGAATCTTTTATTAAGAAAAACAAATTCAGATGCTTGAAAAGATGATAATCGATAGAATAAATGCCAGGATGATATGGATTCCTCTCAGCTTTCAAAATTCAGTTGTGAGGGGCCAGGTCTGGCACAGTTAGGGAGAATTTCATTTAATCCGTGTGGGACCCATTATTAAAATATTCCACCTTTCCCTATTGCCTAGAGATGGCATGACATTGCCCATGAGTTGTTGATCAATGTTGTTGATAATTTATCATCGTTGAGAATAGTTTATATTTGTGTCCATAATTCCAGGATTAACCACCGCCACTTCGTTGATGTGATGTTTTAACAGTTTTACGTCGAAATATGAAATCATGCCCGAAAATTAGTCTTAATCCTTGGGTCGAAATTTATGTATTCGATGGCTTGGGAACTCCCAATAATTACGGGTGATATCTTTGTTTACATTAAATCTACAAACAAATGCAAAAACATTTAATTAAGTAAATCTCCCAAAACATTATTTTCTATGATGCAGTAAAAAAAATCATTCAAATTATAACAATCCACTTTTAATCGTATACTGGAGTAAAATTGTTTCGCTAGGTTTAAAGAGTGCGAAATACATTTCTTTGAATACCACCACCATTACTATATCAGAGAATCTGTTAAAATGTTCATGAATGATGAAATTGGAGACATTTGCAAAAAATCGAAGTGATACTTATACTTTTCTTATAAAACTCAGATGATTTATAAGAAAGTTTACGGATAATCTAAAACTTCGTGTTATGTACAACGATCGATGCTGGGAAGATTTCGCTCAGCAATAATATGTTGTCAAAATATTTTCAAAAAACAAAAACAAGTACCCTATAATGTTACTCTCGGGTAAAATTCAATTAAGAGAAAAACGATATCTTTTTTTGGAAAGGATAATCATTATACTCGTATCTATTTATCATTAAATCTTAATTTGTGCTTGTAGCTCTCTTTATATATATATATATGATTCAATCAAAGGCTGCACTGAGTGTTGTAGAGGCATTTGACGCTACTATTTCCGAGTATTATCCCTTGAAAACGAGCTCATAAATACTCTGGTTGGTTTCTTCCAAATAGACGTTATTATCTCGAGTTTTAATTTTCCATTCGATGAAGCATTGTCAACCGTTGCATTTTGCTACTATATAATTCAGTGTGACTTTAGTAGCATTAATAAATTCATCTATTGCTTCATCATTCTTTTCCCATTTAGGTAGAGTCTTTTAAGTCTTCTGCTGCCTTTTTTTCAGATGCAATATCTCCGTATTGTCTGCGACCAATTAGGTCTCGCGATTCTTAATAAGTTCCCTAGTTCACTGTTCCATTGATTGGCGTATATCCTTTGTCCACCTAAAAATGCCCCTGTGTATCATACTACTGTTACTTCCCTTTTGTTCACCCATTTTATCAAATAATGCGTTTTTATATCAGTTTTTAATGTCTTTCTCGTTCTCCAAGTGGTTTTTCTCCTGCATTCACTCATTTATCGAATCTCATTTAAAATCCCAAAGGTATTTGTATCAGTCTTACGTGGTTACTTCTCAAATAGTTTTGTTGTCCGGTAATTCTATCCTTTCCACAGCTATAAGACTTCCCCAGTGCATTGCCAATAACGCACGTCTCTCAATAACTAATTCCATTCTTATTGCATTGCTATAACTTTGTTGACCGGTATTCTGAACCATCCCTGTTTTTGGCAAAATGTTGTATGTCTGTAATGTTCTAAATCCTTTTTTCGTAGAAAAAAATTATATAATTGTCGTTTTCTGAGATTACATTTAGCATTATCATAGTAGCATAAAGAATAGTGTGTCCAAAGAGTCTCCCTGAGAATTCCCCTTCTTATATTCATCTCTGCTAAGATTTCTCTCACAGCTGCTGAGTCCATTTTCGAGTTGTTCATTGAGCTGGCAATTATTTCTATCATTGATTCACCATTCTTCAATATCCTAAATAATTCGAGTATCCCGCTTCGTGAGCTCATGCTTCTTCGTAATCAATATATTCCATTTCAACTTTTCTTCCAGTCTTCCTTACTTATTTCAGAATGATCAAAGAGCAAGTCATTCACTCCTCATGACTCTCTTCTGTACCCTTTTTGTTCCTCTGATCAGTCGTCCTCTTTCCATTGAAATATACGTTCTGCCTGGTATTTGTCCTTTCAAAATATTCCACATCAGTGGTAGATATGTGATTGGTCTACTGTTGCATGCGTGCCCCACTTTCCCTGTGTGTTGAATATCTTCAATATATATTTTTCTCCCTACTATCCATTGGTGAGATTTGATTCAATTTTGATCTCCTCCCTCTTCTGTGTCTGGGAGTTCTTTTTCCGGGATATCTAACCATCATGGGGATTTATTGTGTGTCATCCCCTTAGGTCGTTCAAAAAGATATTCGTGCCTTAAGTCCCTAATTTTGTTCTGTTCTCTTTCTCCAATCAAGTACTGATAAAATTTCCTCTTTTTTTTTGTAAGGGGTCTATGTGTAATAGACAACCATTCGTCTATATTTCATCAGTCTTGTTTCTTTGGCCAGGCTTCTTTAGTGTATTTCCCCAACTGCGGCAGGTATCCCTTTTTGTCATATATTGTATGTGTCCCATAGTTTGATTCGTGGTTTGTTCATGTGCGATTTTTCTTGTCTTTTTTTCACCCGGAAACCCATCGACTCTGTGTTGTTGAGGAATCTGTTTGTCTTTTCTCATTCCCTGGACACATCTTTTGTTCTTATGGTTCGGGGTTTTCTTCCCTTGTCGTACCAGTGTGTGTCCGTACCATTTTTGCTTCAGCGTGGATGAGATTGTTGAGCTTGGTTACATTATCAATATCATTACGCTGCCAGAGACCATTGACATGATCGGTTGTATCTTTCCAATCTTTACCCCATGAGGATGCCACTGGCTTCTTCTCTTGTTGCATCGATTCTTTTGGGGTTTCTAGAAGTTTTTATTTTCTTCTTCCGTTTGGGTGTGTCAACGTCGCCTTCTCGTCTTGGACTTGTGTTTCGATCTAGGTACCAAATACGTTTCTACTTCGTCATGTATTATGTTAGCTGAGTGGGGATATTCCTCTGATGGTAAGTCACATTCTTTTTTTTTCTATACTCGTGTGGATTCCCAGCAGCTCTATCTCTGCATGTGTCTTTTGTAAATTAATTTCGCATGGTCAACCAGACCCTGATGTGCTTTTCCCTCCATATTGTGAGGAGGTCTTTTCTGTAACAGTACATAATTAATACGTTGTCGTCCTTCTTCCATTTCTGTAATTTTGGCCACTGGTCGCTCGGCAACGACTTTGTCTCTCCTGTAGGCCATCAAGGAAATAGGAGACGAAATTGAGACCAGCAGTATTCTTCTTACGTCTTCTTCTTCTTCTTCTTCTTCTTCTTCTTCTTCTTCTTCTTCTTCTTCTTCTTCTTCTTCTTCTTATTATTATTATTATTATTATTATTATTATTATTATTATTATTATTATTATTATTATTATTATTTGAATTGTCAGACCGTTCTGGCGGCTTTCATGGTGATCTCTTGATTGCATCCCAGCTAAAACTTCTATCATTTTTATGCTATTGCTATTTGACTCAAATTTGCCGTCTAATTCTTTCTCCAAATATCTGATTCTTCCGATTATATTCTTCTTCTTCTTCTTCTTCTTCTTCTTCTTCTTCTTCTTCTTCTTCTTCTTATTATTATTATTATTATTATTATTATCATTATTATTATTATTATTAATTAGTTCAATATTCTCTATCTGTCATGTTCCAACTAAGATTAGTTTTTGAATCCCATGTCGTATTTTGAGCATCTTATAAAGCTCATCCAAAGAAAACGAGACGTTTGTCATTATAATTCTGCCATTTTAATTGGATTTTCTAATCTTAAATTCAAAAAAGGGAATAAAATCTTCAATAAATAAAAAAGAAATGAATCTCTACGGAAACAATAATATTTCTTATATAATATCCCGGCTGCTCCATCCACATTCTCATGAGAGTACAATGCAGTCCAATAATTAGGGAAGTTAGGAAGACATGTTAAATATTAAAAAGAACAAAATTAATAAAACTTTCATCCGTAAATTAGCTTAATGTAAATGTTCTTCATGACGGAATCACGACCAGACAACTCCCAACCAGAAGTAAATCCTAGACCCGTCAAGCAGCCCTTAAGGGATCATTAGAACATAATCCAATCTGGACAAGCAAGTGCTAACAATAGAAAAAAAAGAATGAAAAGCCGCCATGTTGTCTGAGTGAACTGAGATCCAAAGGCGCGAAAATACCATTTTACTAAAATTAGTCACGTTCCTCCCGGTGGGAAATGAAAATGTAATGTTCCTCCTACGGAACAATGGACAGATGATGATGATGATGATGATAATGATGATGATGATGATGATTTTAAAGGGAACAAAACATCATGATGGTAATTTTGACGGCAATGGAAAATTAAAGCAATATCACCTCAAGAAGATGAAAAACAAACAAAAGATTCAACATTTCTTCAATTTGAAAGTAACTAAACAAAAAAAACAAAAAAACGTAAAAATGTAAATGAACGGTGAAATAACAGTTACGGAGGAAATTGCAACAAAAACAATTGAAAACACCAACAGCATGTGTCGGTGGGGGGGAGTGCATGTGTGTGTGTGTGTGTGTGTGTGTGTTGATATTGTGTTCAGACAGGAAAAAATGGAAAAAAATAGTAAGCAAGAAAAACTTGCATTCAAAAAAGTTATTAAAAAGACAGCTGGGCACAAAATCAGTGTACATACTTTTTTTTAATTTCGTATTATATTTGCTATATTTGAACACACACTAAAAGTGATATTAACTATTTACCGTCTATCATACTCTAATACAATCTGTTGATATTTTCTGTTTTACTCATGTAATGATCAAATTGACTGCAAGTTTCGATGAATTTATTCCTCAAATGTACGGAAAAAAAATTGGGCATCTGCTTACTTCAGATCTTTGCTTAAAACATTTTTCGTATCACTATAAATGTAAACATGAGATGGAGTGGAAATTCTGACGTGTTTATTTCTTAAATGAACTATGGAAATTTCAGCATCTGCTTATTTCCAATATACGCTTGCAGTATTTTCTGTGTCACTGTATATGTAAACATTAAAGTAACTGAAAATGTCAGCCTATTATTTTTTAGATGTATTATGAAGATTATAGCTTCCGCTTACTTCCAATTTATGCTTTTAGTATTTTCTGCGTCACTATATATGTAAACATTAGAATGACTGCAAGTTTTAGCATATCTTTTTTAGATATACTACGGAAGGTTTAGGCTCTGCTTTCTTCCAATATATGATTTTAGTATTTCTGTGTCACTGTATAAGTAGACATTAAAGTGACTGAAAGTTTCAGTCTTCTAATTCCTCAGATGTGCTATAGAAGTTCCAGCATTTTCTCACTTACAATATATGCTTTTAGTATTTTCAGTGCTACTGTATATGTAAACACTTGAGTAGTTGAAGTCTCAGCTTATAATTTTTTATGGGAATTTCTGCACCTGCTTATTTCCAATATATAGTTTCAGTATTTTCTGTGCCATTGTATATTGTGAAAATTAGAGTGACTTTACTGCGGAAATTTCAGCATCTGCTACTTTCAATATAAGCTTTTTTTTTTTTTTTTATTCCACTGTATATGTAAACAGTAGAGTGGCTGAAAATTTTATCCAATTATTTTTTAGATGTATGATGGAAATTTCAGCATCTGCTTACGTCCAATATATGCTTTCAGTATTTTCTTAGTCATTGTATAAGTAAACATTAGAGTGGCTGAAAATTTCAGCCTATCATTTCATATATGTACTAAAGAAATTTCAGCATTTGCTAACTTCCAATATATTATTTTAGTGTTTTCTGTTCCATTGTATATGTAAATATTAAACAGACTGAAAGCTTCTGCCTATGATTCCTTAGATATACTACGGAAACGTCTGCATCTGCTTATTTCCAATATATGGTTTAGTATTTTCCTTGTCCTTGTATATTGTAAACATTGCAATGACTGCAAGGTTGGATAAATTCATTCCAGAATATACCCAAGAATTTTCAGTATTTGCACCCTCTCATATATGTTTCTAATATTTTTTGGTTCGCTGTGAATAAAAACCTGTGGGGGGTAAAAATTCCGACATGTTTAATTCTTAAATGTACTATGGAAATTTAGGCTTCTTCTTACTTCCATCATCTGCTTTTAGTATTATCTGTCACTTTATAACTTCCAGTCACTGTAATACTGAATACAATCAATTTATTTCTTAGATGTACCATCGAAATTTCAGCACCTGCTTACTTCCAATATATGCTTTCAGTATTTCCTGTGTCATTGTATATGTAAACATTAGAGTGACTGCGAGTTTCATTGAATCTTTTTCCTCCAATGTGCTGAGGAAATTTTGGCATCTGCATACTTCCGATATATGCTTCCAGAGTTTTCTGTTACCTTTAGGTGTTGCAGTACATGTAAAAATTAGAGAGAGCGAATGTTCTGACTTGCTTACTCCTTAAATATATTATGGAAAATCTTGCGTCTATTTATTTCCTGTCATTTGTTTTCAGTAGTTTCTGTGTTATAGTATATTCATACTCTAGAATGACTAGAAGTTTCGACTTGAAAATTTCTCAAATATATGGCATCTGCTAACTCTTAATAGATGCTTTTGTTATATTCTATGATTCTGTGTATGTAATAGTTAGGGGTAGAGAAAGTTTCGACATAATCATTTCTTCAATACTACTGGTACTTTATCTACAAAAGGTTATGTAAATTGCAGTAGGGTTAAAAAAAATAGTTGTTACAATGTACTTTTCAAATTTTAAAATTAAATAGCGTCATTACAAACTGCTCAGCCAGATTTGCTGATGGTTCCAATACGAATAAATATCCACTTGTTATGTGCAGTTTCAGGTTCGTGAAAATAGCATTAGAGGGAAGTGAGAAAATATGCTGAACAAATGAGTGGTCCAGAGGGTGAACATCTGACGAGTTCAATGCACAGCTGAAGGGATTCACGTCAGCATTAAGAGCGAGAAGACGTTTTGAAGGGTACAAGGGCGAATCCATATTGTTACTTCATATAACTACAGAACAATCCATCTCCGGGTCCCCCGAGAATCAAACTCAGAGATAACATGGCGGAAAGCTTTTAAAGAGTGCCTTCATAAAGGCCATTAGAGCAAAGCTGTAATCCTACTGCCCGTCTTTCAAGATGTCATTAATGTTTTTACACATGTTGAAGCCAAGCAAACTGTAAATTTGCTCTCGGGCGGAGCTGTAAATAGCTGTACATCCTACATTCAACAGTGAACTGACAATGATTATTCAACAGATCTTCTGACCATTATCTCCATTTTTGTTGCTTTTAACACAGAGCCCCGATCGATATATTTATTGGGTTTCCTGTATTGCCCAAAGTTTTGTGAACAAATGTTTTTATTGTTCAGTGTATATTTTCAGACTTCCTCTTTCTGTTACAAAGAGATTTCCCCAGCCATATATCCTCTTGTGTTTCCTGCACCGTCTGAATTTACAAAAATGAATTATTTTCAATATTTCATGTATTTCATGACTTCTATCCTCATCTTTGTTATCTTTTGCATGCCAATTCAGCCATTGTGAACTTTGGCTTTAGTGTAAAGACTTTCGGAATAGTGACTTCTCTCACTATATAAACAAATATATATGATTAAATATCAAATTATATCATAAGAAAACTCTTATTTGAAATGATATTCCGTCGTCGTACAGTTATTGCATCATTTGAATAGAATAAACAATTGAAAGGAATAAGGATGCTGCAGGAATCGAGCCAGTGACTGATAGGATAGCCACTCTGACATAGCCGAGCTAAACAACACCCAGTAGCGCAAGGGCCCAAATCACTGTTTCTATCCCTATTTCTCATATTCGAGTTTTTAACGTGTTTGTTATATATTGGGAACTAATTGAGAAACAAATAATTGAGCCAAACAAATTTCGTAATACATAACAGTCGCGTTGAAAGAATAACTCGAATATACTGAGATTAAACGAGGTGGGACTTTGGAATGAAAATAGTAATTAGTACCTTTGCATTACCGACATGTGTGTAAGAGCTTGGTGAGAGCAACGCTACGTTGAAGCAGCCACCCTCTCCGGTCACAAGTTCGATCCCTGCAGCAACCCAATTTCCTTTAACTGTCTATTTTACTTACGTTGTCTAGTTTGAGTGATACATTAACCGTGTAACAACAGAAAATCCTTTCGAAAATGACTTCGATGATAATTCTGTCAGATCATATACATCCATTTCTAAACACACACAAACAAACATATATATACATACATACATATATATATATATATATATATATATATATATATATATATATATATATATATCAGAAATGACATCACAGTAACAGTGAGATTGATCTTACCTGCTGCGTCAGGCGTTACAAACAACAAACCAAGAAAATCTCACAGGTCATTATATACCCCATTTTATACACATACACACACACACACACACTCACACACACACACACACACACACATATATATATATATATATATATATATATATATATATATATATATATATATATATATATAT
The DNA here is from genome assembly GCA_963457665.1 of Thysanoteuthis rhombus. Lineage (NCBI taxonomy): Eukaryota > Metazoa > Mollusca > Cephalopoda > Oegopsida > Thysanoteuthidae > Thysanoteuthis > Thysanoteuthis major. Next base: position 66,308,920 of record OY735204.1, on the reverse strand, counting down.
ATATATATAATGAACAACGTGACTCTTGGGGTGAAAAGATGCTGATAAAAATAGCTCGTATCTGCCATTTCAAAATATACAATCTTCCAAGTAAACAAATTCATATTTTTCAATAAAAATAAAACAGCTAAATCCAAATATCTATCCTGGTTCATTTAATGTTGGTATATCAAACGATGAGAAAAGGCAAATTCAAGCTATTTGCTTGAATGCGTTCAAAATGAAGCGTAAAGCAGCAAAACTACAAGCAACTCAAACCAAGTATTCAAGCAGGAGACTGTAAATGAAAGTACAACCCAAAAATTGTTTCGAAAAATTTCAAATGGAGAGGAAAGCCTCGAAAAAGCAGACGTCCTTGTTTGCCGACGTCAATTTAAAGGTTATCATTGAGAGCAGACCCACGCTAAACAACCTCGGAGGTTAAAAAAGAACTGAAGGTCCACAATTCAACGGTTGTTTGACATCAAAAATGATCTCAAGCGTCTATCATCAAAACAGGGGATTCTGAAAAGTGGATGTCTTTGGAAACATTTTTAGCTCTCGTTCTTCAGTGTGTCTCCAAGTTGAATTAAGGGATAAGTGGTTACGGATTTATAAAGTTCTCATTTTGTGTCATTCATGACTTTGTCTCAGTCCACTACTTGCGTCGAATCTTGTGTCACAATCACCTCTGCTTGCTGCACGCCTGGTTGGTGCAATCATTGAAAAGGACCTGAGCATTTTCTTGCACTTAAGTACGGCTAATAGGCATATTACATTGATTTTGATCGTCAAACAAAATTATCAATAGACTTTCCAATTCAATAATTCAACAACTTCGTTGTTCTGTAATAATAGTAGCTTTCATCAGGGCAGGGCTTTCGCAGGCTTCATTATTCTCTCTTTATCCGTCGATATTGTTCTGGTCGTTGACCGACTATAACTTTAATGTTCTCCCATTAACTGATGACGTTCTCCAATTTCTGATCGATTTATTGTATCCACTATTTGCAATAGTGATATTTTCCCTTTCCCTTTGATGCTTGATCAGTACTTGCATCGGATGTACGCTTTGAAGGCATGGTTGCAAGGGAAAACAAAAGCAGTGTTTAGGTATTTGAAGTATTTAACTCAAATCTCTAATATGATAGACGTCATGGCAGTCCGTTCGTAAGTAGCAGTTGTCCGTGAGTCCTTAACCCAAGGACTCACAGCATTCGTCGTTGAAAAATTCATTTCCATTATTCACGTTGGTGTGTCATTTATTCCTCCATCACATGTCACTAAGTAACAAGTTATTCGTCGTTGCCAATCCCCTTTCCAAATAAAAAAGAAGAGGTGATTAGAATGCATCAGTTGGAGGGAAATCTCTCTGACCTAAGGTTTCTACTCTATCAATCCCGTGATATTAGTACTGAACTCATTCATTGGCAGCAGTAGGGAGAGGATTCATACATTACCCAGGAGCCCATCTCACAAAGTGAACACAAGCCACTTCGGAAAAAAAATTGGCAAATGATAATATGAAAGTGCCGTCAGAAAACAGTATATGATTTAATTCTGAGCTATTGATGGAAAGGAAATGTTTGAACGAGTATTTTCATCTTGGCTGTAACACATCAGTAGATGAGTTGCATTCAACCGTTCTTAGTTCCAAATTTGTTTGTTTTTCACTTTCTCTTTCTCATCTCTCCTGTGACACTGACAGTTTTAGAAGGTCATACAACCGAGTCTCAAACTTGGTGCTAACATGAAAAAATTCAGGCAAGACATGAAACACCTGTCTGTTATTATCAAAGAATTGGACATATTGACTCATGACAAGCGGATGTGTTAACCCGTGATGTTTTTGTTAGAGACGTGAGACAGAAAAAAAAACAGGAACAAAATTATTCCTTAAGACTGCGATGCAAAATTGATATAAGACAAGCTGAAAGAGATACTGGCCGAAATATGTTGAAAGCAACAAAGATGATGGTACTTATCCATCTGCTCCCTCCAAGATTGGACAGAGTAATTCAAATAATTACCATATACTATTGCATATAAGATGCAATGTTTTTGTAAATTATGCTTCAGTATGCAAGAGATTCATAGATTGTTTAGTAACATTACTGGGATATGCAAATGATGTAAACAGTCAGCCACTGTGGAAGTTGATAAAAATTTCAATGAATTCGAGCATTAAAATAATTTGTTTGTATGAAGGCCACTAATGATCATGAAAACAGAGGAGCTATTATTTTACTTTTTTCAAAAATACGTTTGTAGAATTGTAGTGAGGCTTATATGCCGTGAAATAGGATAATCTCAGAACTGTAGATATAAGTTCGAAAATGAAACTCGTAAAGCATTGTTTAAGTTCACGTAGGAAACGTATCTTATATACTTTTTTTATGTACATCGCTGATCTTTGCTGATTGTTTCTCAGACTTTTGAATGACATCATTCATGACTCATCTTCGGCAAAGTTATCGCACAAATAATACGTGCTGTAGTGTCAACCTATCCCTGTAAAAAAAATTACACATACATGGGGTTATCTACCTTTGACGGGGATTTACTTGTGATTCCTTACACAGTTGTAAATCTCTGTAGAAATGGTAAATTTTTTGTTGCTTCCCCTTTGACGTCACACAAAACTACCAATAGGATAACTGATCGTTATCTTTACGGTATTTAAACTGTGGCAGTAAAACTATCTCTTTCTTTCACTCTGTTCTGATGGCCTCGAATTAAGCTCTTTTTTTCGCTCTCTATTTAGTCAGGGTAGTTTATATAGATTTTACACTCGCTTACTTTTAAACACACCGTTTCACATATAAAAAATAATCCATTCTTCTTTCATATCAAAGAACACCTCCTATCTAAGTTAAGCACTCTCAACGTAGTTAGGTTGGACTTCCAAAGATAACATTTTAGTGGCTATAATTTAGATGACTAAAATTGATGGACAATCTAGAAACTGCATTTAATAAGTGATATTCATTTCTGTTCTTTCTCCCTTCTTCCTGATCCTTATTTCAGTAGATCTCTCCAAACATATTTGCGTTGGCAGCTCTTTCTTTCTTTTGATTTATTCAAGAATTAGGACTTATTATTGTTGTTCATCTATTTGTTTGTCCTTTTTTTCTGCGTTTGTTAACTATCAAACTGACCGTGTGTTGACTTTGTTTTTGTATTTGAGCAGTGAACACGCTCTTTACCAGAATTTATATTCTTAGATCAATTCTGATAATTTATTCGAGGTGGGGGGGGGGCTATTATAACTGGAAGCTCGAAAGTGCTTTGTTCTTTGGGTTTGGGATCTGTTTCCCAAGCGGCATTCCCAAAGTGTGCCAACAGACAAAAACAAAGTCGTTTGGCATTTTTTTGCCATTAAGAATACGGTTTTCCTTTTGTAAGAAGAGCCTCAGAGTTTAGCAAATTTGCCAGACCAACTTCAATTCACTACACCCTTAGATCCGGTTTTTAAAATTGTTCTTCAGTCGAAGACTTAAAGTTTAACACAAAAAGTAACCTATCTCTCAATACAAAATATCAGCTAATTAATATTGAAATTGGTTGCTGATGAATTTCAAGGCCCCACCCTCCTAACATATACTCGGGAAGTATCTTATGAATCATGACTTTAACTCAATCTGATTAGTAATTTTTTTTTGTTCTTCAAAAAAGAATCCAGATAACTGTGAATTTGAGCAGAATATTTTCACTCTCCATTCGAGAGATCAGATTTTGGCTGGAAAGGTCGATTGATGACATGTTCCGTGATTATGTTGATGTTTTCCCATTGGGTGTTGAGTCTGATGATATTCAGCGCTCCAATGATGTCCACAAGATAAGCCAGAGAGAGAAAAATTCCTTTGGATTGGAATTTGTCATAGAGATTGGCTTTTCGTAGTTCAATAATCATCCAAGTAATGTTTCCCCACGAAATCTATTATTGTGCGTTTGTGTGGGGAAGAGAGGTTCAGGTTCCGTACCCACACAGAGATTGTTTGGGGAGATGATTGTTTCAGTCTTCAGCTTTGAGGGAGGTGACTACCTTAAAAGCCAGGTCTATGAGATCCCTCGCGCTAACGGATAGAATTCTCGATAATCTGGATTAATTACGAAGGATGAAATAGGTACTTATTGCAGGTTGACTTTTTCTTTTTTTTTTTTTTTGTTGAAAGGAACTAAATAGCAAACCAAACATGACCAGAACTTCATCAGTATGCACAGCGAGGGTGAAGTGAAATATACCCATGCCATGGTTCGGAAAGAAAAGAGGAAACTAAAAGGGAGGAAATGAGGGAGTAAAGAAAAGGAAGATAGAGACAAAAAGACAGAAGGTGAAAAAAGCAAAAACAAAATGGATATAGGAAGGCAAGATGATCATATGGGATTCACGTGGATACAAAATCATAATCCATTTAAAAAAAAAAACAAGCTGACAGAAAAAAAAAACTTTGCCAAGTATCATTTCATGGCTAAAAATGACTTTGAAATAGTGGAAAAGGCTAAATATTTTTTATTCACTGCTAAATATGTATATGCATATAAATACTTATTTTGAACGCATTTATCAAAATTTGATAAATTCTAGCTGAGATCCAAAAACGAATAGTAGATTAAGAATAAATATTCACTGTACAAACTTTGTTTTAATCTGCTTTCATACATGTTTGATCCTATAAAAGAAAATCTGCCAAGTGTAGCAGGAAGGTGGCCAATTTAGCATTTAATTGGAAAAAACAAATAATATGACGCCATATCGATGACTAATTTTTCAAACGAAATCTGCTATTGAAAGTTAGATTACAAATAAATTATCTTTTTTCAGGAGATATAATTTTTTAATTTATTCAGATTTAACATTATTTTAAAAAAAACTTTTGACCTTAAGCAATCATCCCAGTGGCCCATACATAAATACGAATTGTTCATAACCTGTACGTCAGAAATTATTCAATGCACTGTATTGCACGTTCGTTCATGAATGTGCTTGAATTCCATTTTAAACCTTATCCTGGGGCATTTATAACACGGGAACTCCTTGTATACCATACACCAGTCAATGCTCTGTATTGCATATGGTTTCAACGTTTCTTTTCATGTGCTTAAATAAACATTTTTGGTTAAAGAAAACCCTTTAGGAACATATCTCCAGTCTTCAAGGTTTAAATAATGGAACTGAATATTATAAAAGATTGTAATTTTTGAGGGAAGATACTTTCTTTCTAGTCAATGTTAATTACTAATGATTATTAATCTAATCATCAACATGGGGTCGGATTATTTGTTCCTCCGATAAAATGTAACCATTGAATTCCATGCAGCTAAGTTTTTGTTTTGGGGACAAAAGTTTGGTCTCGATCCTTTTCTAGCTTATTCAAGAAAAATCTGAAAAAAAAGAAGAACTTTTTCAACATTTTAGATATGTTTTTAGATGGTTTTTGGATGCATCTCAAAAGTCTCTGGAACATTGCTTGATATTGCTACTTAATCAAAAGTTTAGACATTATGCTATAAATCATATGAAATTTAAATGTTATTCAATGTCGACCAGAGATCGGCCATAAAGATGCTGAAATGGATCTAATTTTAGTATGTATCTATATTGTAAGTGAACAATGATTCTCTGTATTTGTGTATACATTCATTTACCTATATGAACTGATATATAAAGCCATCCAAGAGAAAAAAACAAACAGAAGAAGGTCAAAAAACGAACTGAAATTTGAAAGCCTTGATTTGAACAATAGACTGAAAACACAATCTATCAAACCTGGTTGGAAGCTTGCCAGCCGTGGGTCAGAGGAAAATATGATAACTGCCCGTGCACACATCCATTAAATCTCACAAGAGTTTGATACCATTTGAAAATTGTTGTTGCTTCTGTATAGCTTTCCTTTGGAACAAGCATACGACTGTAACCTGAAAACATTGATCGATATTAGTCGTTTGGTCCAACTAGATGGAAAATAAATGAAAATCTCTTGGTCGACTGTATCGGTGGATGGAAAGATTTTTGAAATCTTGATGCACTATCCCTTTACCTCTGGATAGAACAAAGTCTGATGCGCGTATTACACTTCGATTTATGAGAGTCTCTCCGATTTTATGTCTCTTTCTGCTCTTTGCAATAAACTGGGAGATCTCACAAGAGGCCTCAGCAGGATTTGAAATAGGTTGGCGAAAGTCTCCAACGTTGGCCGCATCAGCTTACCTAAGTACTAGATTTTTGTTCCAAAAATGATTTGAGTTCGAACGGGAGAGAAGGATTTATTGTTTCTCAAATGTTAGGTCTTGAGCATATTAAGCAATGGTGTACCTTCTATCCCTTCATCTTTTCGAAGGAACACAAACCTGGATCTAATACATGTACTATACTCCCGCTTTTTGGCACGGATTGAAAATAATTCAGTTTGAAACGGGAATTGCAATTCTGTAAATTAGTTTTCAAAACATCATGCCCATCATTATATTCTATAATCACTGGTTCAAAATTCCGGAAATAATTCATAAAATTCATGATTTTTTCCGCAGTGTTGTGCCCCCTCAATCGTCTCCATGGGGCGCGCCTCCAGTTCAAAAACCATCCATTTATTGATGGACTGTTTACATATTCCTTCTTATCATACATCCTTGTCGTTTGAAAAACTCCACTGTGAGTTTGGGCCCAACTGCTAATGTCTGTGGTAAGAATCAAGAAATTTGAGATGAATGCTAAAAAATGGAAGGGGCTGCCTGAATCAGAATAAATGTTGTAAAAAAATTGATGATTTAAAACCAATTCAGTACATTTGGCTCTCATCGCACACCTGCAAGCCCAGATGTCTTGAGGTCGGATTTCCTTTTGTTACGCCTACCTTGATAGATAAATGCCAGACATGAGCCACAGTACATCCATGTGGTTCTACCATTTGCAAAAGAGGGGCAGGGACTGACATCGTGACATCTGGAAACAATCTCTCAGGCTGCCTCTTTTAATAACAATGTCAAAGTGATGAGTGAATGTATTTAAAGTCTGAGAGAAATGCAAGATGAAAACTAAACAAAAGCGTTTTCTAATGTCGAAAGCCATCTGGTTGTTCTTCGTGCAGTTATGTATACCGTTATTTATCATTTTTTAAATCACACAAAAATATACATGTATGCATAGGTATACAATGTGTATATGCATGCACACACACACAGACACAAACACAGACACACACACACACACACACACATATATATATATATATATATATATATATATATATATATATATATATATATATATATATATATATATATATATGTACTGATTCATTATGTAAATTTTCTATTTATCACTTGGATTAATCAGGGACTTTAAAAAAATCCAATAGAGAGTTTCTTTTCCCAAATCCTGTATTTATAACTAGGTAGGTAGGTGCAAATAAAAATATGTTTTCATGTCCCTATATTTATCTATAACTTGATGTGTCATGTAATTAATATATATATATATATATATATATATATATATATATATATATATATATACATATATATATATATATATATATATATATATATATATATATATATATATATATATAAACTAATTTGCCGATGCATTATGTTAGCGTCTTCAATGGGAAAAGGAATTTCAGAACTGAATCTTTTACCAATGTTAGAAGCGCAACTGGTCTGATGAGTCACGCTGTCTTCTGAATAAGTAGGAGGGCATAGTACGTGTGCTCGTGATCCCGACGAAGCGATTACACCAGGATGCTCTAAGTCAAGCCGTTGCACACAGTCATGGTTTTTGCTAGGTTCTGCTTAAAAACGTATATTTCATACTTCGCCTTGTACCGTCCACCTCAGATCATTGAAAGACTAGCTAATGCCGCTTTCAGTGTGACAACGATCCCAGCCATATTGTACAAGAGGTACGGGAATTATTGCATGAACATTGCTTTATTGTGTTCCCCTTGGTATCTAAACCCAAGACCTCAATCATATTGTGTATTTATTACACAAACTCGTCCAGCAGAGCCCAAACCATGTAGTTAGTAGCAGTCAAAGTCTCTGCTGTTATCATCCAAAGACCAGATCCTGAGGCACCGCTTTCTAAGTTTCGTAAAGCCCATACCCGATTGGCTCCAACCGATGAGGCTACGGTTGCCAAGCGCACCGTAAAGGCAAGACAACCTCTGCCACGAAAGCGTCTACCGGGGGACCTACTCCTTTCAGTGCAATGGAGCAGTGCTGCCCTGGGGTAACAGATACCACGCAGTAGGGCCGAGTAATAATCGGACAGCCTAAGGACGAGTCCAAAGGCTCCCTGATACGCTTAGCAGTGCGTAAACTCAGTAAAAACTCATTGGTTAACGCATAGCTCCGGCGCACTCGGTCTTTGACACACACTCCCTATCCAGCCCATTCGGCAGGCAAGTGTCAGTACCAACTCCTAGGTCTATGCCGGGGGACAGATACTACATTTTGATCCTGGAAAACATGCCAGAAAAAAAGTCCGTTTTTTTTGTGTATGTGTGTATATATACGTGCATGAACATACGAACAAAATGGTTTCGGATGGCAAAGGCCATTGACATAAATAGAAAAATTGAAGAACACTGTTCATATCTTTTTTACATATATCTATCCTTCATCTTCTCCCACTCACTCTCTATCTCCTTATATATATATATATATATATATATATATATATATATATATATATATATATATATATATATATATATATATATATGTGTGTGTGTGTGTGTGTGTGTGTACATGTGTGCATGTGTGTGTGTGTGTGTGTGTAATAGAGCAAACCATCTGAGTGTTCTTCTTACACTTCATATTCGAAACTGTCTCAATATATCTACGAACATCTATTCACCTGCACAAATATTCCTATTACCTCACATGCACGCACGCACGTGCGCACGCACACATGTACACACACACAAATACACACACACACACACAAACAAACACACAAACATACACACACACGCACAAACACACACACACACACAAACACACACACAAACAAACAAACAAACATTCATTCATGCAAATATACAGAGGTGTCAACCCAAATATTCGGCTTATTTAGAGGGGGTGCTTGCCCCGAATGTATCTCGGCATTCTGAATCTACCTTCTGTAAGTCAGAATTCTGAGTCAATCAGCAACCATAGGGAAAAGTTATCGGGATTAAATAAATGAAAATGCATCTAGGAAAATTGACTTCTTAATTGCGACGTAAGTTGGCAGTTATACGAATGGCAAAACTTTCTTCTCAAGACCAAATCCACATTGGTTACCAGTGTTGGTATGGATTTAAATGACTCGAAAGGAGTGTGGTTACAGAGAGGTAGACAGTGTTCCTGGAGAAATTAAAGTTATTACGATAGAGTGTGGTAATACGTGAAGGAAAGACAGTTAAGTGGAAAGGAAGATGAAGGAAAAAAGAAATGAAAAAAGAAAAAATGGATGAGGAAATGCTCTCTCTTTGTGTCTCTTAATTCGTTACAAACGCTGTTAAAAAGAGATTTACCAGTGAAAGAGAGAAAAAAAGTAACTTCGTTTGTTTTGAAATGACTGACAAGTAAATTTTTTTTTTAAATTAAAATTTGGAAGAAAATTAGAAATTTCATTTAATATCTAATTCGTATCTATTTATCTATTTTTTATACATTTTTTTTCACATGAAATCAATAGACGAACCATGAATCTACCATTATTTGTTTCAATTTTTTGTACAATATAACAAAGATTGTCAACAACCCCACACACGAAAATTACAACATTTTCACAATTTTGAAAATCACAAAATACTTTAACTGATTATCTGAATGAAAAAATAATTTTCCTTCCAAACACAAACCTAATTTCACTTCAGTACATTTAGTTGAAGTTGTAAAAAAATTTTGTAAATTTTATGATCTCCATAATTTTGTTAATACAGTCAGAAACGAACAGTATGAATCTTCCTTAGTTTCACTTTTCTTCGCTCTGAACCTCTCGAATAATCAGTAATTAGCCAATAACAAACCGTCTGGACAATTAAGGAATCAAAATCCAGTTTAGTATCGCAACGGATATGTTAAGAGACAAGACTCTAAGCGTAGACAAAAAGAAAAGCAAAACCAATTTAAACAATAGATAGAACGAAGGTGAAAATGTAGACGTGATTAATTGATTCTTTCTTTACTTTGAAAACACTTACCACATTTACGACGGAGCTGCAATAGGCTGAACGTTTATCAGTTTGATTTCGATCTGGAATTTGCACTACATTATGTTCGATCATGTGATCAATGGACTAGCACCATTTTTCTGAAAATGTGATGTATGTATTCTTTGATGATGTTAGCTATGATCAACTTTGGTGTAGCCCCGTCGATGAAATATTATAATACTCGTCTTCGTTGTTTTCTTTTTTTGACACTGTTTTGGCTTCTTCTGGCTTTCTGGCAAATTTGTCACTTGCGTGATTTACTGAGGAAAAGTGATTGAAAAATTACATGAAATGGAGGAAATACTTCCTCAGCGCTTCAGACACCATATGGAAGCTCATTGGGAGCACTCCCAGAGGCTTTTCATGCTTCGGTTTCAGACTAATTCACGTTTACTAAATATCTTTAGTACACCTACCTTAATACCTTTCTTCCTTGATGGGGAGAGAAAACAATGACAAAATTACATCAATCAAAACAATAAATGTTGTCCTAGTCCAAATAATCTATAGAGTAATGTCAATCATATCAGAACTCGAAACAACATTGATATAGTAGGAGAATAGGATGGCAAGAATCTAATATCTGTGAATAAACTCTTCGGAGGGTGTTAATTTTTTCACTTTTTATCTTCCCTTACCTAAGTACACAGATACTTACATTTTTTAATCAATTCCAAGGATGAGCAACTAGATATAGAGAAGTGTGCATCAAAGGGAAAATTACAACATAATATCCCAGAACTCAAAAAAAGAAGACAATAAGAACGACGATGGGCAGGTGGCCCAAAATTAAGTAATCGAAATAGGAAAAGTGAAGATGAGAATTTTAACATTTGTCGGATAGTGTCAATACTTTATGTCAAAACTCCAGAAAATCTTAGGAATACCCAATGATGTGCCATCCAAAGTGGCATTGATTAAACAACAAGATAATGCTTCCACCACCCACCTTGTCATCCTAGGCAACGGAATGATACTGTAGTGACTTAATCAAGGAGCAACCTAGTGTGAAGCGTATTATGAGAGGAAACGAGCCGATACGCTTGGCTTCTGCGTGGCTGTAGGAGCTGCCGAGAAGTAATCAAAGTTGGCATCCAGCTGCTTTGAGGAACTTCACCCATTGGTTAAGAATCAAAGTTGTCTGTCTCCTTGACTGGTTGCCACCCTTGACTGAATACCCAAATTTGTCCTGATATTGATCAATAGCTGGTAGAGAAGAGATTGTTTTGTACATTCCTCGATGGCATTATTGCGATTGAAACAAGAATAAAATAAATTTCAAGAATTTATTGAAATGGAATATGATTTGGCAATAATTTGTCTCTAGATGAATGGATCACCATGGCCCAGTGGTAGAGTGCTTGACTCTTGTTTGACAGATCGTAAGCCCAAGGACAAGTCAAATCAAATACTTTTAAAATGATATTAAGTACCTAATGCGAAGGATTGGGGAAGCCTTAAGAGGGATACTCGATCAAAGCCATCTTGCCAAAGACATAGCTGTGAATACATAGGTTTCCTTACAACACTGTACAAAGGAACAAAAATATTGTACAGGGTTACTGAACTTATGACTATTGACTAATGCCCCTTTAGATCTTGGAAGAAATGTATGTAAACCCATCTACCCAATACCAAAATGATGGTACGTTGTGAGTCGTGATGTCCTGCAGTAGAGCCTTGGAGTATATATACCGACAGAGCAGTCCCTTTATCAGGATACATAGAGACTCTGAGTCCTTCCCGTTCCTAAAATAGTCAAGCCGAGGCGGGAGCTGCTCACACAAAAACCTTCATAGCCTGTCTCAAGATTATCTTCCGTATACTAGACTGAGAAAACAAAGGAATCAGAAAAGATGGCGAATACATAAGTCACTTCAGATTTTGATCTTTTTTTCCCTGGGAACCTTCATGTAGATATATATATATACATATAGACACCTTGAATTTAAAAACAAAATGACACATTAACAGGAGTTATCTAAACCATATATCTATGTGTGTGTGTGTGTATGCGCGCACGCGCGTGTAAGCAAGTGTGTGGGTGTGTTATTTCCACCCATCTGTCTTTATGCCTGAGAGTTTGGAGGGAGAAAAAAAATCTAGAATGTGGGACTGAAACTGATTTAACTGTCCCGATTTTAACGGAGAAAGATATATCAATATGAACAGAGATTACATAATACCTTCGTATGTACTCATTGAGATAGATATACCGATAGATAAATGTGTGGAGAAGGGTACCAAGGATATACAGTCACACACACACACACACACACACACACACACGAATACAAATATATATATATATATATATATATATATATATATATATATATATATATATATATATATATATATATATATATTTAGTGAGAGAGAGAAAGAGAGAGAAAGAGAGAGAGATACAGAGAGCAATGTATATCTCTTTTCATTGTGTGTACCTACAGAGATAGGGTGAGGGAGATGAAATATAGGTAATTAATAAGATAAAAACTCATACAAAAGGCGTAGATAACAAAGTGAATCTTAATGTATATGAATGACGTGTAATTTCGGGTTTGCTGTGTCAATTCTAGCGTAGATAATTATCCTCAACACATTTCACCGAATGACAAGAACAAAGAATTGATGGATGCCTTTTTCATTATGTTTAGTTCTGGCTAATGGACTTCTAAATCTTTCCACGTCTTCTCGCTTTTTTATGCCACCACGACGCCGGGAAATCGCTTCACAACATCACACCAAGCAAGAACAATATGTTGGCATAGTTACTATACAGTTTTACTAAACTTAGCCAAGCCTGACACAGGGCCAAGAGAGCGAGGTACCCTGTTAAGAGTGGATACACTACATTAGAAAATAGCCTAGCTGAACGATTTCGTTAACCATCCAGACACCCATGACGTATTTACTTTAGTTTTGAGAAATGACTGGAGACACATGATAAACATTTCTCTATAATCCACTTGATGTTCATCTATCTGTTTGTTTGTATGCGATAGTATGACCCAGGAACAACACGCCATGACATCATAACCCCGTAAAGTTTTCTTTCTATATTAGGAAAATATCTCCCATTTAAGTCTTCCTCGAGAACTAGCTATTAATTCATAAAGTACCGTCTGTTGAGTGGAAACAATATCAGATATGTTCATAGAGCAGAAGGACAGGGTTAGAGGTGGTTAAGGTCAATCAGTTGAGGGTACGGAGAATGGAATCAACGTTTCGAGTTCAAACACTGGCTCAGACATAAATTCAACGGGTGCATACCCATACATGGATAAAAATCAGGGCTGTCTTGGTTCTTTAGAGTTGGTGGGAGACTTGCCTAGAAGGCAATTCAACAAGGTCTACTTCAAAATGGATTAATAGGAAAGAGATTATCTAATTTTAACTAAAAATCAACAGCTTCAATATTCCATCAACTATTCACAATTCAAAAGAAACTGAAAGTGTGATTCAATGAAAAAAGCTAACATTAAACAAACGAAAACAAACGTTCCAAAAAGTTGAAACTTCAAATATAGATTGATGCTGCCAGGCCCCGCCTGAACCATGATTAGACGGTGCAACTTAAATGACACACCTTTAAAACCATTCCTGCAGAAAAGTTAATATTATCTTGAGGATAACATTCATTTCTTAAATGTCATACCCACTCAACCTAAACCTGTAACGTCTCTTCACAAGCAACATTTCCCATGAACTCAGGAAGCAAGCTATCAAATATTGGATTTCGAAGCATCTCAAGATTCAATGAAGACTTTGTTATCGACTGTAGAAATTTGGTTCTAAAAAAACAACTCTTTCCAGTTTAAACAGCGATTATATCCAAATATTTAAAATCTCTATTGGGACCAAAATGGCGCCAGCATAAACCATATTCATAGTAGCATACTTAGAAGAACTCTATATACAAACGTAGGACAAAAATACAGAAACATAATGAAAATCAGTACCTATGTTTAATCCTATGGAAACATTCTTGAAGTAACAGTGACGAAATCTTTTCCATGTCGCAGAATCAACACCAGAACATTAAATTCACTATGGAACATAATTCTAAAGGAATATCCTTTTTAGGCGTATCATTAAAAATGAAGATGTCAGGAACATTGCAGATATCTACTTCCAACCAACAAATACGCAGCAATGCATTCATTGTAAAAACCATCACTCAAGAAACCATATATAGTATATCACTAACTCCTCAGCACGTAGAATCTCTACCATTGTCTATGACGAAAAAATCCACAAAAAAATCTGCCTGGAAGAATTACACCACTCCCTCTGCCGGTGAGATTACCTTATATGCTTATCAAACAAGTGAACAAAACTAGCTGAACAAATTCCCCTGACTGAATTAAGGAATTTGGAGCTATTCCTAAAAATGCGCACGAATGTGAATCAACCCCAAACAAATGAATAAACTACAAAATGAAGCTCAACTAATTAAAAGTAAACGAAATTTGCAAAATCTTAAGAAAATTCTCACGTCAGCATTTTGGAAATTATGCTGCATGCTGTTTAGAGTTTGGGTGAAAATCTGTTGAAAAATAATAGCATGACGTGGTTGTAGAGGTCTGAAACACGTGTTTCAAATAACATAATAAATAATAAGTGTTTCAAATTTCTCCCTTTCTAAATATTCACCTACTTATGGTGTGATCAACCTAGCTTTATATATATATATATATATATATATATATATATATATATATATATATATATATATGTATATATATATATAAATATATATATATATATATATATATATATATATATATATATGAATCCTGATGCAGCCTTTTTTTCTTCGATTTTTTAATTCTATTTACGTTGTCAAGGCCAAATGATACATCCACCATGTAACAATGTGATACAATTTCAAATAGAGTTACAATATGTTACGCAATTTATAATCATTTATCAGATCGTATATTAATTATATATATATATATATATATATATATATATATATATATATATATATATATATATATATATATATATATATATATATTTATATGTGTGTGTGTGTGTGTGTGTCTGTTTGTGTGTGCGTGTGTGTGTCTGTGTGTGTTTGTGTGTCAGGCCTTGCAATTATGTTATAAAATTCTTTGCTACCCACATATTGACTGGTAAACTAAAGATTGTCAGGAAGGGTCCAATTAATAGAGAACCTGAATGTTCAAATTCTAGCAAGTGCTCAGATGAGATAAAAAAGCATCAGATCATTTTATATTGTCTACGTAAAATTTATATTGAATAATAGAATCAGTGTTCGACAGACAATAAAACAAAACACTTCGATTCGCAAATGTAAAAAAAAACAAAAAAACCCTCCAAAACCTTGGATGAACTGCTTTAAACACCCTCAACTATTAAGTAATCTCATGTGGTATAAAAAGTTGTTATAGTCTTCATTTATAAATTGGAAAATAATACAAAGGAGATATCATAACCAGCGTTCATTTTCTGAGGTAGATTTAGTAGGGACACCATCAATAAGTGTTAGATATCTACTTGTAAACCAAATAATACCGTTTTTAAAAACTGAATTGTGTTAAAAATTACGAAAAATGATGAAAATCTACACAATTACCAATTATGTATTGAATGCCTGAAATGAGTTAAAATCAAATTGGCTCTTTTGGTGGCTTTATTATAGCATTAAACCTCCGAGCGAAGCTGGTGGTAACGTTTTGTTTTTTTTCATTATTTAATATACATTCAAATACAAAAATTCCATGGAAAAATTAAATTCTATAGTGATTTGAAAGCTCATATCAGTAGCAAATTCTCAGTTCGTTGAAGAAAAAATGGATTTCATAAATACCTGTAAAGGGACTACTTGTATATCAACCCACGATATTAGTACTCTTCTCACAAAAAAATTCCTCAAGAAGATCTTATTCAAGATTTTAAAAAATAAAAAGACGTGGCTTTTGTAGGATGAAATTGTAAAACTTTTGATGAAAAAAACAAGACTTACTTCACGTGTTCTACTATTAAGGCGATTGTTCGTCATCTTAATGCTGAATGTTACGTTGAAATAGATAATGAAATATCTTATCAGATCATAAATGTCGCTATAGGATTTTATCCTGCGCTTTACTAGGCATATTTGTATTTGCATAAACATGAATATATATTCTTTTCATCTTTTATTAGAACTTCTATAAAACTAGCTCGTTCATTTTCATGTTGTACCAGTTTTATCAACGACTTATGTTCTCTTAATGATGGAGGAGATTTTGAAATTCCTATCGTAATAGGAACCCCAAGGATTTTGAATTGAAGTGTAAAGATAACGGAGTAGAAACACCGTTCCTAGATTTGGATAATAAAACCAAGGATGGGACGTTTTGTCTATTAATTGTTTGATAAATGAGACTCCCTCCAGTTCCTTATCATACACATGCCCTTCACGACAAGTATTAGTCCATTTTATATATTTTACGGAGCAGTATTATCAGAATATTTGAGAATAGCTAGAAAATTCTCTTAGATTTATTGGGTTTATACTAAAATTCGTTTCTTCACTTGTAAGACTGGTCATTCCCGACTACGAGATCAGTGAGATTTTTAGAGATTCCAATGAAGCCATAACTAGACATCCTAATCCCTTCAATAGTTATCAGCCTGTTCAAAATGAAACAATAACGAACATTGAAGGATATGTTAACGAGAAAAAGATAGAAAAAATATATCAAAAAATAGAACTATATTGAAATAGATCAATTTATATTGTTTTTAGGGGAACTTGGTAACCAGATATGATGGATCCTAGGTTCGTTGTTGTGAAAGATAATTATATTGACTGGAACAAGGGAAAAGGGAAAACTTTTAGATCTTGTCCATTTTTCTGATTTGCTGGTAAATGGATGGGATGGGAGATCAAACATTGAATGCCAAGGAACTAATTGTCAAGGTATATTAATGGAAAAGCTCATTGAGGTGTTATTACCTGCGAGAAAGTAGTTCGGTTCTATTTCAAAAGTGATGAATTAATTCAATTTAATGTAAGCAAGATGGTATTCGACGTGAAAAAATTAACTTAAAGGTTAATAGGAAAATTGTCAAATTTTTCGTTTGATTACGTTGATAGACAATCAACTCAAGAAGTTTTTCTGTGTGATAAATATCCTTAGAGGTGATATCAGAAGTTGGTTGGCATACAGTCTGAGATCAGAACTGACTCAACAGATTTAATATTCACGGAGGTGACACGAATATCGAATTGGTCTGTTATGCCGACCGAATCCTCTTCGTTACATAATGTTAGTAACCTACGGACGTGAGCCCTGTTCCAAAAAGTATATGCATACGATAAAATGACATCCATGTACAATCATAATGATAATGCCCTATATGAAATGACAAATCACAGGTATTGCTAAAGTTATATATTAAAATCATAGCAGAAAGGGCGGTGGTGTTTGATCAACACTACTTGAGTACAATGTTAATATAAATGTTACTTGGTAAACAACTGATGATCCCAACAGAGGAATATTCACAGATAGTACCATGATAACGAATTACATGTAAAAATAAAAATAAGGGAAAACTATATAAATTGCATGAACAGATATTGGGAAAAGAATGACTTAAATGACGCAAAACTCTCTTTATAATTTAGTGTTCAAATCTTGAAATCTCTCTTGATTATGTATAGAGACGGAAAAAGGAGGAAACATTTACCAGAAGAAAAAAAAATGATCCAGAGAAGGGAATCCAAGGACTGAATGACTTATCCTACACTCACCAGTTGTTTTTAGGAGAAAAAGTAGAAAAATGTTGCTATAGGATGGATGAATTACAGGAAAACCCCACGGAGAGAGCCAACTTGAGCCAGATATTTGAAAGCCTCGGGATATTCAAAATCAGCAAATCAAGTTAGAGATTCATAGCCATATCTGCTGGTAGTTCGATCCATGGGTCTGTTTCTTGGATGGATAAAGGATTAACTCCCATCAATCGAACGGCAAACAAAGAGAAATGACGATGCTCGAGATTCAACACCCCAGAGATAACACAGAAGCTATGTGAGGAGGGAAAAAGGTGAAAGAAAACTTTGCTACATAGATGACTGAATCTGAAAGGCTAAAATGTTATTTGAAAGTACGATCAGGCAAACGGTGAAGAAGTTAAGCAAAGCGCACTGAACGGTGCAACGAACAAAAAAAAAAGTTAAAACAAGGGAGCAACAAAGAATACAACAAGGAAGGAATAATGAGCACAGAAAGAACTACATTGGGAATTCAAGATAGAGATGAGAAATATCGCTAACGGTTATAGACAGGGCTATGCAAAAAATGAAATAAAAAGGAAACAAAATCCCTCCTCATGACCGTCCAAAACAAATGCATCAGACCAAACTATGTTGAGAGAAGGATTGACAAAACCAATACAAACAGCAAATGCCGCCTATGTGTCGAAAAAGATGAGCCTACACACCTAATAACAAGTGGATGTAGTAAACTTACCCCAAAGAAGCACAAAAATAGACATGATGGGATAGTAACTATCATACACTGATAACTGTGCAAACGGCTTGTATTCAAATGGAACGAGTGGTTTGGTTAAAAAAAGGCGAGGTTCCCGTTGTAAATAGGTGAGCATGCGCCTATTTCCCAAAAGAGGGAAAGGATTATAACATACAACAAGGATTTGAAAAAAAATTGTTTGAGCAAGGGAATATGGTAAGAAAATAGGTGCAATCACCATTAAAAATCGATTAAAGCAATTTTGGCTCTGGGAAGTGTGGCCAACAAAAAGCGAAACATTTCCCAAATGAATGGGCGTGCACAAGCCCAATTCCCCAATGTACATATGTATTGCAACTTGAAACATTGGTCTCTTAAGTGACATGAGAAGACTAATTGAATTTTAATATGTGCGGGTCTGGTGATCACAAGAAGGCTGGGTGATGAGTATCATCCGTACTGCATTAGGGTAGCAGGGAAACATAGGAGGAGGAGCGCCAAGGTGGATGATGGTGAGTTGAACAAACATGCTCACATACATACGCACATACACATACACACACACACACGCAAGTACGCATATACACACATATACACACTTAGGATAATCGGTGAGGCTTCGGGGGGGAGTAATGTGATATATTTACCTACGTCAGCGATAAATCTATAGGAAAGCCACGGAAAAGAAATAAGACAGCGCTTAACTGTTGGCTGGAAAGCATTTGGTGTAGGTAGAGGCTCACTAAGAAGTGGAATTGCTAACATGTTTAAGTACGTATGTAGACAGACAAACCAATTCACTCAGTTTTCATTATTCACATACAACATAATCAAGGAAATTCTATTAATGTTATGAATATATGCATACACACACACGCACACACACAGATATATATATATGTATGTGTGTGTGAGTGAGTGAGTGTGTGTGAACATATAATTATATGTGTGTGTGTGTGTGTGTGTGTGGAAACCTTTTGAACGTTAAAAAAAAACGATTAATGCGATTAACAAAAGGTCTGTATATTAACAAGGAAAATTACCGGACTAAGAAAGTTTCTTTTTTAATATTGTGCGTCTGAAAACAAGATTATACTTAAATATATATAAAAATATATATAAAAACATGTGTGTGTATATATATATATATATATATATATATATATATATATATATATATATATATATATATATGTATATATATATATATATATATATATATATATGTATATATATATATATATATATATATATATATATCATGATTTTCGACTCTTTGGTACTATGACTGGTTGAGTCTCCACGAGGAAAAGTTTTGCGTCACATTTATAAAAATGTAATAAGTACGAGAGAAAAACAATGTAGGACTGAAATACTTCTGATAAGATATACATCCTACCTTGTCCACAAGTAAGTGTGCCAGTAGAAAATAAATCGAATAAAAAGCGTTGTTGCTGTGTACTTGTAAAATTGTGTGACTTGCATAGCATTCAAAAATCACTAATATTGGTTACGTGCGTGGGATGTTGCATTGAATGGTAACACTTCATGAGAATCTAGTTGAAAGCCACGGAGACACAAGTGAAAAGAAAACATATATATATACATCGAAAAAACGGAATAAAAAGTCTACTCGATAAAACTGAAATAAAGATCGAAATCTTGAAATATATTACTGTGCTTATTCTTTTATTACAGGAGAAGATGTAGATATATTTATGTATATATATATACATATATATGTATTTGACTATGTATGGATGTATTTATATTTCGAAAAAAAAAATTATTTCTTCATAAAATAGATTTACACGTCTATGTTTCACTTAGATATGACTACCCGTACACAGAAATGCATTATATACACAGAGGTAGAGTGAGAGATAGGATCATGGGTAGCGTAACATGATAGTGTACAAAGTTGTATAGCACACTGATTTGTTAGAGTCCCAAGTTCGATCCACATGAGAGTCCAACAATTTTGAACTTGTGCCAGATGAAGTTGAAGAAATCATTAGATGAGATATGCATCCAAAATCCTTGACAACTTTGAACGGGTTGATCGTTTAGTTCTCTCAGTTTATACGATGTTTTTTTGTCTCACCAGATATCCCGGATGCCTTTCAAAAAATGTTTGCTCATGATTTTTCACTCTCTAAAGAACCCATTTGATACATTATACAAAAGGAACGGCCACACACATCCACTATTGCACACACGCACACACACACACACACACAAACATACACACACACACACACACACACACATATATATATATATACATATATATATGTATATATATACACACATTATATGTGGTACAAATCAGGCTAGCAGTATCAACAACCTACTATATATATATATATATATATATATATATATATATATATTACTTTATTTAAGAAAAAATATTTGAAAAATTGATAAATAAACAAAAGCAGTTGATATTCTAAATTTAATTATTTTCATTAGATTGAAATGAAAAGAAATGCTCAGTATATTAATCATATAATACAGGACTGTATTCTAAAACTAATTTGAGAGAAAGTGAAAGAAAGAAAGAAAGAGAGGGAGAAAAATAACTTTTCCTGTCAGAGTAAGCTGAGATAAGGAAATACATACGTTCATGTGGATGAATTGTTACCTAATATGTATTGTCGGCAATTTGGTTTGAATAATCACTTCGTTCCTCATTGTTAGTATTTTCAGATTCAAGTTTGCCTGGCAAATGACAAATAAATAAGGGCATCCAATGAGGATTGAACTCACAGTTACGCTTCGTACTTACTGATTATTGCTCTCCAAAATGAGTTATATGAAATATAGCCTCAGCCTTAACCTAGGACTCCGAGTCATAACATTTGCAGCAGCCATGATGAGTTCATTTGCTGGCTAAATGCCTTTCTCATCACCTATCGTACAAGAACCTTCTTTTCAACTTGTCTAGATGAATTAGCGTATTATCATCATTAGCTTTTTAGCATTCGTTGTTGGACATAGACTTTTCCCCAAATCCATAAGACCTCTCTATCATTGGAACTGCGGGGCCAGTATCTTTCTCGTCATCTTATACTCTGCCCGCCACAGTTTCGCGTGTGATCCCTTCCGTGTATACGTCTCATAGTTCTCAGTTTCAGTGTCAGTCCCTTGTTTTGGTTCCATGTTTCAGCTCCATACATGATGATCGGGAAGATGGATATATTGTATACCCTTCTTTTTCTGACATGGGACTTTCTTATTTTCGAAGATAGAGCTTGCTCTGCCGGAGTCCTGTCATCTTAGAATGATTCTCCAATGATTTTTCTTTTTTTGAGGATTTAACTGAGCTTTGCTGTCCTAAATAAATGCAGTGATCTACTTTCTCTAGTATAGAATTTTCAATTTGGATTGTTGTGTCCTTGGCTTCCAAGTGTTAGTTGCACACTACATTTTTTTCTCAGAAGTTCATGTGGAGATCAATTCTCCTGCTTTTTACGTTCAATTACATCATTTGTTGGAGTTCATTAAGATTTTCAGTAAAGAGAACGATTTCGCCCCTAAATACGTGATGGCTCATGTATTTCTATTCTGATCCTTTTATTTTCCTAGTCTAGGTTTTGGACGATCAACTCGAGGCAGGCTTTGAAGAGTTTTGGTCAGCTGGTATCACATGGTCTTACCCATTTTTGAAGCTGACAGGGCTCTGAGTCTGTGTGAACTGATAATGGAGCTGCTATAGTGTAGCAATACTCAAACATATACGGGGTCTACCCCTTGTAGAGTGATAGCATCGATCACCCTGGGCACATCGATTGCATTGAAGGCCTTCTTGAAGTCGATAAATGCTACCAGCGAGTTGCATTTTATATTGTGCAGCTTTTTCTTTTAGTTGATTTATCGAAAAAAGACGGTCAATGTAGCGTTGTTGAGTACCGTTCTCTAAAGCTTGTTCCCATAGTTGGTTTCCATCTATTGTTTTGGGTGATCCGGTTGGTGATAACTTTGGTGACAAGCTTGTAAATGCAGTTGAGTAGGCTTATTGGCAGGTAATTATTCAAGTCTTTCGGGTATATATATATATATATATATATATATATATATATATATATATATATATATGTATGTATATATATATATATATATATATACCCGAAAGACTACATATATATATATATATATATATATATATATATATATATATATATATATATATACCCGAAAGACTATATATATATATATATATATATATATATATATATTGTTATTATTATTATTATCATTATTATCATTATTATTATTATTATTATCATTATTATTATTATTATTATTATTATTATTATTATTATTATTATTATTATTATTATTGTTATTATCATGTAGTGTTCCAATCCTTTGAGACTTTACTTCCAGGCATAAGTTAAATAGAATGGCTAATTTCCTGGTGATGACTTAACAAGCCTTCTGGGTTAGGTCAATGGTAATGTTCTCTGATTTAGGGACCTTTCCTGTTTTTGTTTGTTTGACGGCTTGTTTCACGCCCCCCCCCCCCCAGCCCCTTTGCGTAACATCTAGGGGACCGAATTGGTTTGTGCTTTGTTTGGAGGATATTTTTTTCTAGAATTCTTTGTCACGTTAAACGATCCGGTCCAAGTCGGTTGTTAGTCTTTCATTTCCTCCGAGTGCATTAGTTATTTGTTATCATTCTTTGTTGACAGTTTTGTTTATAGCTTTGGAATCTCGACTTTTTTCCGAAAATTGTTTCGATTATTCCTATTGTGTATCTTCTTTTGTCTTCTTTTCGTTTTTACGGAATATTTTTGCTCAGTTTGGTTGTTCCAACCTTCTCTCATGTTGTTATAAGTTTTTATCTAGTTTCAATACAAGAACTTTGGCACAAGGGACCGTCAGGGAAATAAGAGGGAACTTTGGTGTTGTGTTGACTATCTTCCTCTTGACTAAATTCTTCTGTTACCCATTCATTCTTAAAACATCCTTTCATCATAACAATTCACCCTCCTTTCCTGAATCTTATATTTACCTCATTTGCTTTACGGGGCTTAAACTACTTAAAATATCCCCTGATGAATGTGTTTTTATATCAACATTTTTATGATGAAGGGGCTGATGTGTGGAAATTCTCGTATAAAAACTTGACAAAATAAAGGACAGGTTAGTATGAGACCCCCGCTACCTGCGCTCGTTTGAGAAGACCCCCACCGATTTCCGGTGGTATTCCTTTTTGTTATTGGCGGCTTGAAAATTCTGCGCTTTACTCTGCAGTATTAAAGAATTTTTTCGATTATTGTTGTTGTTATTATTATTATTATTATTATTATTATTATTATTATTATTATTATTATTATTGTTGTTGTTGTTGTTGTTGTTTTTATCATTATTATTATTATTATTATTATTATTATTATTATTATTATTATTATTATTATCATTATTATTATTATCCTCTTTTGCACGTGTCACTATCACTTCTCGTTCTATATTCTTACCCAACGTTTAGTTGTTGTCTTCCAGTTTGATATTTTGTAATTTTTACGTTCGAGCGACTTTTTGAACGAGATGTGATGTTGACGCACGCAAAAGAAAATAAACAAACATTGGATTTTTCATCGTTTACTTACTTCACTTGCTTTCGAAAGATTATTAAGACGCCGAAACACTGAAAAGATTAGTTTAGCTGCCGAGTGTTTAGTAGTTAATATATAAAAAATATTACTGCTACATTATTTCTTTCCTGGCGTAAGCAGTTTAATGATAGCAAGAATTATTTCCATTTTGAGAGGTACTAAGGATTTCTATTCTGCTCAGTGCTCCGTACATTCTGTATTGGCCAAAAAACCTTGTAACTTCTCGCAGCGGTCTTTATTCCTTTGGCCTGTAAAGCATACCACTAGTCATAAAGAACTTTGCTCTGGTCCGGCTCTATTATCTATGCATAGGAAGATAGGTGTGTATAACCAATATAAATTTTTTTGTGAGGACTTTATGTGAATGTTTGAATATCATCGTTTGCAAAATATAGAAATTATAAACAGTGTCTTTGGAGTTAACCCAGCGCTTAATTGCGTGTAAACATATGTCGGAAAGCTGTACCCTTATAGTGTCTCCAAATTTTCTATTACTAAGACCCTTTGGAAATTAACTTGACTGAATATGAACTGCGTATCCTTGTATACTCTCCATGTTTATGAGAAGAACTGCAGCGGGAGTTTCACACATGGGAATTGAAACCGAGGGTAATGATGCAGTAGGTACAAGAACGAGATGAGTAGGTTTGGAAAATTTTGAGGAAAAGACATTTTGATATTAATGAAAATAAGGAAGAAAACGTTGTGGAATATATGAAAACTTGAATGCCGATAGACTGGACAAACTTCTTGAATAATATGCAGCATAAACAAGACGTAACTTGCGGGTCAATTAGAAGATAATCAGGTAACTAGTTTGAACGACACATTGGAAGGGGTGGACAATATATTATTTGGGTAAAGGAGCCAGCAAGTGATTCAATGCGTGACACTGTCCGTGTTGGTTATGAAACGAAACGAACAGCGTATTCTTCGGACATGTCACCTCAAGAATATCATTTTGTTTATCCATACTTCTTGCTTGGTCAATGGTTCCAAGTATCTGAAGACACCGAAATAGTCTAGAAAGAATTCATCAAATAAACACAGAAATTGTTTCCGAATTGAGGGGCTGGAATGAGAATTACAATCAGGTAAATACTAGGTCTTTGCAAGTGTAAGGTTTTATGATCTTTGATTTTCCGGAAGCTATATGGTGCTGCATAACATGGGGCTGATCAACTAATAGACAGCCAAACTGAAACCATACAAGACGGTATGAAAGCAGTCCAATTCTAGTATGTAGCTAATGGCGACATGATTAAATTCAGTAGCACTTTATATAATTATATTATAACTTCTAAAACTACTTGGTGCAGACATGGGTTTTTAGAACTCTATGTTCTTTGAAGTTCGGAAATTAATATGTTTGTTGTTTTGTACATTATTCGTTAATGTGTTCGTTGTTTTTAACACGTCGTCCATGTAAATATATTTTCGACCTTCATTCATTGAGTTGAAGCATTTTCATTATTCTGTGTGTTCTAAAAATATTTGCTGTTTTATTTTCTAAGTTTTTGGTCGGCATGTCTTTCGGTATCCGTGATTCAACTGGAGTTCTATTATCTGACATTTTAATTATTCAAGTTTTCAGCACAGCGTTTAGTCTGATATAAAGCTGGATATTTTCCGGATAGACATCGTATGCATTTATATTTACCACGTAGGTGTTGAATTGTATGCTACAGGACAAAAGTGCTATGTACTTTCAGTTGCGAATAACAAAGCTTATAAGAGTAAATTTCAAAGGTAAATGAAGATAGTGTCAAGAACATTGTGATCGACCAACCTTGAATTTGGTAGCGCTTACCTGGCTTTACAATAAGCAATTTTATTTCTGGCATATTTGCGTTTATTATCGCAAGCAGAAGCTAGAGAGAGACGCTCTCATCAGCTAACAAGCTACATATTATATTGAGTATTTCCATGAATTACCCAACGATTTGATATTAACTAGAAAAAAGCCTCCCTAAAACAAACTGCGTCTTATTCTGCATCTAAATACTCTCGTATATCAGTGCCCCGTCATAGTCTGCTAAGTCCTTTTTCGGGGATTACCACAAGCTGCCTCGTTTTCTCCCTGATTTCGTCCACAGTCTAAAATGCCCCTTCTTTTAATGGGGAAAAGCCAAAGGTGTCAGTGGTCCAAATAAGGACAGTAGGGGGGGATTTTAAATTTAGATGATGCAATGATTTGCAGAAGAAACTTGCTGAAACGTGAAAAATCCACCCACTTGATTACTGTGAATGCAACTGTTAGTTCACTATAAGGCGTTTCACTGCAGACGGAATAA
Source organism: Thysanoteuthis rhombus (assembly GCA_963457665.1). NCBI lineage: Eukaryota > Metazoa > Mollusca > Cephalopoda > Oegopsida > Thysanoteuthidae > Thysanoteuthis > Thysanoteuthis major. The sequence continues at coordinate 66,282,320 of OY735204.1, read as the reverse complement.
TCCCATAGAAGTGTTTCTGCTTCCAACAACATAGTGAACCCCACCCCAATTGGTTATCATGTGACATCAAGATCGTGCAAAAGGTTCTCAGTATATTCAAAAGAGTTTCATACATTTCGAACAGACCTCATATATATTGAATGAGTTGAACAAAACAAGAAGCAGCGTAAGAAATCAATTACACCGTAACGTCCTCCGGATATATGTATGTGTGTTTGGGGGTGTGTGTGTATGTGTGTGCATGTGTGTGTGTATGTGTGTGCACTAAACGAACATTTATTGTTATCCCATCTTAGCTAGGTTACACGATGTTTCCATAACCGATGGTCTTTTAGATAATACATTGATATTAGGTATAATCATTTGTTGAATATATTACTTTAACGCTCAGGAGGAAATAATAATCTTCTTTGCTCTGATATGATATCAGATATCTCACACCCTGTAAGATATTGACAAAATGACGATCGTTTTACACACTTTAGACCTCATCCTAGTCTCGTACATTTAAAGAGTATTTCCAAGTTGGAGAACAGAATAATTCCGAGCCCCTTTTTCATAGAGGCTATGAGATAAACCGCTAGATATAGAATTAAATCGGTCTCCAGAGAAGCTGTCACCCTTTGTATATGTTCCTTGTTTGCAGCCAAGCTAAGCCAAGGTTAGTAAATATCTTGATAAGGCCCCTTAACACAAATATAAAACAATTTGGACTCGTACAACAATGTATTTGAATGATGATGTCAGATTTTAGGTGATACTCGTCTCATCTTTCTTTTTTGCATGTTAAACTTTGGTGAATATCAGGGATTCTTGTCGTAGGATGATCTTGCTGAAAATTTCAACTTTCAGTGAGTTCAAATCGCATACTATGCCTAACTATCGTTTGCTTGCGTCAGACCTAACCATACATTCCAACCTCACAGACTATTCTTGAGTTTGTGTGCCCAATCCTCATTGGGTAAGCTAACTATATGGCTTTGAGTCAGGAAAAAACAAAATTTGGTGATATTTGAGGTTCCCTCAGTGGTAAAATTGTCTGAAGGGGGTCTAATAGAATAATTTTCTAATGTAATGATTTCAATTCTCACGTAATACTCCACTGTGTTGGTTTTTACTATACTGAATAAATTAACAGGGTCTTATTCCTAATATCTAGTGTCAGTAGCTGTAATAATCAGTCTTTAATCGCCCATCATTAGACATAGTTCTCCTCAAGATTCTACAGACTTTCTATCGTATGCAATGCAGAGCCAAAGCTCTCTTAATTTGTCTAATTTGAGACACCATCTTATATTCTGCTGGCCAAGGTAGCTCATGTGATCTGAAGGGTTTCACGTTGTGATTCCTGATGTCCTCAGATGTCTGTCATTCTTGCAACATGACCAGCCCATTGCCATTTGAGTTTTCTTATGGATTCTATGACCTCTTGGAACCTATCTTTCCTTTATAAATTTTGCTGTATTTTGATCCGTCCATATCATGTAGAGCATAATTCTCCTACGTTTACGTTGCATGGTTTTCAGTTTGAGGGTCGGTCTCTTGGTTAGGTCCCATGTTCCAACTCCATAGGTGACTATCAGGAGGATGCGTTGTCTGTATACCCTTTTTTCTGGACTAATGGAAGATTCTTGTTCCTATCAAGAGCTTGCCATCAGTGGCTTTTTCGCTCGAATTTTACTTCTTTCGAGAATTTCACGAAAATTTGTTGTCTAGCATTAGCTTAGCATAAGCTGGAAATTATAAAAGTTTTCAGCAAAAACAGCGATGTCGTCTGAATATCCGAGGTTGCTTACGTATTCGCCATGTAATCTATTTCTTTTATTCAAGATTTTAGGAGATCACCACGAGGCAAGCTGTGGAAAGTTTAGCTTAAATGGAATCACCTTGTGTTACCCTTTTTGGGGATCTGAAATGGGTTCGGATCTCTAAGCAGCTTGATGAAGGAACTGCTGTGTCAGTAATGCTGCAATATGACATTTACACCTTGCTGAATGATAACATCTATAACCTTAGAGATATCTATCGAGTCGAAGGTCTTCTTGAAGTGCCATAGTGCGTGGAATTTTATATGCTGCTGCTTTCTTCTGTAGTTGATAAACAGAACTGAGATGGTCAATGGTTGAGAAGCGTCTTCTATGGCCGGCTTGTACCAATGGGTGATTTGCACTGACCGAACCATACTGATTGAAACCTCATGTGATCTCTCCATGAAATGATGCGCATCATTTTCTCATGTTTTTGCAGTGGACTGTTTTTGGCAACTATGTACTTTTCATGGTATCATTTAAGGGTCGAAAAGATCATTTTTTTTGTGAGTACCCGCTTATATAACTTAGCTGGAAAAAAGTGGTCAAGTTTTAAAGGAAGCATTGAATCAATCAAACACAATGAAATCACATGCGTTCTTTGATAGAGTTTTGCCAATAATTTGATGTTCAGGGATTCTCCTCGCTTTTTCGTGTACACGCAAATTTCTTGACATTGTTAAATTGGTATTTTGTTGCTTAGCAATTTGTGAAGGCCATCCGTTGTTTGTTAATATTTACTGATTTCGGGGAAATTTTAGTTTGTCTCTTTATCAAGGAAACAAAGGAGAAGGGAATTCTTTATGACATGTTAGATAATATTCATAGAATTGCCTGACTGAAAATGGAGGGACAGATTCATCAAAATGTTTTCTCATAATAAAAACTATTCTGAACATTTGATAAATAAATTGGGCTCCTTATCGAGTTCAAAATGGGCTTTGATAGAAAGACGAATCATCGTAAGTGGTGATTGCAGAGCGAAAGGGGAAAAGCAAAGAGATATAAGTAAGAGAAAAGGAAAGATCAAAAGAAAGAAGGAAATGACAGAAAAAGGGGTGGAATAAGAAGAAACAGAAAAAAGAGGGAAAGAAAGAAGTGAAAACTTGAAAAAGAAAGATGAAAATGAAGGAGTAACGAGAGAAAGAAAGTAAAGAAGTAAATAAAACTAAAGAATAAGTATGGAAGAAAGAAAACGGTGATATTGAATGAAATGGATAAATGAATGAAAAATGGATGAATGAACGAAGAAAACAAACACAAAGATAAAAGAAAAAAAACCGAAAAAGTTAAGAAAAGGAAAAACAAACGAGAGAACAAAGGTTGCAATAAAAAGATGAAAGAAAGAGACAGAGAAAGTGAGAGACAGACAAACAGACTGACAGAGTTGATAATGGGAGACGGAAAATGTCGATAATAAAGGATGGAATAAATAGATACATAATGGAATAAGCTGAAAAAATCAGAACAAGATGACAAATGTCTTGTTATCTAAAAACAAGACTCATCATAAACTGAGATTTCTATCAACGGAACAGAGATGCCTTTCAAACGAGAGAAAATGGGGTCAATTTACCATCTTCTTTGTTACAAGATGATATCCTGAGTCGCTGGATATGAATATGACTTTTTTTTATAAAGACTCCGTAGAACAAATGCTTTTACTGACAATTACCTCCGTGATGTGTTCAATCATGTGCAACTCACCGCAACGAGTTTCTCTCCACGGGTCTTTTCACCGAGGAGCAACTGTTTGCAAGCTAGTCAATGAGACAGGTACAACTGTTGTAAGTTTGATCCACATTGCATGCCATGTACTTTTGCTAAACCAGACGAGTATATCAACTTCAATGCGAGACTTTACCGTGAATCAATAGTTCACAAAATAATATGTGATCGGTACTTTACACTGGCAGTGTTGCGCTAGACAAAGCTAAGCTTACTGAACACACAAGGCTAATCGCCATAAGCTGAGCTTGTAGGTAATCACGACTCTTGTCGAATCGGTCCACTCTAGTGGGATTGATCCACACTGCGTACTTTTCCCTTATAAATTATGTCAAGACAAATCTAATTCTGCCACATGACCCCCATCCCCTGGTGAACAATAGTTACCAAGCTAGTTTCAGCTATGTGGTCGTTTGCTTTGAAATATGACAGCAGGCGCACAGGAAACTTCTCGACCAACTTCTTAGAATAATTACGTGTATTCTTCGAATCATGCGCCATTCAAGCAAGCCAATTACTCATTATAGCTTAGAACCGTAACAGGAATTTCCTAAGTTCCCAAAATTCATTTGAAAAGATTCTTTTTTAGTTCCACTAAACACGGATAAGACTTTTTCCCACAATATTGAATTCCATCGCAATACCCATCATATTACTTGTGGTTATCTTCTCGAATTATAGTTCTGGGTGGAAAAGTTGGCAAAGACATGTGTTTACTAGCTGATTTATGCTTCTTTGTTCATCATCATCATTATTATTATTATTATTATTATTATTATTATTATTATTATTATTATTATCATTATTATTATTATTTGCAATCTCACACCAGTTGCCTGGCGGTAACCGCTGGAGTTTGAGTGACAGCAAGTCTCCTCAAGTCTCCAGCCCTCCTCCCCTAGTACTCATAGGTCGCAGTGATTCTGCTATTTACAGTTTCACACCGGTTGCCCAGTGGTTATCGCTGAAGGCTGAGTGACAATAAGTCTCCTCAGGTCCACAGCTAATGTCTCTTCCCTTTTAGACTTTTTCACCTATCATGTAAGGGCTAAAATTCGTTGCAGTATTTATATCTCTAGCACCTTTCTCAGTATCCGTGCAGTTCCCAGTAGTGCTGTGGTCTGTACGGTCTCTATCCTTCCCCTAATCCCGTTCTCCTCCGGTCTCACCCTCAGCGTGTTTGGGACTGTTCCCAGTGCGCCCACTATGACCGGTACTACCCTGGTTTTCATGTTCCACATCTTCTTTAACTCTATTGCTAGGTCCTGATATTTTCCCATCTCTCACTCTCCTTCTTTTTAACTCTATGGTCTGCAGGTACAGCAACGTCTACTATTTGGCAGGCCTTCCTTTTTTTGTCTACTATTACTAAGTCCGGCCTTCTTGCCTGGATGAGGTGGTCAGTTTGGATGTCAAAGTCCCACAGTAGTTTGTGGTTGTCATTCTCCAAAACTGCCTCTGGCTTGTGCTGATACCACTTTTCCCCATGGTTGAATCCCATTTGTTTACTTAGTTCCCAGTGTATCATCGTTGCTACTCTATCGTGTCTATGCTTATACTCCTTCTGGGCGAGTTGACTACATTCACTAGTTATGTGGTTTACTGTCTCATCTCTTTCACCGCACATGCGGCATTTGCTGTTTGTCTGTGTTCTGTCGATTTTTGCTTTTATGTAGTTTGTCCTTATGCTTTTGTTTTGGGCTGCCATGATGAGCGATTCTGTTTCCCTCTTAAGGTTTCCCTTTTGCAACCACGTCCATGATTTCTCGTCTGCTATATCTTTTATCTGTCTTTTGAACTCGCCGTACAATTTTTTCCCTTCCCACTTTTCTTTTCTAGTTTGCTGTACTGTTCCATTGTTTTCTACTTTGTTGTTTGTTGCACTATCTCTCGCAGTCTTTATGATTTCTTCACTATTCGTTTGTACATACCTTTCTACGACTACTTTAGCTCTCTGGACACAGTTTTCTATGCTGATGAGCCCCCTACCACTTTCTTTTCTCTTAACGTATAGTCTATCTGTATCATCTCTAGGGTGTAATGCTTTATGCATTGTCATAAGTTTCCTAGTTCGCCTATCCATTGATTGTTCTTCCTTTGTCCATCCTAGGAATGGTCCTGCGTATCTAACTACTGACACCGCTCAGGTGTTCATTCGTTTTATCAGATTTCTGCTGTTTAATTTAGTCTCTAATATTTTCCTTATCCTTCTAAGGTATTCTCTGTTTATTTTCTCCTTCATCTCCTCCCGTTTTATCGTGTCACATTCAAGGACGCCTAGGTATTTATATCGGTCTTGTGCGGTCAATGCCCTAATCTTGCTGTTGTCCGGTAGTTCGATTCCTTCAGTCATTGTAAGCCTTCCTTTGTGCATTACCATGATTGCACATTTTTCTATTCCGAACTTCATTCCGATGTCCTCACTGTATTCCTTCACTTCGTTGAACCAAGTCCGTTCTTCTTGCCTGGATGAGGTGATCGATTTGGATGTCAAAATCCCAGAGTAATTTGTGGTTTTCATTCTCCAGGGCTGACTCTGATCAGTACTGGTACCACTTTTCCGTATGAATAAACCCCCTTGGTTTACTCAGTTCCCAGTGATTATTATTATGTAAAGAATCTCTAAAGACTTGTTGAGGACATACTAGAGAGACACTCTAAGGATTTCCCTACGATTTTGTAAAATATGATGCTGGGAACTTTTAATCTACTTCAAATTACCTTTCTGCATCGAAAACAGCGTAATCACCAAACGGGGTCAATTCATCAATGCATATAATTACATAATGGACTCTACTAAATTATATTATTACGCATGTTCTCATAAAACTATGGATTCTTATTTTGAAATAACAGAGCGCTAACATTTTATTCACTAAACGTATTAGACCAGATCAAAGCAAAGACATTTGTGCAGATGGTGGTAGAAGAAGACAATGAACAAATACCAAAATATCATTAAATGAAAATTGAACTAGAATCTTTAATTATCCCCTGAGGCTGCGAAAGAATTACATGCCAGAGGAAATCGACAATCATAAAATTAACACGTCAAGTTGCGTTAAGAGTGCTATATCATTTAAAGACTTTCTCTAATGTTTCGCGTGGCATAGTAGAACTTGCGATGAGTTTATTGATGTAATACGCCGTCCTATATGTGTTTCAGCCTGTATGCATCCCTGACTTCAAGGGAAATATGCTACTGCTGCTTGATAATTGTTCCGATAATGTTTGTTACTGAATTGTAGTGTAGGATGCACAACAATGTATCTGCAAAAGTTTTTTTGCAGGAGAGTAGTTTCACAAGGGCAGCACCACTGTCAGCCTCTCGATGTCGTTCACCAGTGGTATGATGAGACTTTTTTTCAGTTGAAGTTGTTAGACAGGAGGTGATGTTTACCAGCAGTCAGTCTGAGGAGCCCCAAAACCAGTTTCGAATAAGAGTTGTTTATCATTTAGATTAATTACAAAACAAGTCTAGAGTGCCTAGTCCGTCCTATGCCCGGTTCCGCCGGCGTAAACTCGGTCAATCTACTAGGTATTCACTGATAAATTAACTTTCTCAATGCGGGACTGAAGGAAACTTCCTTACTAAATACCCATAGCAGTGAAATGAAGTGGATCAAGGCCCTTTTCTGCAGCAGCTCCATTTTCTTTGATTGTTTATACTATTCACGCTGTATAGGACAAATGATAATTTCAATGTTTGAAAACGTGTGATTATTTCAAGTACAGTTTCAAATTAATACAACACATTTGTAATTACTTCTGTCGGATAATTATCCATTTCTAGCGAATATAATCGTTCATGTTTGAGAAAGAGCAGATAGAGCCAGAGAATGAACAAAATGAGAATTTTGAGATGATGCAGTTATTTTTGCCTTTGCACTGGTGTCAGTTTAGCGCATTGATAAGAGCAACGCTACGTTAAACCGGCTACCTATCGGTCAAAGGTTTGATTATTACTGCAGCCTCACTTTCTTCAATTGTTCATCTTATTTACGTGGTCGATGCAAAATTATACATGTAATAGCGTGATATCCTTTCAAAAAGAGTTTAAAAGTAAGATAAATATAAGTTATTTTAGATCAGGGTAAAAAAACCCAGGAGGAGGTAAACGTCTGTTGCAGGCCCTCAAATGGTAAATTGAGTCCATATGCAGCCATAACAAATGGTCTTATTGCTAGAGTGAGATTTGGTTTTACGGCATTGACTCATCTCTTCAGATTGGGACCGTAGAAAGGTATAATATATTCAAAGGTAGGAACAGGCGGACAAGTTATCATGTCCATCCTTTAAACCAAGGTTTAACTTGCATAGTTCAGCATCGTGAGCGGTGATGTTAATATTATTTGGTATATTGATACATAAAATGACTCAACACAACTGAAAAATATACATTTTCTAACGATCTAAACCGTTCATATATAATCCATGTTGCAAATTAAAGTTTTTTGAACTTGATAGTAGGGCATTTTCTAGTTTTTCTCTGCTCATCTAATCCACGAATTAATCAGATCTGTAATGATATCCATGGATAAGCATTCAATAGTCTATTGAAAGCTCAAATAAACAAATTTCCAGTTTTTTTTTTATTATTCGGATAATTTCAGTTAATCCAAGTAAATTTATTTAGAATGGCCCGGGCATGTTCAATAAAATACCTATCTCAGTCTCTTAGCCTTAAAAATTGATTTCCATCTATTTATTTCCCAAGTCATTTTTGCTCTATTTCTCGGAGCTTTATCCTTAATCAATAAAAAAGATTTGGGGGGCCTAAGGAATTCAATGTTAAGGAACATTAATCTTTTCCAAATTCATGTCAATTTTTCTAAATAGAAACCCTGCAAGTTTTTAGGGTCCAGTGTTCCCACTAGCTCCCAGTCATCCCTCATGCCGTAATGAGAAGATTCTGCAATGATTGGTAGTGGGCAACGGGTTCTTTGAACCACAAGACAATCTTCTATCACATATTACTGTTCTTCATAGTGGAAAAACTTTACTTGACAGTTTTCAAAAATCTTGGTTTTGAAACCTGACTTTTTGGCATAAGCCAATAACCACCAAAGCTTATAGGAAACAGATGAAAATCTAACCACCATATAAACTCTGTTTCTATTTACAGCTATCCAATTCCCAGTCTCATTCCTGGTCCAAAGAATTTAAACATTGTAGTAGCTTGTTTGGTAAAATAAAAATACAAAAGATTTAAGATCATCCGCAAATCTTTGCAATATTTGAATAAATTTTCCTCTCGGGGGCAACATTTTGCTAGGCAGAGATAAAATAACATTCTGTGAAAAGATGACTAGTGTTTCGCTGCAAATAACGAGAATAATAGTTCCAGGTCTCTGAAATACCAAAATAAGCGATATTTGCTATAATTTTGAGGTTATTTCAACAATTGCACGTTTGACATTAGGCTCTTACAATGTGTCTCTAGAAGAGACGACGAGCACTGGAAGCAATATGTGACTTCTAAGAGGCAATCACCTGAAGGTGGGGAAGATTCAGGCATGACATTTCATGAAATAACTCCATCTATTTTCCATTCCCTTTGATGATAAGATGAACGCAATAGAACGAGCCGTAATAAGATTATTTCAGAAATTTATGCTATAATACGAAGTACCAGAGCACACTGGAACAAAATAAATCATCATCCTTTTAACGTTGATCATCCCCAGAACTTGCCAAAACTCTCTTTCCAGGGTGACTTAATGCCAATATCTTATATTCTGCTGGTCACAGTTTTGCACATGATTTCTTGGGATCCATTTGCTGAGTCCTGCTGTTCGGAAGTCATCTACCATACAAGCGACATGAACCATCGATTGTCTTTTAAGATTTTTAACGGATTCTACGATATCTCTCACCTTTCTATTTCCTCTAAGAAATTATGCTGCATTTTGATTTTCACTTGTTGAGCATGATTCTCTCATGTTCCTCCAGCATGTTTTCCAGTTTGTGGGTAAATCTCTTGATCATGTCCCGTGTTTCAACTCCATAGGTGACTATCGGGACGATGCATTTGCTGTATACCCTTTTTTCTGGACCAGTGGGAGTTTCTTGTTCCTGGGCGTTTGCTCTATCGAGGGCTTGCCATCAGAGATTTTTCGCTGGAATTTTTCTTCTTTTGAGGATTTCACGAAGATTCGTTGTCCTCAATAGACTTATTGATCTACTTCCATCAGTTCTCTCACGTCTTCGTTGTACACAGTTTTTATGTTTCATGAGGAGATCAAACTTATTGCTGTTGTTTTTTTAAAAATTCAACTCGTCTAGCATTAGCTGGAAATAATAAAAGTTTTCAGCAAAAACAGCGATGTCGTATGAATATCTGAGGTTGCTTACGTATTTGCCATGTATCCTATTTCCTTTATTCAATATTTCGGAAGATCGCCAAGAGGCAAGCTGTGAAAAGTTTAGCTTAGCTTGAATCACCTTGTGTTACCCCTTTTTTTTGGATCTGAAATGGGTCCAGGTCTCTAAGCAGCTTGATGCAGGAACTGCTGTGTCAGTAATGCTGCAATATGACATTTACGCCTTGCTGAATAATCGCATCTATAACCTTAGAGATATCCGCTGAGTCGAAGGTCTTCTTGAAGTGCTATAGCGCGTAGAATTTTATATGCTGCTGCTTTCTCCTGTCGTTGATAAACAGAACTGAGATGGTCAATGGTTGAGAAGCGTCTTCTATGGCTGGCTTGTACCGATGTTTGGTTTGCACTGACCGAACCATATTGATCAAAACGGTAATGATAAGGATTCTGGTCTGAACAATTCATGAGATATTAGCAAGTTTTGTACTAATACTTCAGACAATCACAGAAACTTTGAAGATCGTACCACCCGTGGCAAAAATGATTGAATCAACACGCCTAAAGGATGTTCATCAAGTTTTTCTTCTCTCTCTTCTTCTAATTCGTTGCAAATAAACAAATCTAAGATGTGACACAAAACGTTATTTATTCAATGGCTTGATATCCAGGATTCATGAAATGTAACCCAAACAAATTAAATTAAGATATCTAAATTTCTGGCATATTTTCCAGATCAGGTATAGGGTGAAATTATGGAGTCATTCAATGCTGAGGAAAAGATTATGAAATCATCAACAGAATCAATCACGATTTGTATGTTGCTGCCCCTCGTCAAGTTTTATAATGGCCTGTCATCGAGGTGGTTCCAACTTTTTTTTAATGGTGGTTGACAAATCAGTTTGGGAGGATGACAACTTTGTCGTAGTCGATTCTTAAAAATATTCCACCGTACGTTTCAAATCGGATTAAGATCTGGTCTGATCATCTCCAGGCAGGCAGGAAGGCTGTGAAGACTTAGGCTGAGCTGTTATCATCTACTTTTATTCTTTTTTAGAGCTGATAGGGTCTGAGTCTTTTTGTAGCCAGTTGAAGGAAATACTATGTCAGTAGATATGTTGCAATACTCTGACATATACGGGTTTTACGCCTTGTTGGCCTTTGCTTACCATATCATGGGGTTGAGAAGAGCACTGATTTAACCTTAATAAATCCCTCTTATCATGACTGCCTGTAATTTTCTGTTAATTAAAAATTTGAAAATCTAATTTTCATTCATTTTTGTCCTTAATTCTTTGTTTCATTAATTTTAGACTTTTCTGTAATTTGAGATAATTTTGAGTAAGCATACTTGGAATTTTGGCAAAAGGAAGAGATTCGAAATTTGAATGTATTATTTCGACGTATATGTACATTTTTTCCTAGCGAGTATTTTTAAAAAGCAAAATAGAAATGTGGGGTGGAGTCATTTTTGAGAAAGGAAAATAAACTTCATAATTCTAATTTTTCTCGATATTTTTCGGGAGGAAATTCTAAGAAAAATACTTCTAGAGTGTTTAATCAACACATCTCACCACAAAATGGCATTTTCTTTTTCATGGGAACCGGGGAGAGCTCACCTAAATTTCAAAAGTATAGTTTTGAGATAATATCAAGGTTAAAGATGCATATCTTTATTTCACATTTTACTAAAAATTTCATTTTTTTCTACTTTACATACAATATCTACCTTACATATTTATAGAATATTTAATATTTACATGATATAAACGGAGTTTTGATAAAAAGAAATATTACCGCTGTCAGTGTCTGTCGATATCTCCTGTATGTTTTACCCAATATATAAATAGCACCAATCTTCGTTGTTAGTTTTCTTCCATTTAGGTGTTAGTGATGTTTTTTCGATTGGCCTTTCTGTATGTGAATTACGTTTCATTCAGCACCGATTTCTTACTGCTCAGTCACAAACACTAACTGCTGTTTTTCGAATTGTATTTTTTTCCATTTTTGCTGTTGTGCATTCTCTATTTTCAAGGCATCTTGCTCTGAATGTTTTATCCATATGACCTGACATATTCCGGGGTATAGCTATATGTTTTCCTTACAATCTCACCATTTTACTTATACTTGCACCAAATTTCCGACACCGCTGACTGGGAGCAACCAGCATCTTTTGTCATACTCCAAGTTGGATTTCTTTCTCGGAGTTTTATGATTCTTTCCAATCTTTCAAATTAGAACTCTCTTGTTGAAGCCATATTTCTGTTTAATTATTCCAGTCTGACAATGAGTCCAATAGCTCTCTAAGGTCTGCAAATACTTTCTTTTAACAGTAGACTGATTTGCATATCCAGACTTGTGCTTGTATTTTTTAGAAATAATAATTACACGGTGATTTCATGTTTTTCCCCAGCATTGAATGATTCCGTATACTGTTTTACTTATTCTGTACGAACGTATGTCACTAATTTGGATATTTCAATTAATCTTATTTCATTTATATATTTTATATTTTATGAAGCCGAAATACCAGTGATTTCTTCATTTGCTGCGGAGTAACAAAACTGGGTCAACATCTTATAACAATGTTAATCTTGTAAGTTCTGGCAGAATACTATACATCGAAATGTATAACACACCAAACTGAAACATACAACGGAAGACACTTACTAATTCAGCTCCATTTGGACTGGAGGAGGGTTGGATCAGTTCAGAAAGTATTGACTCCATGATGCTCACGATAGAGAGATCTAGCTGGGGAGAGTCTATGTCTAACGAAAAAAGCATGGGAGAATGATGATGATGATGATGATGATGATGATGATGATGATGATGATGATGATGAAACAGTGATGCCGCCATCAGAGAGTTGGAAAGCTATGAAAGCTTTGTAAATGGATACTTCATGAATTGATGAATAACAATCGACATCAACGTGTAAGAATCAGCATATCAGTGCTTACACGATACGAAAAAGGTGGATTTACTTGGTCGTATAGTGACTGACAACGAAAGATTGAGACTGTACAACGATGCTAAGCGGAAAAGACATTGGAACGACAAGGATAAACAGCGGTTTCCTACAGCACACAAGATTTGCATCCCAATAAGGCTCGGCATTCAGTCTGGCGGGATACATCAGGTGTCGCATATTTTAAACTGCTAGAACATAATCAAACAATAAATACCGATGTCTGTTGTGAGCAGCCGTCAATTCTGAGTGAAGAATCGGTCAAAAAACGTCTATCATTAGTGACTTCTATTCCACCAGGACAATGCCAGACTACACACCGCAAGAACTGCATGATAAACAATCAGAGACTTCAATTGGGAACTTATGTCACACCCAGCCCACTCTCCAGGCAATGCACCGAGCAATCATTATCTTCTCAGCAGTTTGCAAGGTTACGCAGCAAGTGAAACGCTACAGAATCGAAATGAAGTAGAAAATGTATCGTCTCAATTTTTTCATTCAAAACCACGCAAGATGGTATCATTAGATGGTTCGAAAGATGGAAAACAAATGTTGATACTAATGGCAATTTCATTATTGAATAAATTTCTAAACTTTATATTTTAATCCTGAAACAAAAGCAAGCATAAAAATGTAAGAACTTATGGATTGGTTTGATATTCTATCCCATAATTCCAGTCAACATATACATAGTTTTTCCCTATTGATATGTGTTTTTATAATTTCCGATGTAGATATGTAAGTATACAGATAGGAATATGACTAGCTGATTTTATCAGATAAATGTGTATGTATTAATGTGAATATTTTTGGCCATTTCAGATATGTATACGTGAGCTAGAGTCTGTTTTTTCTCTTTCTATTATCACATTGATCAATAGTGTCTCAATCAGCTTGAGTAATTCTTTGCTCTTGAAGCTGTAATAATAATCAAATCAACCCGACGTAAAAGAAAAAAAACGCTTTTAAAGTACGTATATGTCATTGGTCAAATAAGTAGAAAAGGAGAGAAAAGGGACACAAATGCTATTGTCGATCACAAAACATGACGACTACAGTAAACTAACTCATTTTTACAAAAGAATCACAATATCCAATACAATGACCGTAATGTGTTGTGGATAAAAAAAGTCAAATTATCATCGAAAAAAAGCCTGAATCATACAGAAATTTTTACTCCCGGTATCTCTTTCTCTCTAACACACACACTTTCTTTCTTTCTCATTCTCTGTCTCTCTCTCTCTTTGTCTCTGTCTGTCTGTCTGTCTGCATTCCAGTTTTATGGGTGTCATGAAATGTTTTTTGTCGGTCAGTTCATGCTAAGAAGTGGGATGTTGGTTAATCTTTTCAGGAAAGCAGTTCAGGATGGAACATATATATATATATATATATATATATATATATATATATATATGTTTATATATGTATATATATATGTATATATATGTGTATGTATATATATATATATATATATATATAATTGTTAAGAAATTGATATATAATTCGACATGAACAATTATAAATTGCCTTATATTTATGTATAAAATCTATTCCAAAAGATCTTCTGTTATTAGATGGTAAATGCATCATTTGGCGTAAACAACACAAATAGAATAAACAATTTTCCTCAGGTCCTGTTTTAGTCGGTGTGCAATAGTTTCTTGGGGGATGGCATTTACTTTCGTTTATTGAGGAATCTATTAGGTTGTTGTTCATGTGGATGTCTCATTTTGAGATGTGAATTTCTTCGAAGACTCCAGGGTTGAAAGTTTCGTTGCTTCGAGGAATCAAGTAATGGTTATTTTCTTAAATTTGGTGCTTCCTGCCCCTCGATGACAGCAAATATATTGATAAATGCACTCGGCAAGAACCCCAATCGTCATTGTCCCTTTCTAGAAAATGGATACAGGCAATATTTTACAAAGAGGAAAATTGGAAACTAATTTTATTAGGACTTGAAACCTACATTAGATTGCAGTTGATTTGGAATCGAAATAATTACTCTGAATATCATAGAAACAAACATTGCTTCGTTCTTTAAAGTCATCCAATGAAGAACCGTTAAGCTTATTTCCTCAAGCACACTAATCCGTCCCTTTTAACAAACTGTTTACATTCACTAATCTTGCGTATCGATTTATATATATTCCACCTAACTTGACTGCAGCTAGGTACTCGTATTTTCATGCACTCATACATACATACCAATACATCCCTATATATATATATATATATATATATATATATATATGATTATTGGGTCATTCACAGATGTATTATATCTCCTCAGTGTGCCTATAGACTTCATCCCATCCAGTACCGCTAGGTAGAAATGAAACCCTCACATCGGACCCGGGGGCCGATATCCTACCCCTGGATGGTCAGTAAGGCTGCATTTAAGCGCTATATTCGTTTACACAGAAACTCCCCATCCACCAGAGTGCTCTCTTCTTATGGAAAAGCATATATATTTATATATATATATATATATATATATATATATATATATATATATATATATATGTATATATATGACGCCAGGGATGTGCTAACAACTTTACACCCTTCTGCTTGATACAGACTTACTTACAAGCATCTTATGACTCCCATAAAATCTGAAGAGGAATCAAGATTAATGGTTTGCCAAAGTGACCTGATATTACCTCCCTGAACAATGGATAGTCACATCCTGAAATTTCACAAACGGACTTCACTTAGATTTCGAAGACTTATTTTTGAATCAGTAATCGTTTATTAAAATTGTTATACCAAATGATAAACTAAAAGATTTTGCTTTCCGTTTTTCACCTTTTTTAAACAATTTTCTTAACCCGTATTGAGGATTTCATCCATCTATATTTATGTCGCTGAAGATACAGGAAGGAAATGCCATCTTCAACCGATAGGAAGGAAATTCTATCCTCGACTGACAGGTCAGTCGTCCGAATTTTGTTTTCAAAGCTTGACGACATCTACAAGACACTTCAAGAACTAACATCAATTTTTAAAAAACAAAATGAAGATACCACAGACACCCACGACCCAATCAACCAATGAAAACAACACGAATACTCTTCAACTTTTAATATCAGTTCAGAACACACCTAACTTGATAAACATACAAAATACCAAGAATAACGGAAACAATATGAAACTCCAGGCAACAAGTATTGAACAAACAGTTATATAACCCTGGAACAACACAGAAAAATACAGAAAACATTATTTTTGTCGGAATGTCGGGAGCAAAAACAAAGCTGAAACATTCGAATCTATAAAAAATTCTAACAAAATCATAATCTTTCGCAAATCCAAAACGCAAATCATCGATGGACGACCTGAGGGCTGGACAAAAATAGTTCAGGAGTGAATTCTCAACTCTTCTTCAGGTCACCTCAAAACAAAAATATCGTTTCAGACGATTCTGCTAGTAAATGTAAGATCCAACCCACTTGACACCACAACAGTACCACCAAAAACATCAACGTACACAAAACGATAGCTATCAAATCCTTGTCTGCCGATGACTCAATCATAATTGAATAGGAGGCAAAGTCATCATTATGGAAGAAGTCCGTTACAAATCAATGTACAAAATAATCCTATTTGATACAAGTTAGTACCAACAATTGGAGAACCGACCTTACCAGAAGATTCTGTATAATATACAGGTTGAGGAACATTTGAATCTTCCAAAAGATGATAAGTATAAATACCTCAAACAATTTGAGGGAAAATAAATTCAATTTTACAGGCTTCCAAGTGTCTATGAAAGCAGAACAATAACAGCAAAAAAATAATAATAATAGATAGTCGACATCAGATTTGATAATCCAAAATGTCGAAGATTTGAAATAACGTCCGATAATAGCAGGTCAATCATGTCTGATCTGCAAACTGATCAATATATTAACACATTAGACTAACGCCCAAAGCCAAATATGTCCCTAGCTTCTTGAGAGAGACGACAGATTTTATTTTTGAATTACCACAACCACTCTCAGCATCTTTTGACGTGGGATTCCTATATTTAAATATCAGCAACAAACTACGACTAGAAACATTTAAATTACTAAATAGCCGAACGAAATTCCAAAAAGATTCAATGAGGATTTTATGTATAAATCTATGAAATTCATTTTAGAGAATAACATTTTCCAATTCAAGAGAGAAAAAAACTTCTTCAAACAAAAGAGGAACAGTAATGGGAACCAAGGTCACCACCACAAATGCAATATTATCAATTGTTTATTTTCAAAAGGACAATTATCTACCGAAATATCTAATGAGAAAAAAGGGAAAAATCGAAGACTTGCTTTAGTGGGAAAAAAATGTTTATAGACAAACCAGAATTGACTTTGTACGTGTACATTAAATCTTAACTAATTTACATGGACACATAATTCCACAATTGAATTTAACGAACTAAAAATCAATTTCTGGACGGCAAAATCATAAAAAAACAGAACGGAAGGGTAATAAACCTGAGAAAATTATTATAAAATGAATTTAAGCTGATCGTAGTTTGTATATACACATAAAGGAAGAAGATTAGTATACTTTCAAATGGGGTGCAACATTTGAAATTTCAACTTAATTTCAACATCTCTTGTGACGTTAAAAACATCATCTTGGACATTATTTGCCGAGTTTTGCGATAGGTAATACATATGGGGACGGTTCTTTCTTCAGAAACAGGATCACAATGCACAAACAACAAATCAGATGCCCTCACACAAGGGTTTTCAAAGTCATTAAAGTTATAGATTGATACTCACCATGAGAACCTAAATAGTTGGTTATTTCCTCTCTACAAAATGAACACAGGCGATTCTGTAGGGAGGTGGAATCAGAGATGATTGAAACTTTAACACCTGGATTAAATTACAATTAATCAGTTTGAAGTTATGACATCGATTCTAATTTTCGAATAAAACCTAGGTTCGTGTTTAAAATCATAAAGGAATCCCTTCGATGATCGTTGGAATTATTTATTCTCATACACGCAGTTCCCTATTGATATCTTTAATAAACCTCTCCATGTCTACCATACTCTGTTAAACTCACAAATCTATACATACATACATACATACATACGTACATACAATCTCCATAAATGGACAACACACGTCTTCTCTACACAAATTCATCAACGGCAAGCATTTCATGACGCCCATAAAATCTGAGCTCAAATTGAGATTCATGGCTTGCCTAAACGACCTGAACCTACCCCAGTGGTTGGTGGTCAGCGAAACCCTGAAATTTCAATAACATATTCTTCCTCGCCTTTTGACGACTCATTTCAAAACCTGCATCGCAGGATTTATCCATGTATTTCCATGTAGGTATTTAAAAATATAGCTTATTAAGCGGGGCATCCACTTGAGGCCATTCAAATATGATAAAAGACGCTGCCGAAATGTCCAAAGAATTACGACAAAATCATTGATCTGCTCATACGTCAAGTAATCCAACATATCCTGTGTCTCCGGACATTTCACATATCTCTCAAAATCACACTACAAAGTGAAAAAGGGCATTTATATCAGTTTTTCCTTTCCCGATGAAGCCTTCTTGCGCCTCGAGTTCCATGAACTCTTAGGTATCACGTCGTAATAATTTATGATATCATATTGCTTTTATTCAATAACAACGGTATCTTGACATTATTTGAATTTAGCAGAGGCTGGCAAAAGGCAACAAGTCTCGGGTACTTTGGATTGAATTGAACATTACGATGGGTTGAGAGACTGGCTAGCTAATTATCATTTTATTACCATGTGTCCAAAAGATCGAAATAGGAAATTAAAACAAGACCTTATATATATATATATATATATATATATATATATATATATATATATATATATATGTATATATATATATATATATATATATATATATATATATATACATATATATATATATATATATATAGAGAGAGAGAGAGAGAAAGAGAGACAGAGAGAGAGAGAGACAGAGAGAGGGGAGGGGAGAGAGCTTTACGGCTTTTCAATATCAAAATAAATTTTCAAAAATTGTTTTATGTCACTGTAGTCATTCATTTCCCAATATCTGTATGTGTGATTTATGTAATTTTCTCCAGTTTTTTAAAATTTTGTTCTGCATATAGATTTATGTGTGTGTGTGTGTGTGTGTGTGTGTGTGTGTGTGTGTGTGTGTGTGTGTGCTTAGCTGATTGACTCCAGTGCATTTCAGCATCGGATAAAATCAATTCGCCCTAGTTTCAGTCAGCAATGCTCCCTTGGAATATAAAGAAATATCTAAAGAGCCCCACGCCCGAAAAATCAAAGGACCTTGGCCTCCTGAATAGCAACAGCTGAATCGATACGATAATCACAAGTTGTATAGATAATACGTAGATAACATCCATTTTATCTGCTGACTCTCAACGTATGTGTATTTCGTAAATGGAGATAAAAAAAAATATTTTCCTGTTTTTTTTTTGTTTGTTTTTTTTTCAAGGTGCCTCGTTATTCATTGCGCAGTGCTCTTGAGTCCATACGATGGAGACGTCTACTTCGATGCAAATAAATACGAGACTGTCTCTGTCGATTCATCTTACATCCATTGTGCCGCGACGCGCTGATTCCAACGTCGTTGAAGAACACGCCCCCATTGTGGCGACATGTTGAGATTTTGTGAATCTTTTTTTTTTGTCTTGTTCACTACAGTTATAAGATAAGCGAATTCAACTTGGCAACAGATATACACAATGGTCTACCTTTTACTCAGACATTTAGTAAAACCACAAAAGATACGTCTGTCAATCTCATTTTCTATTGCAGTCCTCAGATCTACACACATAAAAATATATAGTTATTTAC
This sequence comes from Thysanoteuthis rhombus, assembly GCA_963457665.1. Taxonomy (NCBI): domain Eukaryota; kingdom Metazoa; phylum Mollusca; class Cephalopoda; order Oegopsida; family Thysanoteuthidae; genus Thysanoteuthis; species Thysanoteuthis major. The sequence continues at coordinate 66,262,642 of OY735204.1, read as the reverse complement.
TCGACTTCTCTTTGTCAAGCTCCAAGCTACAGTTGTGAAGACAGAACCGACTGAAATAGCGATATTTTGCAATATGCTAAATACAATTCAGCTTGAGGAGTCAGCAATATGCGCTAGTTTGGCACAAGGTTACAATTATGAGGCACTCATTAAGTATGAAATTGGCAATAATTGCAATAGTCTGCGAGATTAGCTCGTTAAAAACCTCTCTATGGTAACGGGCTAAAGCATCCGTACTACATGGAGGTTCTGTGCTTGAAGTTGCAGACAGCTGTTCTATCCCCAATCTCCTTCAAAAGTATAGTAGAACTCAGTAACAAGATCGGCATCTATCAACAGTGGATAGTTTACATCCTCTGGTATAATTAAAGATTGGCTTCACCGTCCGAATACTCTTGCAAAGGAGCGATAGGAGAAAGAAATAGGACACTAACCCTTCGTTTAAAGAGTACGGTTGGCCCGGGCCAAACTAGCGGTACCAAATGTTCAAAAGATATCTTTTCTGTTCTATCTACAAAACCAAGGATTTCGAATTCCTTATCTAGGCAATAGTGGTGTGGAGTCTGTTTTGATATTTTCCATTGTACAATCACTTTGAGTTTGTCATGCCTCAGCAATAGCCACCACAAAACAAAAACAAAATAAAAAATAATTGAAAGAACCACCACCTAGAATAGTGGACAACCCCCTGCCCCCCCCCAAATGTCCCTAATAGGAATCTAAAATAAACCGAATCATTTGCTCGAAGAAGCTCAAACAGGACAGAAACGGAAACATTTTTGTGTGACAAATCTTCATTCCATTATATATTAAGCTATACTCTCAACAAACTTTATATTCAGAGTTAAATGTATCGAGCACTTTATGAAATAAACCCACCATACATCGGATATTGTATTATATTATATCTATACTCCCCTGATTTGTACTATATATATATATATATATATATGTGTGTGTGTGTGTGTGTGTGTGTGTGTGTGTATGGGTGCAGTGATTTTAGAAGAGACTTTTACTGCCACCAAATTTTTGCAATTGTTCTGGTTCACGTAATGATTGCTTTGGATATACACAAAAAATAAAGCATTAAGGTCAATACCTTCTTTAATGTTTAGGTTTGCGAAACATATTTGGTATTTCAGATTCTTACGCACGCACACATTCGCCAGCAGATCATCATGCGTACCGGCACGCGCACACAAACATTCACACTTCGTAGCCCCTTGGCACTTACATTCATGCACATACTCTCGCACACGTACATACAACACGTGGTCACCAGGTGAAATTCACATGATCGCTTAAAAACAAGTTCAGAGCAATTACCCTTAGGTGTTCGTACGTGATGTATCAGAGATTGTCCAGTTCTTTCGGCACTTCCCTCTGCGGATTGCTCCAGGCATCAGCTCGACGATCGGTCAAAACATCCTTCCACATGATACATCCATATATATATATATATATATATATATATATATGTGTGTGTGTGTGTGTGTGTGTGTGTGTGTATACATATGTATACAAATGTGTGTGTATATATATATATATATATATATGTTGATAAGAGATGATCCAGTAGAATCACTGCTTTGAAAGAAGCGGTTTCATCCACCATCAACCAAAAAGATTAGAAACAACATACTCAACCTCCATTTATCTGTTGAATGGTTGATTTCACATTTCTATTCTAGAAAAAAGCAGTCTAACAAAACTTTCCTGTGAATTGCCTATTTCATCATGACTCCCCAACTCACCAACCCTTCTAGTTTGACAAAACCCTTCCTCTCACAGACACAAATGCAGACACCCTTCAGCACTTCCTCTCAAATACCCCTAACATCTCAGACCAACTTGATTTTCAGCAACACAGATACAAAGACCCCACTTTTGCTTCTTCTGAACAATCCATAATACATCCCCATTTCTTTCCTTGATCTCAAACATGTGAGCAGCATACATTTTCTCTGCTCCATTGCAAGTTTTCTGAAAAAGATGTATAGCAAACGTCGAAATGCATCGAAATATGCCCACGTGATATCGAATTTTTTGAGTGACATCTGCTCTTCTTTTAAATATGTATTTTGTATGTTGAATGCTTCCCGTAAGAAAACAATTTTCAACTCTGTATTCAGTCTATTTCTGAAAGAGAGCATTGGGAACCACACGTTGAATGCAAATTATAACTTTTGTTTGCTGTTTGGGATTTCTTTATGGTTATCAGAAATAACCAGCTTCTCTAAAAATCAATACTTCAAGTACATTTTAAAATCTTTTTCGTGGTAATATTTTTTAAAATTATTTGCTCTCTTTGATCGACTCAAAAAGTCCATCTAATGTCGAATGAAAAATGAAAACAAGTGATCTTCATCTTTTAAACACGGACTATCCAGAAACTGTTATCTTTTGATTAAAGTTTAATCTTGTTTTTTCATCAAACTACAATCGATCAAAAAATGGGACGAACTTTCATTGTTCGGTAAGGTTCAAATGAATGTTTTCAGATTGATTTTGAGGTCTTTCGATTCCGAAGTATTGATACATTTGAATCTGTGTCTTAATCCTTTCTGTGTTTGAGCCAACATTAGCTGTGCCCTCTGATCTAATCAAGAGTCTCTAGCATCTGGCAACCCTCCGAGAATTACAGACAAAAAATTATTTCAGCAGATCATCATCGACATGCAGTTTTCATGTATTACCTGTCAAATTTGGCGTCTTTCTCATAGAATTCAAGCACTTGTCACGACCAGTTCCTCTCTGAGACACTGATCAGTGGCCGAAGTACTACCGTGATGCTCGAGATTTTGAACTGCGTGCAACTCTTTTGCCAATAGAGTTCAGGAGTGATGCCCTTTATGAACCAGTTACCAAACAACAGACGATGACACTTCTCCGTTCGAGATGGTAAAAACTAAGTTGTAGGGTGAGTAATGGTTTTTCATGGTTATACCTCGAACCTTTTGGGGTTAAACCCCGTATAATATATCCATATTAACTGATTCAGGGATCCAATTTATTCCAGGGAACAAATTTTAGAGGGATTTTTTTAAACGCCGTCGAGCGATTCACCCTCACATCAAATCATTTATCGACAAAAATCCTTTGACTTTTTCTGGATATGAATTTATCCAAATATTTATTTGCATCGATGACAAACTTAAGCTGGCAAAATCGACCAGTCGAATAAAGATGCCCCTTAAGGATATTTTCTAATAATATCCCGTCCGTAAAGCTTGCATTGGATAATTACTACTGTCATTCTATTTTCCAGCTTTTCAGGGTTTTTTTTCATCGTAATGTGCTTTACTTATAATGATCTGGTGTCACTTTGTCGAAATACTTTGACTTTGTATTAATCCACATGAATTGACTTCTTTTTTGAATGGCCAGTTATATTGATAAATTGATCTTGTCACTCTGCAATGACGGTTGATGTAGACGAAAGATATTGATACATCTTTGGGAAAGCTCTTTCTGTAAAAGCAGCAGCAGTAGCAGCAAAAATCTGTTACGACCATTACCAACCTTGATAGGTATCAATCAAAACATGAAATGCTTGTTGTTGGGAACAATTTGGTCTCTTAGGTAATGGAAAATCACTGTTCCGCAGACGACCGTGCATTATTTGAGGGGAATCTAATTTTGTATATTTTTTAATCTTTACTGTAAGTTTGTTTGAATGCATTAAGTTTTGATTATGATTGATAGTATTTGTGGCAGTATACATGTTTCCGCCCCGATAGGAAATACACAACCAGGGCCTGTAAGAGAGGGTGCAACCGGCACATTGCACCGGGGTCTGAATGTTTTTTAGGTAGAGCTGTTTATCGACAAGTCTGAATGCATACAATACATTGATTTATAAAATAAGTTCACGCTATCGTTCACTGGCGACCGAATATGATATGGTGTGCTGGAGAGGTTATGGTAGATTGAGCTAGGATAGTTGAACGTCGACGGAAGGGGTGAAAAACAGATTTGCACCGGCATATGAAATTCCCATGGGAAGCCCTATATGCAACTATCTCTGCCACATGAACATACTTACAAATCATATACTAGACGATGCATCGTTCCTATTTTATATCATAGTAAAATTCAATGACAATTTTTGTTTCAGAAACATAACTGATTTTGTTTAGCGAGAAGTATTTAGAAAACATGAGGGAGGGTTATTTATTGACCGAATTCGGATTTGAAAATCCAACTGTTCAATCTATATTGATGAGAAGTAGCTATATATTACGACAGAATTAATCATAAATGCATTATATGATCGTGAAATTCAATCAGGCTTTCTGATCGAATACAATTGAAGGAAATGGGCTGTTGCAGGAATCGAACCTGCAACCGTTAGGTAATGGCTCAAACGTGGAGTCGATCACCAGAGCATTTTTGATTTATATGATTGATACGGAAGCTTGAGTTACGTTTATTGACACAGAAGATATGCTGAAATAAGAATATTCAAATATATATGAATATGAATATAAATATAAAGAATATGTAAATAAAATTAATCATGAAGTTGCTATCAATGTACTTATACACATGGTCAATGATTCTCGAACAGACACTGGCTGTTTATAAGAACGTGTGTTTTACATAAAATTGTAATGGAAATTACAGGTTATTGTTCTACCTATGGTATTGCTGATCAAGGCTGAAGCAATATGTCACTTGTTTTAGCGTTTTGCTTATACCAATTAAATAAAAGTGCCTTCAAAAAATCAAAATGGTCAGCTAATTTCCCACTACCCTGTATAAAACTTCTAGATTGAAATCTAAACCTTTGCAGTAAGTTCATCTTATTTCCAATGTATGTCTGGAGGCGAGAATCAAATTAGCTTGAACGGAAGTATTTTACTTATCTCAACCAATTAGATAACATAAATATTCAACGGCAACACTGGCATGACTGTCTGTGGTTCTGGCATGGCACATATGCAATCAATGTATAATTCATGAGAGTGGAATATCAGGAAAACCTTCAGGGATTTTCACCATAATTCTATACTATATATAAATCTAAATGTGTTGAATGGGGCACAGAGGGAGTTCTTGGATTCATTTGATTTTAACTTTATTATACAGAATGTCGAATAAAGGTTAAAGTGAACTTGAATATTCATCTTGAATATGCAAATGCTATGAAGTATTTTAGGATGGTACAGAAAGTAAACAATTGCAAAACCCGGACACGCATGGACGTGACGATGCGCTCACGTGCACACGCACATGCACACACACACACACACACACACACACATATATGCATATATATATATAGAGAGAGAGAGAGAGAGAAAGAGAGAAATAGAGAGAGAGAGAGAGTGGGCAGAGTATGATATGAGTGACGCAAAGCTGGAATGAAGAAAACATACCAAATTTATAAAGACATAGAATTGAAAGCAAATATATATGATGAAATATCTTAAAAATATATATATATATATATATATATATATATACATACATACATACATACATATATATATATATAAATATATATATATATATATATATATACATACATATATATCAATAATAATGTCATCCACAGACAGCTGTTTCGTCGACTCACGATCCTCCAGTCTGGCAATAGACTCGATATCCATTCTAGTGTCGTTAGGCAGAAGAACAAGGCAGTAAGTATGATCGAATTAATCAATTTGTTTTCTTTATGCATTATTCACCATCTACCAGAGAGCTCAATTCAAGATTTAGAAGAGCGTGCTTTTCTCTCTCCTTCCACATCTCCCTCTCTCTCTCTCTCTCTCTCTCTCTCTCTCTCTCTATATATATATATATATATATATATATATATATATATATATATATAATGGAGCTAAGTCTCGTGACACAAACACGTTCATGTCTCCATCCTGTTAGCGCATCTTCAGGCGAATGATTTGATTCATTTTTGATTCCTATTTACGATATTGAGGGTGGAATCTATGTATTTATTTCTAGGCGGTAGAGTCTTCCTTTAATCTTATTTACGTACATTTTCATGTTTAGTATTTGGTCATCGCTTGGTGTGAATTTTTTCTATTTAGTGGGGATGCTATGTTCTTTCGTGGTTATGAATTAGATTAGAAGGGTATCGTGTAGGAATATGATTGATCTATCCATCCTTTTGTGCTATCCTCACTTGAATATCGAGCAACTCATGAAATAAAGCCATCATGCATCAGTTACTGTATTATATAATACTAGATTATATTGCATTCTTAATTTGTATCGTGTCATATATACATATATATATATACATATGAAATTTATATATATATATATATATATATATATATATGTACGTATGTATGTATATACATTTATGGGGTTTCAAACATATGGCATTTTTGTATCAAAATGGCGGAAAATGAAATATTATGGCAAGATCTCCGAAGGATAAAGTGATATGTTAGGCTGAGTCGTCGATATTAGGTGAAACAGGATACAGATGATAGGAGAGAAGTGTTTTTTGTGTTTTTCCGTAAGGACAAAAAAGTAGTTTGAATTGAACTCCCATGATCATTATTATAAGAATCCAAAAATAATCAATGTACGAATATATATATATATATATATATATATATATATATATATATATATATATATATATATATATATATCACATCACCAGAAGTAGCCCTCTCAGGTCAACAGCCGCAGAAAAAATTTCTTGATCTCCTTCAATGCCTACCGTTATCTACAAAACTTGGCAAAATTTCCAATCCTATCTCTCTATCTTGTCTGTTCTTTTCCTATTGTAATTGCTATCCGCTGGGCAGCATTTAACCAATTATTTTCACCATCTGGTCGTTTTTAAAGCGTTAGAGTTCAACTCAAGTGTTGATCTGATCCTGTTCATTTTTAATACTATCTGCTTCTGTTACTATGTTTTGTTACTCATCCGATGTTTCTAATATTAGTGCCACGTCGTAGAGTACGAATTTCAGATAAAAATGTGGCTAATGAATATTAGGCTGCTGACTTATTAATACACGATCATATTTATATCTATCTATCTATCAATCTATATATATATATATATATATATATATATATATATATATATATATATATATAAAGAAATGGACGTGATTGGTCAAACAGAACGAATTATAGCGTCAGTAGAATTAACAATTAGAGAAAATTTCCTGTCAAATCCCCATTTTCTTTCAATACTTATTCTACTTATGTTGTCTAAGGCAAATGATATATTAATAGTATAACTACTGCAGATCATCTCAAATAAGATTTTATATAATATAACGCAATTTATACATATATATATATATATATATATATATATATATATATATATATATATATATATTCAATCTTATTATATGATTTCCATGCTATCAGCTGTTTCAACGCGATAGCATTTGACGAAGTGTTTAGGTTTTCACAGTCTTTCAATGCACACTGGATTTCGAATTTCATTTATTCATTTATTTCATTCCTTTGTTTGCTCTATTTTCTGCTTATTTTTATAATATTTTCAATTGATTGTCCTTTCCATCCACTTTTATCTTTCATTTCTTTTTAAAGATTTCGACTTATAGATATGTATCAGTGTTAGCTTTTCTAAAAGTCCTACATTCTTGTTCATCCATCTTGGTTTATTTGTCTTCTGCGAGTTTCAATAAATCATTGCTATTCCATACAAATACACAAAAACAAATTACACACACACACGCACACACACACACACACACACACACACATATACATCTATATATATATATATATATATATATAGAGAGAGAGAGAGAGAGAGAGAGAGGGATAGATAGATAGATAGATAGATGGATATTATCAGTAAAACTTCACAGCTTTCAACAGTAAACACGTTAAGTAACTCTACCACATTTTTTTTGACACTTCAGTCACTCATTTCCCATTATCTGTAATTTATGTAAAAAAATTGTTTTTTTCTTCTTCTTTTGCTTATACTCTGTTATTAGGACACTATAGATGAATTTTTTCAATTAGAATCATCAGTTGTTTCGTGTGTAACAGTTTGGGGGATTTAAAAATAAAATGCATATATTCACATGGCTCCCAAGGATTGTTGGTCAGACAAAACCTCCCTTTCATTTTCATGTATTGCCTATGATATGGATGTAGTTTGTTATTTTACATAGAGTGTTATAAAAATGTATTGTATACGGATTTTATTACATTATACACATCATTTATCTTCTCAGGTTACCCAAAAATGAGTATAACGCTGAGGGATCAGTTAATATAATCATAGAAGTAACTCGTTGGTCCTATCACTCCTGTTGGGAGTTTACCCCTGTGTATATTAAACCTATCGTGTCGGTTTTAATCTCAGACTTATGATATCACCTTACAAATTAGTAATTACAATTATGATTCTTCGAAATGATTTTGCACTAACATATTCGACTAGAGGATTTTTTTGCATTAACATATATAATGTTCCCTCGTCGATGTATAATTTCGATTCAATATTTTTTCTTTTAATCATCAAATAAAATGTCTTTACACATATATGGTTGAAACGGAACCTTATCCCTTTCTTGTCAGTACTGACACCTCCATGGGCTATTCTATCGATGTACTCAGACAATATATTACTTGGTATTCAATGCTTGATTTTGCGCCCCACCCAACAACTCATCAGTCAGACTAATGGACCGGAGCCTAATGCTTTCCCCTTCTCCTGGTTATATACTATGATCTTTCACACTGACAAAGACTAGATACAGTTTTTTCGTCCCATGATTCACTTGACATCAATACAATTTTTTGATTGGATATACATTATCCATACATTCTATTTTTACACTCTCGTTAACATGTTCTTCAATGTTCATTATTATTTCATTACGGTTGAACTGATATATTTATATATATATATATATATATATATATATATATATATATATATATATATATATATATATATATATATATATATATATGATGTATCACGATTCTATGCCGTCATAATCATATCATGTAACTTTTTTCCTGCTCCAAGTCATTTCTAAATTTAAAATGATTATTATTATAATCAAATCAAACTCTATATTATGTTATGATATATATATATATATATATATATATATATATATATATATATATATATATATATATATATATGTATTTGAGTATACACATGTGTGTATATATATATATATGTATATATATTTTTAGTCTGTGAATCTATCATAGATAAACATAATTGATGAAAATGTTGAGCCTCCTGTTGTTGCCTGCAAAGGTAATTAGAGTAAACAAATTAATATCTACAATTTCCGCCTAATGTCGGTGCTGTATCAAGCGAAAGTAAATGATAATTTTCTCCTTGAGCAGATTCTAATAAAGTGCGCAGCTCCCAGGCTTTTTATCTAATCCCTGTAATAATCAATTATGCAAAGGAGTTTTCCCATAATTGAATCAATTGAAAACAAACAATATTTTTCCATATTCACAATCCTCTCACTTCTCACTCCCTCTCTCTTTCTCACACACATTAAATGAATATTTCTTAACCATTCATTTGAAAATGTAAATGAATGTACAATCAGTAATGAACCATTGAAAATATCTTTATTCCTTCATGCATGTATATATATATATATGTATATATATATATGTATGTATATATATATATATAATTATGTGTATATAAATATATATATATATATATATATATATATATATATATATATATATATATATATACATATATATATATATATATATATATATATATATATATATATATATGTATAAAGATTTGCAACATTAAAGATTAGAATTGAAGATTATTACTTACTTTTTTTTTTCATCATGTGGTTATCATTTAAGTCATTTACATGTGGGTTCGTGTGGTGGTCGGTACTGTCATTATTCATTCTTTTTACAATAATAATTTCAAAAAGCTCGGACCTACCCTCCCTCTCGTGTGTCTCATTGCCAGTCATCTTAACAACAAGAACTTAAGACATAAAATACGTTGGATAAAAGACATTAGGTGGCATGTATTCTACCAATATCACCAATCATATGACTTTTGTTGTCACTGATACATTGAGATAAATTCGATCTTGATCCCTCACAATCAATAACCATGTTTTGTCAAAAACTTTGGATGACATATAGCATCTCAAAGACGAATGATTGACCGGATGGAAAGGTGTTTAATCACGCTGGCGCAGTTAGTTCATCTCAGAGTAAACACATGGTATAATTCTTCCATTTCTACAAAATTCTGCCTCCCAGAAACACCAATACCAGTGACCTAAATGCACTACTCTGAGAAATGACAGCTGCTTAAAAAATAATGAGGAATAGAAAGCAAATCCGTAATCTGTCTGTGTGTCAATCTGTATGTATGTATGTATGTATGTATGTATGTATGTATGTATGTATGTATGCATGTATGTATGTATGTAGGTACAGAGTGAACAATTCAATATGATCAGTTTCAGTCATGCTCCATCCGATAGCAATGAATCGATAATAGCAATAAATTGCTAATAACATTAGGCAAAAGATATAAAAATATTCATCGCTGAAAATTTAAGTTTATGTTATACCTTTTTAACGGGATATTTTGATTTCAATGCATAACAAATATAGTGTCGGAGGTTCACTGCACATAATTATTCGATAATATCATCCCTGATTATAATGAGCAACACTATATATATATATATATAAATATATATATATATATGTATATGTATATGTATATATATATATATATATATATATATATATATATATATATATATATATACATATACATATATATATATATATATATGTATAAATATATATATATATATATATATATATATATATATATATATATATATATATATATATATATGATTTTATAATCACGTTATACAATACATAAAATGAACATAAAATATGTTTTAAATCATCTCCTGTCATCACACAGTTGATATGGAAAGTAAATCAAATGAACAGTTGGAGAAAAAATTGGGTTGCCGCGGGAAATCGATTTTTTTTCATTTGATTGTTTATTTTATTTACGTTGCCTATGTCAAATGATACATTAACCGTGTTTTGACGGGAGATCATTCGAAATATGAGTATAATATAACACAATTTATAATTATTCTGATGGAAGATACATCTATCTATCCATCTACCTATATATATATATATATATATATATATATATATATATATATATATATATATATATATATATATTTATTTATATATATGTGAGTGTGTGTGTTTTAATGTATCTTAAAATTTGTAAATATGCAAAAGGAGGGAAATAGAAAACAGATTTTATCTGTTGTTGATTATATTCAACCACAATGCTCAAGTGAATAAATCTAATAGAATATAAATAGAAGAATTGCAAGGATATGCACCATTTTAACACACTCTTCAGCAACCTGCAATATGCTTCATTCTTGTGATTATATATATATATATATATATATATATATATATGCATGTGTGTGTGTGTGTGCATGAGTGTGTATGTATATATATATATATATATATATATATATATATATATATATATATATAGTAATAAAATCAGAATTGTAAAAAAGCTTTATCAGAAATTTGAACTTAGGTCAATTTTCTATTCAAAAACTTAAATGCTGTAGACACGAAAGTACCGTGTTTTGTATATCTAATGCGTTCCATACAATTAAACTGTGTATATATCATGCATACAATATATATATATATATATATATATATATATATATATATATATACATATATATATATATATATATATATATATATATATATATATATATATATATATATATAAACTTCTTATGTTCATTGAATCCACAATACCACTTGTTACATTGTCGACTCTGACTAGACTCTTCATGTAAAATGAAACTCACAGGAAAAGAAACATTAACAATTGCAAAAAATAGGTTTTCCGAACTAAACAAGAAATGAATAAAATCGTGACGCCAACCTGAGACTCTGCAGAAAATGTTTTATACAATTAAAACTACCCCAAAAGTAGTAAAACCAGGCGTTATGAAGGAGGAGTCGTGGCAGCAGAGAAATTGTATAATCCTCAGAGTCATTTGACAGAAAAAGGAGAAAGCTCATTACCTATCCTGATGTGGATTAATTCAATAGACAGTGTCTTTTCGTGAGTTTCATCCTGACACAACTTTGCAAAAGAATTGATTTTTTCCCCACTGCTTCAATTGAAAGGGTTCCAGATCTTCACACTTTACTTCGTTTCTTTGCCAAGAACAGGGGGATGCTGAAACCTAATAGATCGTAGGGATTTTTGGTTTCCTACATCTGATTCTCTTGGGACCTCAGTACACACACTGTCAGTTTCAGCCGACTATCCCATCATTCAAATCAAAGACTTTTCTAAAATGAAAATATCTCTATCAGTATATTTTCTCTTATCAGACTACTGAAACCGTTGAATTATAATTAATCAGATTTTACGGTCTAGCTGTTTTGTTGGAAAAGCATCTTAAAATACGTTCAACGCCGTCTTTTAATCAGTTCAAGTTAACATTCCACATCACTCTCCAACCCTGCCCAAGGCAATCTTATTATATTGATGATTTATATACAAAGGGTAGATAACCTTCCCTAGAAAAGCATTTTAATAAGCATAAGACATGTTAAATTGAACCCCATCATACTTTGCTATATTTTACTCAGCAAGCTTAATGACCATACTAAGGTAAAGTTTCCATAGTGTATAACACCTTATCCTTGATTTGTCTGGCATCGGAACACAAGTACGTTTTCATTTTTTTTTTTTCAATAAGGCTTGTTTGACGAATGTTCTAACCATTGTTTTATAATAGAAATAATAAATTTGGCATTAAACCACACATTTAACCTATCAAGACTCAAATAAGAAGGCGAGTCAACCAACCGTTTCCAGGTACCGTTGTTATTTAATGGTATCTGCATGTAACCGATAATATCATTCTCAGGATTCATGAGATAAATACGTCACAACCTTGACTTAAAATTGCATGCATCCAGATGCCCGGATTTTCATTGTGATTTTGAAGTTGGAACTGATGAATCGAATACAATGCTATTAATTTTACAAAGTTGAGCATTTGATATATATCTTCATTCATCTCGAAACATTCGCAAAATAAATCTCAAAGTCGTGATTATAGATCAGAAAAGTCCATTTAGCTCGCTTTCTAGCGGGATAATGTTGAATATCTCTTCATGAGTTTTAGTCTCAGCACAAAAATAATGTGTATGTCTCCAAGTCGATTAGTATTGTTGTGGTTGATATTTTTCCGTAATCATGAACTTTCAATATCCTTAAACTCGATTTCTTCTTTTTTTTAAAATTTGTCACTGTTAAACAATCTCTTTTATAAATAAAAATTATATTAATAGATGCAAGTCAATCACATAGCTATATCTGATTAGAAATCACCATATTTGCTTTAGCACTTGAGATAAGGATTTGATACTTTCAGAACGAAAGTTTGTCTTTTCAATTGGATTTTATTCTGTATGCTGAGCTCTGAAAAATCAGTGGTCAGGAAGTAAGTCAAAAATCACTCAGAGGATATGACTATTAAAGATACCAATATTCTTTAAAAACTTAAAGCATTAGGATTTTCTAATCAATCATCACCAACGTCGGGACTATCTTTAGTGATTACAAAACTTCAATGACAATTGTTAGTAAAAAAAAATTGGGTTCTATCTTTTCTCTTTCTCTCTTATCAAAAATTAAGAATTAAGAATGAGAGGCCATGGAAAACACTTGTATTTACAATTTAGATTTTATATGAGATGATAATTCATCGATTTTTATCGTCGAATGGCCATGAGGTTTTTATTTAGTCTCTCAGTTTCCCAGTGGATGATCTATTTAAGACTCTGTCTGCATTCACAGCTTTTGGCAAAAGAGAGCAGAAATTATGTATTATGCAGGCGAATTTTCACTTTTCCTTTGCGCCTCCTCCTTGTAAATGGCCAATTTGGTTTTCAGCGTCTCGTACAAGAATACAGAAGCGTGTTAACATCTTTTATGCAATTTCTGTCGCCATCTTTTATTCAATATAATGGCGGTCGCAGTGAATTTTAAAGTTATTTTATTTATCTAGTTTTATGCAATTTATCGCATCTTTTGTACTATTCCACCTCTAATTCTCTCGTGTTCTTTTTCTATCCATCCGTATCTATCTATCTCTCATTTGTAGGTTGTTCAACATGCAAAGAAGCTTATATTTTGCGAGAAGTTTTCTAGATGTTATTGAGGTTATTATGTTTGGGAACTATGGAGGTTGGTTGAATTTTTAATGACCGATTAAATAAATGAATATGCTGCTGCTGCTGCCGACAATAATACTACTACTACTACTACTACTACTAATAATAATAATAATGATGATGATGATGATGATGATGATGATAATAAAAATAATAATAATAATGATAATAATAACAGGCAACTGGTGTGAGACTACTACTACTACTAATACTAATACTACTACTAATAATAATAATAATATTAATAATAATAATCGACAGAACACAGACAAACAGTAAGTGCCGCCTGTGCAGTGAAAGAGATGAGACCGTAGACACTACATTACTAGTGAATGTAGTCAACTTGCCCAGAAGGAGTATAAGCACAGACACGATAGAGTAGCAACAATGATACACTAGGAACTGAGTGAACGAATGGGACTCAACCATGCGGAAAAGTGGTATCAGCACAAACCAGAGGCAGTCTTGGAGAATGGAAACCACAAATTACTCCGGGACTTTGACATCCAAACCGACCGTCTCATCCAGGCAAGAAGACCGGACTTGGTAATCGTAGAGTAAAAGAGGAAAACCTGCCAAATAATAGACGTGGATGTACCTGCAGACCATAGAGTAAAGACAAAGGGGAGTGAATAACTGGAAAAATACCAATAGCGAGAGAACTGAAGAAGATGTGGAACATGAAAGTCAGGGTTTTGCTAGTCATAGTTGGAGCACTTGGAACTGTCCCACAGACGCTGAGCGCGAGACCGGAGGAGCTCGGGATAAAAGGAAGGATTGAAACTGTACAGACCACGGCACTACTGGGAACTGCACGGATACTGAGGAAAGTACCGGAAATATAAGGACTGCAACACTAAATGTCAGCAGTGGTCGAACAGAGGAAGAAAAATGAAAGCGGAAACGTAAGCTACAGCACTGACATGATAGGCGAAAGAGAGAGGAAATGTTGGCTGAAGACCTGAGGAGACTTATTGTCACTCTTCCTTCAGCAATGTCCACCGGGCAACCTGTGTGAAACTGTAAACCACAGTATTACTGTGGTCTATGAGAATGAATAGAGGAGGGCTGGAGACTTGGGGAGACTTGCTGTCACTCAAACTCCTGTGATAACCACCAGGCAACTGGTGTGAGACTGTATTATAATAATAATAATAAAAATAATAATAATAATGATAATAACAACAATAATAATGATGATGATAATACAGGCAACTGGTGTGAGATTCCAAATAATAATAATAATAATAATAATAATAATAATAATAATAATAATAATAATAATAATAATAATAGTTGAATTATGAAAATTGGGGTAGTACCAGTAATCGTACTTACAATTGGTACTGCACCAAACAGCGTTAAAGAAGATGTGGAACATGAAAACCAGGGTAGTACCGGTCATAGTGGGCGCACTAGGAACAGTCCTCAAAACGCTGAGGGTGAGACTGGAGGAGATCGGGATTAGGGGAAGGATTGAGACCGTACAGACCACAGCACTACTGGAACTGCACGGATACTGAGGAAGGTGCTAGAGATATAAATACTGCAACAAATCTTAGCCCTGACATGATAGGTGAAAAAGGGAGGAGACGTTAGCTGAAGACCTGAGGAGACTTATTGTCACCCAGCCTTCAGCGATAACCACTGGGCAACCGGTGTGAAACTGTAAATCGTAGAATTACTGCGACCTATGAGTACTAGGAGAGGAGGGCTAGAGACTTGAGGAGACTTTCTGCACTCAAACTCCAGCGGTTACCACTAGGCAACTGGTGTGAGATTCCCAATAATAATAATAATAATAATGATAATAATAATAATGATAATATTAATGTCGAAGATGATAATTATTATAGCAGCAGCAACAAGAGTAGCAATAGCTCCAAGTTCAGTCGTGACGTTTCCATGAATCAAATCACTACTGTTCTCTGATTTGTTTAATTTATAATCCCCTCATTTTGTAAACGCAGACTGTCCACTGTGATGAAATATTAATGATACTACCGGCAAATAATTTTCGTTTGTTAGGAGAATTCAGTGTGAATAATGTTTAACAAAGCGTCCACACCCCAACTTTCACTATGACCCCCTTCACTCCACCTCCCCCCCTCTCTCTCTCCCTTGTGTGCTGTCTCATAAGTCCTCATTCTGCCAATTTTGGTACATATGATTTGAGCTGTTTTGTCTTGAAACTTCCTTGAAAACAATGCTTCTCATTATAAATCCCTTCTGGAATTCTGGGAATAATTCATTATGCCAACGATCAAAGTAATTAGTGTCAGTTTCAATTTCCTCTCGAAATCAGCATTCATGACATTGATTTTCATCAAGGTTCGAACCCTGACCACTGAAATCGTACGGGACTACTAAATTTTCTCTATCACCAATCAATGAAAAAATTGAAAAGAAAAAAAAGCAAGGACCACGGATTTTTATGTATTATTGGAAAAGTTTTGTATCGATGGATGGGTGAAGGGATATTCCTGATGTGTATGTTTTGTGTGAGGCCCTACAATGTTTTGTAATGTGTCTTTCATCTTGTTTTTAATGGTTGAAAAAGTTTTAAAAAATTATTATCTACGGATTTTGCAGTGAAGTTACTTGATGTTTAAATGAAAGTACGTGGGAAGAGAGAGAAATATCTAAGGAATAGGATGAAATAATTAATGATATATATATATATATATATATATATATATATATATATATATATATATATATATGTGTGTGTGTGTGTGCGTGTGTGTGTGTGTGTGTGTGTGTGTAAAAAGAATAATTGAGTCATCAAGGACAGCTGTTTACAACTCCTCAATGCGGCTATAGACTATGTATTGTAGCATCCAGTACCACGAGATAGGGTTGAAGCTTTCGTTTCAGACCCTGGGGCTGGCATTTCATCTGTGCCCTACACAGAACTGATCGGACATTAAGGGTGAACTTACTTAACCGATTTATTTACTTACACTCAACTCCTCAGATTGAAATTCTGAATTAGCAAATGAGTCGAATTTACGTACATTCGTAGAAATTGAACGTTATGTGAATAAAATTAAATCCTGGAAAATCAAACTCTAAATTCATAAAAGTTGCAAATCAGTTGAAAATATGAAGCGATATCAGGTGTTTGTTTGTTGCAGGGGGCAACTTTGTTGTGCTTCTAAGTAAATATTTTTGTAGAAATCTCGGATTTTTTTCAGCGTTCAGTCAAATATTGGGGGCGTAGTCTTGCTTATGAGTTAATATTGATCCAGCGTGGTATGGGATCTTTGGAAAAGTTGAGTCACAGGAAACTCCAAAATGCGAAAGAGGAAGCGATTTCAGTAGCTTGTAGATTCCTGTACGTGCTACTTGTCTGGGGCATGAGATGCAATGTTATGTTGGGACTATGAGAAAACCTGAATTTAGGTAGAACAGAATTTGATGTGAGGGGAAAATAAAAAGCCAGGTACGAATGTAGTCGTTTCGTAGTGCTGAAGGTAAACAGGGTCCTTAAAGAATGAATAAAATAATCATGATGTGAAGGTATAATAAAAGCCATATAAGAAATATAGATGATTTCTGGAAGAAAATCAGGATTTGTTTTGTTTTTTTGTTTTTGTTTTTTTTTTTGCATTAAGCAGAGAGGAAAGACTTGTGTTTAGTAGCAAAAAATATTCAGATATTGAAAAATGTCTGAGCAGTTAGAAGAAAATAAGTGATAAGTAAATGTGGTTTAAGGTGAAAAACATAGTTTCATTTTAGGGGGAAGGGAAACCCCAGAGGGAATATAGATGATCCCTTTGTGAAGGGCAGATTAACAGCAAAATTTTCTGGATATATCTAAAATGTGTCATATATGTTATTGTTGATGGTGTTGCTTTTTATCTTTCCGATGAGTTTATGATTTGTAAATACTATTTTTCCATGAACAACAATCTTCTGTTTCGCAAACCGACTTTTGATTATGACTGTTTTAATAATAGTCATTTTGCTGTGGAAAATATTGTTGGAATGAATTTTGCTTTGCTGACTGATGTATGAAACCTTTACAGACCGCTGGGAGTTCTAAATTTTCTAGGTGAATGGAAGAATGCGAAAAGTTTTTTTTTTTTTTTCTTGCACATAGTTTTATGGTGGAGGAAAATGGTGGAGAACGATGTTTAAAAAACATTTTTTTTCAAATGGTTGACGGAAACGTTGGATTTTCTCTCAGAAAAAATTGTCTAAAGACACGTTCAGGATGGGAAAAAAAACTTTTTAAGAAAAATGGTTTATAGAGAAGTTTGGACTGAGAGAAACATTTAGAAAATTTAAGAAAATGCTTTCTGAGAGGAAAATGGTTGCAAAGATTATTTAAAACCAATTTTTAAAATGGTTGATAGAAACGGTAAAGTTTCTTTTTTTTTTTATTCCGGAAAAATGGTCTTAGGACACGTTTACGATTAGAAAAAAAAGTTTTTAAAAATTATGAAGAAATTCGGTTTGCGAGAAAGATTTGAAAATATGAAAAATCGTTCAAAATGACGTTTACGTGTGGAAGAATATTTGATAGATTAAAGAAAAAATAGATTCAAGAGATGTTCAGTCTGAGGAAGACGTTGAACAAAAAGAGGAAAAATGGTAAAGCGACTCTTTCATGGAAGTGTCTTTTGGAAACAATAGAGCTATTGTAAAAAGGGAATTTCATGATCATTTTATTTGAAAAAAATCGAGAACAAGTGTTACATATTTTGTATTAAAGGGGTGTAAACAAACAAACAGAAGCATAAGAACAGATACTAGTCGCAGAGAAAAAAAAGAAAATATGGTTATCGATTCTAGAAATACAAAATGGCAAAGAAGAATCTGACACGTTTTATATATCTATACTGAACTGTTCAAATATTATAGTAGGAATTAAAAGAAAGAAGTTAATTGGTGAATGATCAATCAATCTTAAAATAATTAAATCGGAAAGAGTTGCAAGAGCGTAAATTTCACGCACTGAGTATATGATAGAATGTTAATAAACAAGTCAGAAATTAGGATTTCAAGATGAAGTCTCTGTTACATTGGAGAGACAATAAAAAATGGTGACAAATGAATCGCTATTATCCTTCTAAAATCGAAATGTCAGCTGAAGAATGTTGAAACTTAGATAGGATTTTACGAATGTTTAATATGATAAATTGGATTAGAGTGTTTTGGATTAAAAATGTTTGGCGAATAATTTGATTTTAAAAAAGGAATTGGCAGATTGGAGATAATGCTGATGCAAGCAAAATGATCACGTGAAAAGGACAAAAAAAATCACATCACAAAGTAATTGTCTAATCTGCTATAATAACGAAACACTGCATGATTCATAATTACATGAGGAAAATAGGAAAGCAAATCTAGAATAGGAGGGCTCACGGAGAGGGACCAACCGGGTTACCTTGGACCCGTGTTTGCAGACTCTCTACCAGAGGCATGGTCAGGTGAATTCAGAATTTTAGCAGCTACAACTTATAAGTGAAGAGACCAATAAGAAAGACATATTTCGACCGGGTCACAGCTCCTGTGTCGCTGGGTCATTCGTCACCTTAGAAGGGCGACAGATGAACCCAACGTATTATACTCTGAACATAGTGAGCTGCTACCCCTCCATTGAGGTGGTACCTACTCAGTCATAGTAAATTTTCTACGATGAAATTTGACAGCCAACTGTACAGGTTGTTTGACAAAAACCCAATAATATAAACTAACCAGGTGAAATGATAGACATAACGAATAGAGATTCAGCCTATGTCAAAATCCCGTCCTTACAAATGAGGAAACCGTCTGCAGTAAACCATACAAGTCTAAGATAAGTAAAATTGCTATCAACTTTATACGATTCGGGAATCCATTTTTTTTGTCCCATACGATACGGAAAGGGTTTTCTCCACTGTTTGAAGACATTAAGGACCCATAATAGAAATAGACAACAAATGCATTAACTTAGACAGCCAACTGTAGTGGTTGTTTGACAAAAACTCAATAATATAAACTAACCAAGTAAAATAATACACATGACGAATAGAGATTCAGCTAACGTCGAAATCCCGTCCTTAAAAATGAGGAAATCGTCTGCAGTGCACCGTGAATGAATAAAATCGGTATCAACTTAATATGATCAGGGATCCATTCTTCTTTCCTTGATACAATACGAATATGTTTGTTTTTTACAATTCAAAGACATCAGGGAACCATGATAGACAGAGAAAACAAACGCACCAACAAAGCGAAATGAAATTTTTGAACTCGGCAGAATCCATTCATCATTCGAACCACGAGCTAACCTCTACAACACAACATAAATATATTGATGATGCTGCTTGCAATGCTGAGATCATCCAACAGCACTTCGTTTCCAGATGAAAAAAAAATTGAGTGAAGATGGTGAAGAATGATATTTGCATATGACTGCCAGCAATTGTTTGAGAAATGAGAAAATGGACAATTTAGAAAGGGCTATAACATTAGTTGTTTGCTGTACAGATTTTCCAGGATAGTTTAGTATTCATATAAATTTTAAAAAAACGAAAACACCTTTCGTAAACCAGCGGAGAGCAAAACCTGACAGCTAATAAACATAGTTTTATTGGAAAGAATTCAGAACGTTCTCGGAATCAAACATAAAAATGATGGTATATTAGGTTGAGTCAGTGAAGGTTGGAATGATCGGAGGTACTGGGATCCTAGTATAAAATAAAAAGGAAAATAGTTCGAATCGTCTCACAGTGGCTTGTCACAAAGAAAACGCTAAACAGTATTTTCACTTTCCATTTTTTCCGGAAAACAAAAAGTAGCGTAAAGTGAGGATGAAGCAAATCTTATGTTTTCTGTCCAAATGACTGATTGAATTGTCATTAAGGGTCGATGTGACTCTTCCTTTCTGAATCCAACAAGGTAGAAACATTTCTGTCAAGTTTCTTTTCGAATATTTCTTAAAATTCTAAATGATGAACAATAGTCCTTTCAAATAACGCGTGAGATTTTGACGTTAGATAAAATCCATGAAATATTCCTGTCGATTTTGTTGTGTCTTGCCAGACATCAAAAGGGAAGAGTCCTGTCTGCATTGAAGTTGAGTAATCCTAACTTTGCTTTTTTCTCCCTTTTTTTTGTGGGTCTGACACGCTTTTGGTGATTCAACTTATTTTAATCCCTGTTCTAATGAAAACGGTGATGATTATACGCAAGTAACAGGAGATACCCTTAAAATCCTCTCTTATTCAGTCATACCTGGAATTAAATTACAGGCAAGGCAAACGAGTGAGTTGAGTTGCAATATGTAGCAGCTGTTTGAGTTAGGCAACCAGCTTTCTTGGTCGGTTGCTTACTTTTAATTTGGTTCAAACTAATTTCGAAGCAGCTTTAAATTCAACAAATAACAGATGAGCTATTTGTCTGTGTATCTCTACATCATGCGTTTGATTTACATCATGGTCCCGTTGATATATATATATATATATATATATTATAGTCAAAAAATTTGTCATCCACAGACAGCCGTTTCATTATATTACAACTCTTCAGGTGGCTAAAGACAATACATTATCTCATCCAGTACCACGGGGTAGGATTGAAGTAGACCCAAAGGCTGGCATCTTATCTC
>OY735204.1:66215750-66235750 GCA_963457665.1 Thysanoteuthis rhombus | reverse complement strand
ATCAAGATTCTGATTACCCCTTTCTACAATACACACACACACACACATACACACACACACATACACACACACACACACACATATATATATATATATATATATATATATATATATATATATATATATATAAGCAGAGATTCCAAGTGTTGTCTTTTGATGCATAACATTCTTATTAATTCATTTTTCAATTAACAATCCGACAAAAAAGTATCCATTTACTTTTACTCCTATTTTATCTCATATCTATTGTTCACACAGACACACACACACACACACACACACACACACACACACATACACACACACACACACACACATATATATATATATATATATATGTATATATATATATATATATATATATATATATATATATAAAGAGAGAGAGTGGGGGGAGATACACCAATATTTGTACCTTGTGTTTATTTGTGACTCTTTTCAGCTAATGCTACTGGGCAAATTGAGCTAATATTCGGCTCTAGACTAACGAGAGGTCAACTCATATCGTAGGCTATGTAAAGTCAACTTTTGTACTAATTCGATTCTTCAAGATGTCATTTCTAGCCAATTATCAGAGGTGTGGGCTGCAATTTTGCAATATGGATGCTGAAATTGAGCATACGGTTACATCTTCTCAAAGGTAACTGACTAAACAAAATTGTTCTTCAAGCTTAACAACAGTAATTTCTGGTCAATCTTATGGAGGTTGGGCAATAAATTCACACCTTTGTCACTGAAATTTAGTATCGGGATAAATGCACAAATTACAAAGGTCATAGACCAGTATCAAGCCCAGATGTCATTTGAGGCAATATGAGGTTATTCTTGATGATTTCAAGCCCAATCTCAAAGTTGTAAGCTACAATTCTACACCTATGTAGTTGAATTCTTTTACGGCCATAGTATTCACAAAACATTATTCTTGAGGTAATTTGAGGTCACCATACGGTCAGTCTTGGTGTATTCTCCCAATTGCTGACCAAAATATTTGGCCTACGGTGCTGGAATTTCGCATAGTCATGCGTATTTATAGTTATAGGCGATCTGAAGCTGATGCTGGAGGCCATTGAGGTCATCTGAAATTATTCTTGGTAATTGTAACAGGGCACAAAGATAATCTCTCAAGTTTTCTGGCCTTTACCCGAGTCGTCCATGTTTTTCCTATTGACAATCATACATTGTTTTTCTTGGGTCGGATCCCCATTATACCTTTTTGTACTGGAATCTGATTGAAGAGACAATTATGTAGTCTACTCAGAATCCCAGTCAAAGCAAACATTTCGTCTTTTTGTGCATCTGAATATTTGTTTGTTTGTTTTTGTCAGTACTGCTACTTTTTGATGTGCACATCGTGTATATGCAAAATTTTCATCTGCTGTGTCGTGTAAAAAGAAACATATCTAAGAACTTATTTTTCCTTTTTGGTTATATCTCAAGTCATTTCCCCCGGATAAGAACGGGAATTCTTGCTTATATACCTTGTACTGTCATAACTACTAAGTTCATTTTACTTACTCATTCAAAACTCTTCATACAATTTTTTGAGTTTTGTCAATGGAGGAGTTGTTTTCTCTCTGCTCCTATTTACAGTTGTATGATTTAGTGAGTATATCATTTAGCTATGGAATGGGGTGATGAAAAAACAGATTCATTGATCAGTTTTCAAAGGTTGATTGTAAACCTTCTGGTATTTCCAAACAGTTCAACTACTTGGTAGGCTATTCGTGTATTGTAACATGAAAATATTCTCAAAAGATCAGACGTACAGCGACCGAGCCGTCTTCGGACAATGAAGACTTCTATTGCAAAGGAAAGAATCCTAAAATTTCCAAATTTCCGTATAAATCCTCCTAGAAAGCTGAAAGTCCTGACCAGAGAGATGAATAATTCACCCAAGTCTGTTTTATTGATGAGAAGTTTAAAAGCGTTCAGTCACCAAAATGATTGTGTCGATGCTCATAGTTCCATAGTGGCTTTCTAAAAGTGCAGCGAGGTGACCATTTGAATTGATAGAGTTTCAAGGTGTTACTGAGCTTCATTTTTGTGAGAAAGGGGTAAGAACAATTGATGGTGTGAATTAATTTTTCGGGGGTCAATTTAAACATCCTAATGAAGCCATGTTCCAAATCAAAAGACAAGATTGACCAAGTAACAGACAAAAAAAAAGTTCCAGATTACATCAAAACAGAGAATTAGCTTACTGGAAGTCCAGGTTTCAATCCTCTGGATTATAAAACCTGATTAGAGCTGAAAAAGATTGGTTGTACCTGATGACACCCCAACTGTCATTAACTTTTTCTGGTGGGAGCTGACACCAATAGTCCTGTGAAAATCGTGTGTATTGCAGGTGATAAATAGTTTGATTGTTTGAAGCTTTTTGTGAAACACAAACGAGAACTTAGCAAATTCAAAAAATCTTACTTTGCTTCGTTATTCACTTTCCCTTCAATGAATAGAAACATTTGAAACTGTATTTTGACACTACCAGATACCAGCACACACACACACACACACACACACACACACACACACACACACACACACACACATACACACACCAATATATATCATGTATATGTGTGATTATATAATTTTAAAATATTTGACGTTTCCTACTTTTAACGTACTTCTCAAGGGTGTAAAATCTTGTATATATATATATATATATATATATATATATTATATATATATATATACATATGTATATATATACATATGTATATATATAGTTATATATGTATGCGTGTATGTGTGTGTATATAATCATTTATTACGTATTTTTTGACTTAACTAAAGCCTTTCATTCTGTAACTAGAATCGTATTCTGGGAGACACAAAGGAAGAGTGGCTACCTTAAAAGGCTTAAGGCAATCTGCATCAAAAACCAAGGCACTGGTAAGAGATCTATTGTCTACAGACGATTGTAATCTGTTGGCCCTCATTGAAGATTACATGCAGCAACTCCTCTGAGACTACTCTGGGACTCACTACTAGTCTCAAGAAAACAGTGTGAAGTTCCAACCTTCATATGGCAAGCCAAACAGCTAGCCAAATATCTGCTTATTTGACTCACGTCTGGCAGTAGTGGACAAGTTGGTGTATTTTGGAAGCATGGGGGAGAGGTTTTCTTCTTCCTATGACAGTGACATAGCTCATAATTTCTTGAAAAGCATGCATCTGGGAAGATGGAACAACACCTTTCGGGACAACGTCGTATATCATGAAGAATCCTTGAATACTGACCACCTCACTCTATTGAGGTGAGACTTGAGTGGCCTATCATATTAATACAAGACAGTTGTAGCGCCCTAACTATCAATATTTGCGTAGGATAATAGGCTTGAATTGGGAAATGCACATGATTGATGCTGAGGTGCTTGAAGAATCCGCAAACAGCTTTTCATGGGGAGCTTGCTAATGGTGTTCGAGCCAAAATAATCAAATATATCCAATCTCAAAACAGGCATTGAATCTTCCATTATTGCAATAAACGACACCATCCAACATCGACCAGGAGTTCATCATATTTCGAAATACCTGGCAACGTAAATAGCAAAGCAAAAATATATCAATTTACAAAGAACCACCAAACCCCAATTGATACAGGTTAGTACTTGCCTTCTCAATCAACCCACACACGTTCTCACACAGCACCATGCAGATGTCAACACACATACACAGGAAAAAGCACCCTATCACCCAGTTCAATTCGGCCAAACTGATATACACACCTTGATATCTATATTCACAGACTTGTGACACACACCACTGCTGCATCAAAACGTATGCACTGTTTAGTGCACAAATAACACATTCATGCACAAAGAATCACGCAAAACACAATACCAGCACACAATAACATAAACTCCTTGATATCCATATTCACTCTCTAGTGGAACTGCCTCGACACACAATACAGGTGCGTCAATATTGTCTCCCAGACAAACCCACACACATATCTACAACATTAGTTCTCCCTCCTTCATCTTGACACAACTCGGTCTTCACACACAACTAATATATATATATATATATATATATATATATATATATATATATATATATATATATATATATATATATATATATATATCATAACCTTCCACGATACTACTATCAAGAATGATCAAAAATATATAGTAAATCATAACGTTGGGAACTGAATATAAAAAAGCTTCAAGGAACGAGGCCCCTTTTAGTTTAGTTTGCTCCACGATAATAATAATATAATTAGCTGTAATACAATAATAGAAATTTAAGTCTCCAGTAGAATAATTAATGTCAAAACTATACAGCAGCAAAACGTGCCGGTAGTGTAATCGCTTACAACTCACTAACTGCTTCACCAGGTCCACCAGCAAAAATACCTTCAATATTTACCACTGTTCTAACTGCACAAAGTACAGTTCGTAAAAGGAAATAGCCTTAGGCATCAGACTCAGTAATTACAGATACATAGTTACATCAGTCAATTATAACAATCTAATCCCATTAGAGCAGCACTTCCATCTACCAGATTATAACTTTTGCAATTATGCTTAATTCATCGTTGTCGAATGGATAGAGATCACACCGCACAGGGCCTCAAAAAAACAAGAATTATGAAAGTCTGTGGATATTACTTCGAGAATTTCCAACCTCCAACCCATAAGATTATCACTATCACAGCAGTAAACCAAGACTGTTCACAACCCCTAACCAACACACCCATGAGCCAAAATATCACGATACACACAAAGAAGAATTCAAAACAACCCCCAAATTAACCAGCCCACCCTTTTATCCAGGAATGGAAAATTCTCATCTCAATGAAGGAATAAGATAACTAAACAAATAAGCATATGAACGAATTTGAAAAAATGTTTAACCAAAAAATAATCGTAAAGCTGTATTTACGATGATGTAAGAACGTTTAATCAATGGTACTTCCTAATAATGAAACTATCCTTACTTTATCTCAAATGGTTTTGAAGATCAGATTTTCTAATCATCAATCCTTCCTTGTTTAAATTATCTCATTCAATTACACATCTTCTCTCCCCATCTTGGAATCTCTTGGAGACCTGACCTCTGAATGACCCCTACTCACACAAGCCATTAACTATTTCTCTAGACAGGTATCACCATAGAGTTACCTATCCTACAACTGCTGTGTTGACTTAGAATGAAATGTTTCATTTAACTGACTTGATATCATCATCTACTGCTCTATCAGCGTTGGAGATGTCAAACTTCTCCGCTCGCGGTGGAGCTTTTGTCTGCTCTGAAACATGTTTGTAATGACTCTATATAGATAAACTACTCCATGTACATAGTATTATCTCTCTCTATCTCTCTCTCTCTCTCTTTATATATATATATATATATATATATATATATATATATATATATATATATATGCGTTATTGGACTTTCCAATTTACATCCTGTTTTCACACAGTGATCATATAATTTTGCTTAAACAGAGTAAATAGAGTTGACAATTGAAGATAATAAAGATGCTGCAGGAATTGAACCTTCGACCAATTAGTGGTTGCTCTTACGATTGAGTTAAACAGCCACCGGTAATGAAAAGGCCCAAATAACTGTTTAATCACCAGAATCTAAATTTGTTTATTCTCTGTCCGTATCTCCTGTATTTGTTTCTCAACGCAGATAATTATTATATTTCAGACAATTAATATATAATCAGACAGAAATAACTATAAGTGCGTTATATTACTCTGAAATACTATTTGAAATGACCTTCGGTTATTAAACGGTGGATGTATCATTTTGCCTAGACACTGCAGTAGCCTTTCTTTTTGATTCTTGTTATTGTAAATACTTTATAAACTTCAACTCACATCGTGAGTACCTCAAAGCCTTTTAAATAATTTATCTAATACTGAGATTGCATCACCTATTCTCACCCTCTATTTCCTCAAATATTTTTGCTAGTGCCAACTGAATCCAGATAAAAGAAACTGTCAGTTCTTAATGGCTTGCTATCAACAAAGACAGCCGGCCATGGGAATGGATGCTCATCGTGTACAGGCTGATTGAGGAGTTCCGACTCTCTTGTGCTAATAGTCAAGAGAAAGGGTCTGAAATGTATTGAATACCGTTCATGGAGTGTTAATCTTTTGCAAAATCTTCAGTTCCAAGTTCT
The DNA here is from genome assembly GCA_963457665.1 of Thysanoteuthis rhombus. Classification (NCBI taxonomy): domain Eukaryota; kingdom Metazoa; phylum Mollusca; class Cephalopoda; order Oegopsida; family Thysanoteuthidae; genus Thysanoteuthis; species Thysanoteuthis major. Next base: position 66,229,599 of record OY735204.1, on the reverse strand, counting down.
AGCCGCGAAACTCAATATCTGAACTTCTAACATCTGAATGAACAGAGGCTTTCTAACCTTCATGGAAAGAAATAATGATATTCAACATTTTCTCAAGAATGTTGTGCCTGGCGAGAAATTCTCAGAGTGCATCTCTTGAGACCGTATCAGAGGCCTCTCTGATATCTATAAGCATATGTACAGCTCTTTGCCATGCTCTCTCTCTCCCATATATATATATATATATATATATATATATATATATATATATATATATATATATATGTATGTATGTATATGTGTGTGTATGCGTGTGTGTGTGTATGTGTGATGAATGTATTTGTAAGGTTAGTCGTAAATCCAATAATATGAGAATGAAAGGCCAATAACAATTCAGTTCTTCTCAGAGCCTGGTTTTGGCAAAACGTCAGAATAACGAATCATTATGATATTATCACATATATATATATATATATATATATATATATATGAATATATATATATATATATATATATATATATATATATATATATATATATATATATATATATATATATATGCATAATCTTTCACTTTTGCATTTTATCATGAACATAATCGGTAATTCAAAAAGAGTTATTTGTAAACTTGCATGTTACTTAGCCAAGCCAATTTTCGATAAAAGCCACGAGTGTTACGTGTTGTGTTCAATAAGCTGCAATGTACTCGAATTGTCCATAATTTCCATCATTGAATTCTGGATTTAACCTAAATTCTTCAGCCACCTGCAGGTACCTTCAGGGAACCAATATACTCTCCTGGGTTATTCCATCTTTTATTCGAAGATTGAAATATTTGACAACAGTGCATGTAGTGTTTGTGCGCAGGATAGGTATTAAGGATAGTTGTTCTTCAGGCAAATTGTATACGGTAAAGTGTACTGTGTTGTTCCATTCAAATGTGATTGCTTCCTCTCAACCACTTATAGCATTATAATAAACCAATGTTATCTCAACAGGATGAAGATCTTTTATATGATAGGAAGTGTTTGATTCAGTTCTCGGCCCAGGAGTTTACTGATATTTTAATCAAAGCATATATCTTTGCACATGTGTATCTGTTAGAGTCCAGTGCACTCGATAATTGATAATTGAATCAAATCAAAAAAAAAATTGCTACCATTTCATCGATAGTTGTAAGTGTATGGAATCGTTTTTCAAATGACTTACACTTGGAATACATGTCACGAATTTGTGGCCATCAAGTTAGAGTAAAAGTCGAAAAATTGGAAAAATTCTGAGAGAATATTAAAAGAATGTCATTTCAATCTTACGGAAGTTTTCTTATACTTTCTTGCAAAAGCAGATCAACTGTGACATCAATTCTCATATTTTGGAAGGAAAATAGTGCCTTCTCCGTGTAATTGGTCTCAAAGCAGTCGGTCATACTTATTTTCCTGAATATCAATTAGGTTGCGAAGTTTAAGTGTCTGATTCGAAACTTGTCTATTCTTGAAAGCCAGTGGTTCCTTAAGGAGTTACCTAGAGGTTCCGTTGGGTGTAATGATATGGCCCATGAATTTTGAGACTGTGATAAAATAAATAGCAGAGTTTTATGTTTGCCCTAAATTTTTTGAGATAGATATCCCTAGTATGCACATTTATCTACTTAGTGTAAAACACCCATTGACAGAAACTAATACAGTACCAGTTGCCTGTATTTATCTTCTGTAAAAGTATGTTTCTCGCGGAGGATTTGTGCAAGATTATATTGAGTTCTATGTAGACTTTCAAAAGTTACAAGTTGCTTACTGTGCTTGGTGTTTCTAAGATGTCTCTTATCTTTTCAAGTTATGTTGCTTAGCTTTAGCAATCAGAAGCAAATGAGTGCATTCAGGAAGACTAACCGTAAGTCTAAGTTCAGTCATGCTTTGTTGTCAGTCACTTCCTGCTAAGTATAGGTTCTTTTGGTTATGTAACAATTAGAACAGCGTTGTATTCTGATTATATCAGGAGACTATAAGGGTATTAGGTTCTGGTTATAAGGGGAAACTGGCAGTGTGTATATATATATATATATATATATATATATATATATATATATATGTATATATATATATACATTAGATGATCAGCAGAGTATGCTCATTTGACTAATGGTGTATATTCTTATGTCTGTACGAGAATCTATCAGTATGGCGTACTTTGGTTATATCTGAAGACTAGCAATGTATTTCTTTTGTTTATATCGAAGTCTAATAATGTATGTTTTGATACGTGTATATTAGCAATTTTTAGTTAGCTATTGAAACCACTGACGTGGTAGATGTGTCGTGTAGGTATTCATCAGTCATTGTTTTTGAAAAGGGGGACTGAAAATTATGAGTGTTCATCTTGGGTCACACTGCTACAAAGGGCTGATGTTGACCTGAACATGATCCTATCAATGAATAACTAATGGAAAGCCAGGTCTAAGCAGATATAACCCTGATATAAGCATTTTAATGTTGTCAAGTAAATAAATGTTCTGCTCCTAGGTTCAGTTAATCAAATTATTCCTTTATCGACGAATATTTAGAATTTTAGACACAAACTCTGTTAATTCAATTCGTTCATCCTGACATTGTCGTTGTTAGATCTCGTATAAAAATTAACTCAAGCCTAACTTGAGTGAATTTTGATATTTTGGCTTATTTGCATCATTTTATGGAATATAGATGTCCTTCTAGATGGTGCAAAATAATGATAACGCACTTGCAAAAGATATCCTCTGTCTGGAACCGTTTATTCAAGGAACAGCATACAATACAGAGAACGGTAGACACCTGAGGCAGGAAGATTATTCATCAAAAATGGTTATATGTAAATATTGCATATTGCAGGAATAAATAAAGTAAGTGTTTTGAGCAAAACATAAATTATGTAAATATTTTACATAATGTAAGATAAATATATCTGATATAATATATGAGATTTTTTAGTTATAAAAGCTTTAACCACGATTTATTTTCAAAACTATATTCTTCAACTTTAGTGAATCTTCTCTTCTCCGTGAACCAATTCTCATGAAACAAGCAACATTTTGTAGGGAAATGTATTAACAATTCACTTGTACAAATACTTTTTCAAATTTTCTCCGTCAAAGTTTCCCTTTTTTAGAAATTCGAAACTTTGATGTTCAATATACCCTCTCAAAATATTTCCCCCACCAAAGTTTTTTCAAAGATCTTTCTCTAAATAAATAATGTACATGTGTACGTAAATTATATATCCAAATTTCTTTTACGAAAGTTCAAAATATGCTCACTCAAAAATATTCCAAAATTACGCAAAAATTGAAAAATTAAATCACGGACCCCAAAAAAAAAATTGAAATCAGTTTTTTATAGAAGTAGAACATGATAAAGACAATTGGAAAAAGCTAACACAAAAAGATCCATCATATAAGATCCATCGTTAACGTTTTGAGAGATTAAAAGCTTTTCTACGCTGAGTTATCTCTTATCCGTTGAGTAAAGTTTTCTGATGTCATTTTTTTCCCATAATGCAATCTTATTACTATCAATATTCTGCGGGTTATTGCTTGAGATTGAATGACAGTAAATACCTCCAAATCCCCAACACATTCTTGAATATCCTTTCAGACCCCGGCAACACTGTATTGTAAGCCATCCTGATTTTTCCTCGAATTATTCATTCACCAAACTCAAATCTCGGTGTCTTTCGGACAGCCAAAATAGCCCTCCCTTCATCATCTTTGCATATCACAGTAGCGCTGTAGTTTGTACAGTTCAAACCTTCCCCCACTTTTTTTAAAAACTCTTACCATGTTGACCTTAAATGACAGGCCATTATATTTAGTCATATTTCCAATGTTTTACTCGGTGTTATGACAGGCTCTGGTAGTGCTGTGGTCTGGATAGTCTAAATAGTACTGTGCCAAGTGCGTATACTATTATTTGCATTACCTTGACCTTTGTGTTCTAATCTCTTCTCATCTCTAAGGTTTAGTCCCGGTATTTATCGATATTTTGGGGAGAAGGGTCGTACTCACTGTTTGTTTTGCAGACACAGTCACATTTCTTTGAGCACAACAAGATGTCTCCTTACTTTGTTTGGGTTTAGCTGTCAAAGTTTGTCCCGGTATTTATCGAGTTTTTTTGGGGGGAGGGTCGTACTCACTGTTTGTTTTGCAGACACAGTCACAATTCTTTGAGCACAACAAGATGTCTCCTTACTTTGTTTGGTTTTAGCTGTCAAAGTTCAAGAGTAATTAATGGTTTTTACTTCCCAAGTAAGTCTCTGGTTTGTGCTAGTACCATTTGTTCACATGGTCAAATGTTAGTCCTTTGCATAGTTCCAAGTGTATGATTATCGCTACCCCGTCGTGTACGTTCTTGAACTTCTGGCTTACTTTGCTACATCCGCTGGATATATGGTTTATCATCACATCTCTTTCTCGAGATAGGATTCATCTGCAATTTTTCGGAGTTCTGCTCATGAAACAATCTGTCTGAGACATATTTACGGTGTAGAGTTTTATGAATCGTCATGTTTCCTAGCTATGATTATTATTACTAGAATATACCCGTCTTAAATGACAGGGTTATTTATGTATGATCAATACTAAGAAGCCTAAAGCTATTTTATTAGTTAATTCATAATTTGCATCTCAATATTATTTTTTTCAAGTCCTAACTTATCTCGAACTGTTTTGATGTCGGATCAGACATAAAGGTGTGAGACTTACTACGACTTGATTTCTATTCAGTCATATTAAGAAGGTGAATCAACCAATGAGATCATCCCATTGTAGTGCAAATAAGTAAACAGAAATATTTAAAAAAAAAAACATAAAGGGGAAAATTTGCGTATAAACTCAGAATATGGTTAGATTATCATCATCATCATCCTCATTATCATCATCATTATTATTATTATTATTATTATTATTATTATTATTATTAGTAGTAGTAGTAGTAGTAGTAGTAGTATCATTATTATTGTTATTATATAATCTCACTCCTATTGTCTGGTGGTTACCGCCAGAGTATGAATGACAGCAAGGCTCCTCAAATCTCCAGCACTTCTCTCCTAGTTTTCACTAGTCACGGTAATACTGCGGTTTACAGTTTCACAACGATTGCCTAGTGGTCATTGCTGAAAGCTGAGTGGCAATAAGTCTCCTCAGGTCTTCAGCCAACATCTCTTCTCTCTTTTGCCTATTATGCCAGCGCTGTGGTTTACGTTTCTGCATTTATTTTCCTTCCTTTGTTAGGTCACTGTTTACAATTAGTGTTGCAGTCTTTATATTTCTAGCCCTTTTCTCAGTATTCACGCAGTTCCTAGCAGTGCTGTGGTCTGTACACTCTCAATCCTTCCCTTTATCCTGATCTCCTCCTCTCTCCCCCCAGTGTCTTTGGGACAGTTCCTAGTGCGCCCACTATGACTGGCAATACCCTGGCTTTCATGTTCTGCATCTTCTTCAGTTCTCCAGGAACCGTACTAAACACACTGTGTTATTTAGTATCTAAGTATTTATTATTATTATTATTATTATTATTATTATTATTATTATTATTATTATTATTATTATTATATCCATTCAACACCAGTTGCTTTGGGGTCACTGCTGGAGAGTGAGTGACAGCAAGTATCCTCAATTTTCCAGCCCTCCACTTTACACCCTCACAGTCTACAGAATTGCTATGGTTAACGGTTTCACTTCTATTGCCTTGCAGTTATCGCTAGAGGCTGAGTGGCAGCAAGTCTTCCCAGGTCTCCAACCCTCCTCTTAATTCGTCTTCACCTACTGCAGCGGCGCTTTAATTTTTTTTACAGTCTCCACCATGTCTTCTTTTGAACTGTTAGGCCATTGCTAACAGCTAGGGTTGTAGATCTTATACGTCTAGTACATTCCTCATTATACACGCAGTCCTCAGTAGTGCTATGGTCGATATAATTTTAGCCCTCCTTTCTTTAATCTCGTTTTCAGTGTATTTGTTACGGTTCCGGATGAACCAACTATTAATGGTACTTCCCTGAATTCCATGTTCCAAACTGTCTACAGTTCTCTTGTCAGTTCCTGGTGATTCCCAAGCTTTTTGCTCTTTTAAATTTACTCTGTGCTCCGTAGACACAGCCACATCTATCATTTATCAGATTCTCTTTTTCCCTTGTCCTCCAATCTCCTGGTCTGGTCTTTTTGCTCGGATGGAGTGATCAGTTTGGATGTCATAGTCCCACAGTTGTTTGTAGCTTTTATTTTCAATGTCTCCGGTTTGTGCTGATACCATTTGTCCACATGGTCAAATACCATTCATTTGCTCAGTCCCTAGTGCATATCTGTTTTTAGCCTGCAGTGTTTGTTTTTGCTCTCTTGCTAATCCAGTGGACAAAATTCATCGGTTATATGATTTGTAGTGTGATCCTTTTACCATGTGTCGATTTTTACTTTAGCATACTTAGTCCTGATGCATTTGATGTCCACATAATGGTCCTTGGGCGCTATAGGAGAGTTTTTTTATCGACAGTAATTTGCGTAGTATATGTACCATTCCTAGTGGGGTGATCTTTTAGATGGATATTTCTGATTTATTCTCCACGGGTGCTAGAGCTCCGAGGAGAATTTGTCTTACGTCAGTCTTCATATCTCATATCCTGTCGATCTCGATTCTTAGCTCAATGTATTCATCAAACGTTAATAATTTATAGCTGCACTTTTTGCTTTCAAAACCTGGGTTAAACGATCTGTCACTGTGTTTGCCAATTTATAAAGCATACATTCCCCCCATATATCTACAATAGCCTGTTGCAGAGTGGAATATTGGTTGCTGCCAGCGTACACCACCCTGACAATCATTCCCCAATTTTTCTACAGGACTGATGTCTTAGGGCAAAACAGGCTACAAATGAGGTACAGAACTGTTTACGGAATGGTAACAATCATTGTCCTGCTGAAATATTGACTTTTACCTTTCTTCCCTATTTATTGGAAGTTTCGGATCACTCTGTGTCTAACATCGCTAGGTACTTTGGTGGAGTCAGATTTCTATCAATAATAACAACAAAGCTTAGCCCCAAAGTTGAACTTGATTATAATACCCCCAACACTAAACCTTTGGTGTTTCCAAAACGCTGGAAGAGTAAGGCCCATCAAGATTGTCTTCTAGTCTGTCGAGATAACATTCGATACATAAGGATGACCTCTGCCCACTGGCATCTATTTTTTTCAATTGCATGTACGCAAACACGGTTCTTGGTTTAGCTCGCAACATTACAAGATTAGAATTGATAGCTAAGATGTCATGAAGAGGACGTTTTGATACTTGGTGTACCTGGCTTATTGCTCTTTAGAATACTTTTCGATGGGTTCTTTAATATGTCTCTGACTATTTGTCAGAATTATCATTTTCCCAGGACATTTCGATGCCTCCCCATAAGCATCAGAGTCCCTCAAAAAGTTGCAGGTCACAGTAATCGGCCAACATTTTCCTAATTTTGTTGCATCCAGGGGGATCTTGGAGAACTTTCATCAACCAGCTTAGCTCCAAAAAAGAATTATTTATCTTCTGACGCAAGCGAAGAAGATTTCGGCATTTTTAGAGATCTCTTAGAGAGCCATTCAGCGTTAGAACTACAGGAAAAAATATCAAATTTACTTGTTCTTCTATAGTTGTTTGGCATCGAGATATGAGGTTCTATCTCTGAAGGGAACTTATTTGACGATAGAATAAGACACTTTCGAAGTATAAACGTGGTTCATTTATACCTATACAATAAATTCCTGAGCAATAACGTCTAATCTATGAAGAAATCGGCCGTTCAGCAGAATTCTCATAATATCAGGACAGAATGTATTTGGACAGCTTCTCTGACACATTCACAGAAATGTTTCTCTTGGGTGGTTTTGCTTTGTCGATAAGCATGCGCCTCTATTCTTTCCTGTTATTGATAAACATATCAGTTATGTTTACTTTTATTTCATTCTCAGTATGGACACGCATATCCCAGGGGATGTTGACATTGCTGTTTTCAGTGATAGTGTTCGGTTGGCGCCCATACCATCTTCCGGGTGTTTTTCTTTTGTGTTCTCTATAGATTTTCCGGTGCAGATATGCCGGTGGCTTGTTTTGATTATAGGTGTGGTTAGCCTTTGCTAGATCCTGACACCCTGAGACGGTTCAGTCGACAGTTTTCACGATCTTTTCACAGATACTACGTTGTGGATCTGTTCCATATTTGATTATGCCATGGTGTGTGGTCTCTTTGAGAGGCTTTTGTTTTGATCAGGGTCCATGATTCTGCTTCCGGACTGGTGCTCCTCAGCCAATGATATGTTTTTTTGTTGGTCGACATCCACCTCTTTCGCCCTTTTGGATACCCCCATTCATCTCTTTGTCCTCCCAGATTTTCTAGATTTGTTTTTCGGCCATGTTATTTGGATTTCTGTTTTACTCGTTTTATGCAGACTCTTTCTCAGTGGCCTGGATCTGATTTTTTACTATTTGGAAGAGTGTGTCGTCTGTTTTTTACAGGTGTGCATCTAAGGCGTAGATGATGGTCTTGAACGTGAGTTGAACCAGGCCCTGTCCCTCTGAAGCTTAGAGTAGGTACAGTCTGCGACATCTGCTTTTGGGTGGTGCCATTCCCCTTGTCTTAGTTAACAGTCTATAGATGTAACTCAGTTCCAATTGATGACTTAGAGGCTGTATTTTACTGCGGGTATTGCTTGGGTGTTTAGAGTGTCCAGCCTATTGGCTGTATTCAGCTAGCTTTTAAGTATCGAACGCAATTTTTAGTACCATGGGTAGTCATTTTGATTATTATCATTATTATTATTATTATTATTATTATTATTATTATTATTATTATTATTATTGGAAATCTCACACCAATTGTTTGGTGGTTACCGCTAGAGGTTGAGTGACAGCAAGTCTCCTCAAGTTTCCAGCCCTCCTCTCCTCATTCACAGAGACCACAGTAATATTGTGGTTTACAGTTTCACACCAGTTGCCCAGTGGTCATTGCTGGATAATAATAATAATAATAATAATAATAATAATAATAATAATAATAATAATAATAATAATAATAATAATAATGACTCAGTGGGCATTGGCATTTTTTTAAACGAAGGGTGATGAAAATCAATACAATAGGAAGCTACAAAACAGAGATAAACAAGATATCCACATGGACATTGCTTTTTGAATAATTATGAATGGTACCTTTGGGGATGATCTTCTGTATTTCACGGATGTCTGGATATCTTGATATTTTATGTAGGTACTTGTCGATAGTCTTTTGATGACCTCAGGGGCTTCTTTGATAGAAAGTTGTGTTTCAGTTTTACGTTGCAACATATTCATTGTCTTTACACCAGCCGTGACAGGCCCCCTCAACCGAAGAGCAAGTACACTTCCGGATATTTCGTAGTATTGTTGCCAACTTCAGTAGTGCTGTCGTCTGGATAGTGTCAATTCTTTTCAAGAATCCCAGTTCTCTGCCAAATTCCATTTATTCTAGCTTTTGTCTTCGTAACTCATCAAATTTTCACACCAACAACGACTGATTGTAGTAGAATTAGTAGTATTTAGGATACATTGAGTTTTTACACCAGCACAATATGGTGACCTTTGCTGGGGATAAAGTGACATCACGTCTCCATGAAAAAATATCTCCAGGATTCTGGCCTGATTTCAGTTAGGCTGTTGTCTAGAAACAACCAGGTTCGTTACAGGCTGTTTTAAGTCATTATTGAAATATATATTAATTTTTCCCTGTTTAGTCTTTGCACACACAATATTTTATTACCATTGCTGAGCATTAAACGACAACAGCCCTACCAGTGCTTCAAAATTTCCTAAAAGAATGTTGTTTACATAGTTCCAATTTTTTTCGTCGAAGTAACTAATCCAGCGTCTAAACCTCTTTTGGACTGTTCCAGGCTCGCCAATAATAATGAGCACAGTGGCCACTTAGGTATTCCACAATTTTGTCACTTCTCTACCAAATTCAAAGTACTCCTTATTTTCTTCCATATGAACTCAGTAACTCAGTGAAAAAGCAATGCCAAAAACTTTCCAAATATATTTCTCGTCGTAGAGGATTATTAAATATTGTTTTCTTACAGCGATTGAATGATCTGTTGGAATAGGAAGTTTCCTTAAATCTTTCTTTTTTTATTCTCGAGGACAACTCTAGGTTGGTGCATATACCACTTATGCTTGGGTCAAATCATAGTCACTATTCCCACTGGATCATCTTTCTCACCAAGTAATGCCTATTTTCGTTCACCTTCCTAGCTGAGATGTTGCATTTATTTATGATGATTGACTTTCCCATCATTACCATCACATAATCGACATTAGGTATTCTATTGATAATCGTCTATCTTGTCCGTGATACAGTTTGTTTGTATAGAATTGTACTTGGCCATCATGATAAGGAATTTATACCTTTTCTCCAGATGTCTTTGCTATCATATATATGTGTTATCAATCGTCTCCAGTCTCTTTTGTAATCTTTGGGAACATTGATACCATTGTTTTTGTCTTGATTCTGTGTTCTATCTTGGTTTTCGTCCCCGTCTTTGTTGTACATCACACTCTGGATATTATAATCGATTTTTCCTCCACTGCCTTCTCTCTTCTTTTGTTAATCCTTTGTACTTCAGCATACCTTATCTCTCCCTTTTCTACACACAGACACACACGCAAAGATACACACAGACACAGGCGGACAGACACGCTCGCACACATGCTAACATACACACGTATATTGAAGAAGATAGTTAAAGAGATGCAGACTGATGGATATTAGCATACAGAAATGGATAAATACTAGTTTGTTATATACCATATATTGCATGAATAGAATTTCATATTTGCCCAACTATTATTCTGCTTTTTAGAGAGAGATTTCGAATTTCGAAATTTGAATTGAACCGAAGTGAAGCGTCAATACTGCTTTAATAAAGGATGTTACGGAATTACGAGTTTATAAAAAATGATTGACATTCAATCAAGCAAATAAGAGTAATTTCTTATAAATCACTAATGTTCTGAAAGTGTATCACTTATATTCTACGAATCAAATACAGTTTTATTTGATATTATCCAATTACTACAATCTAGTGATTGGCGGTTAAAAAACGGTTGGAAGTAAAATCAGAGAAAAGGCCGTCAAGTAGTTTATTGAAAAAATAGGAAGAAAGAGAGGATACAGGGCGTCAAGTAGTTTAATGAGAGGACCAACGAAGACAAAGAACGAAAGTTTACCAAGGAGATAGGAAAAGAAGGGAGGAGAGATAAGTAGTTTACCGAAGGAGAAGAAAGAGACGAAGAAGAATAGAAAGTGTGGTAAATTGATAAAATAAGTGAATTTTTGTGTATCGAGGTTTATATAAGATTGAAACAGACAAGGGAGAAGGGAAGGGATAAGGGAGAGGATGATGAGAACAGGGATAGAATGAGAGGATAGAGAGACATAAGATAATGGATGATCTTAGATATCAACCCTTTTAAGGTTTCCATGGGTTTGACAAGTTTATAAATGTCTGTCAGTCTGTTGTCTATGTATGATCCAAATTGTCAACTAAGTTTTGCACCAGAGAAATTAGCTATCGGGGTACTTCTATACCAGACAAAAGTCTTAAGCTATATGACTCTTTTGACTGGGTATCATCCCTCTATCTTATCAAAACAAGTCGTTATTAGATTTTAACAAATTAAGATTTTGATTGACTATGATTAATTATAATTCATGAATGAACAAAGTTTTTGCATGTCTATTTGGGTAAATAAGTATTTAATGATAAAAGCATGTATGTTTCTAATTTCATGAATTATGACTTTATTTTAAGAATATATTCATTGAAAAAATTCTCTTGAAACGCTATCGGTCCATATTAGACCACATATTATTGTATCGAGTAATCTGCCACCATTATGTTCTTGGATTATAACAAATACTAAAAGCTGCACATATAAATGTCACATCTTTATTAATGTCAGTCCATCTATATGTATGTTAGGTTCTTCTTTATACCCATTTTGATATTTATTTTTTGAAGTTTATCATTTAAAATATCCTCTTAATATTCTCAGATCAGTTTCTCATTGTACATGGCATCGTTGAATCTTAAGATACTTTTAAATGTGCTTTCGAATATTTTTATGTTTATTTTTGCTAATTCATAATCCGTAGACACTTCAGGATTTTTCTTTTTCATTATCGCAAATAAAATATGTTCTGAATTACTTTAATGCAACAATTCTGATTGAATCAATATTCCCAAACCATGAGAAGATTGTCAGCATCTCTTAAAAGCAAGTGATACTGAGTAAGGAGGAACTGGTTGATTGTATCTAATTCGAATATTAACAACCCACCCAACTGCATGTACAAGCTTATCATCGGAGTGATTCCAAATCGAATTACTAGGATTCTTGATGAGAAACAATCATAAAATCAGGTTGACTTCATAAAGATTCACTCGACCACTGACCGTCTCCATTTGGGGGATTAATTGTGGGGAAGCAGCAGGATCCAAAATGCCATTTGTCGTTGCATTTGTTGACTTCAAGAAGGCATCCAATCCTCAGAGTTAAGGATGCAAGCAGACAGCAAGGCACATACCCCGATATGTCAGAGTTTTGCAACTATTCAACCGACGAAGCAGATAATTTAGCAAACTACCCGAGGCTCTTTCAGCTAAAAAAATTGGGATAAAACAAAGCAACATCATCCCAATCGTACACTTTGCAGCTTGTCTCGAGATGATCTTCTAAGACATAGACTGAATAAATGAGGGAATTCAAAGAAGATGGCGATTACTGAGGTAACTGTGAATTTGAAGACAACACTATCTTCTTTGCTGAGAATCTTCATGAATTGCAGAGAATGCTCCACGAATTGAATGAACGAAAACCAGAAAGTTAGTCTTCACACGAACTTCAGTAAAAACAAAGGCCATGTGCCAAAAAAAACGTTCGAGACAAAAACACAACAAGTTGAATTTGAAAACGCAGATCTAAAGAAAGAGGACCACTCCCTTGGACCACAAATTCCATGACACCCTCAAAAGAAGAAAAACGAAGGTTAACTCTAGATTTACAAACTTTTCGACAAGCCATCAAGAACAAGAAAAGTCATTAGCATTAAAAGAAATATTTACAACCAATAGTTGGCTATGAAAGTGGAACATGGGAACTTACCAAAATCTGGTTGTCAAACTAAGAGCCATGTAACATACAAGAAAATGAGCTTAACATCACATGGAGGAATCACAACTCATTATGTTACAGAATGGCCAGCAGTCAGAGATATCATAAAACCAATCAGAAACTAAAATGGCAATGGGCTGGTCACGTAAAAAATATTATGTGAACCCTGTATATATATTCTTGAGTGGAGAGATTTTGACGAGTAATTTGACGATTTGAAAGAGTGACTAAATTATGAATTTTTCATTCTCTTTCCATTTCAATTAATGTATTTCGTATCAGTGGAATCGTCAAATTAGACTTGAATAATTTTCAACATTTTATAAGATCCAACATTTTTATGGGGACAGCGTGAGAATATCATGTTTTGGTTGAGTCATTCAGTTCTCTCTTGTGTGGCTTCAATTACTTACAATTTTGTATGGTGCCCCTCTTCTTGTTTGACGCCAATAGTATCCTATTTTCTCGTGATATCAGTTTTTTTTTCTGAAGAGATGCTCATTTTCCCGAGACGCTGATGGATCGATTGAGTTATTCTCAAATTAACTTGGATTCCATGAAACAACGACTAGACATCAATATGGAAAATAAAAGATTGGCCAGCACTGTCATTAAATTGTTGTTTAGGAACATACCAATTAGCAAATACTAGGATCATTTCG
>OY735204.1:66190750-66210750 GCA_963457665.1 Thysanoteuthis rhombus | reverse complement strand
TTTGTATTTTCCTCCATCTAAGAACTATTTTTTCCAAATTATTATATCTTGTTCTGTTCTCCAACGGAAATTAGTATCATCATCATCATCATCATCATCATCATCATCAAACTTTAACTTCCTCAAATTTCGCCAATCCTCACTATCATGGGCATCACCGAGCCAATACTTCCTGAACTTGTTTAGTCTGTCACGCCATCTCATTTCCTGCCAGTCACAATATCGCATATGATCTCTTGGAATGCACATCCTGAGTAATGGTATCCAACTGCTGTCTGACATTCTCACAACATAATCAACCAAATGTTTTGTACGAATTTTCATCTATGACTCCTGATTTTCTTCTAATGTACCGTGTTGTTTTATGATTCCTCAATGTGACATTGAGCGTGATTCACTCCTTAAACGTTGCATGGATCGGAATTTAAGGGTCACTCTTTTGGTTTGTTTCCATTTTTCAGCTCTATAGGTGACTATCGGAAGGATGCATTGGTTGTATACCCTTCTTTTTAGGACAAATAGGATTTTCTTATCTTTGAAAATCGAGATTGTGCTTCTGAAAGAATGTTTATTTGCCTAGTTTCTTCTCCTTTTGAGGATTTGATGGGAATTTGTTTTCCCAGGTTGATCCAATGCTCTACTTTTTTTCAGCTCCTCTTTTTCAGTCTTCTCAAATTATATCTATTTGGGTGGGAGAATCGATTTTATTTGAAATTCCAGAATAAGTCAACACTTGCAAAACTTTCAATACCCTCCAAAGTTGCCAAAAAAGAAAAAAAATGTTTTGTTTTTTCCTATTTTTTCTTGATAATAAACTATTTCGGAAAATATTGATTTTTTTAGGAAAACTTACCAAAATTGTACGTCACGCCCGCGAAAGTTTGACCGAATTACATAAATTCCAATTTACTCGTAGACATTATTTTTCCATTTCCATTATATACATTAATTGAAATTTCATATTTTTTATTAAAAAATATTTTTGTATGTATCCACGGGGATTTGTGACAAATATATTTTGTCATATACATAGAATAACCATGTGCGTGCTCTCTCTCTCACACACACACACACACACACATATATATATATATATATATATATATATATATATATATATATATATATATAGGGTTGGGACAAAATAATGGAAACACCTGCTGATTTCACTTGAATTTCTGAAGTTCGTCGTAACTACACAGATTTTTGATTGACTGGAAAATCTCTTTGAACGTCTTGTAGATTATTACATAATATTTTATTCTACAACTTGTTGGTTTTATGAGCAATATGGAACATTCCAAAAAGTCGTGTAATGACCATAGGAACTAGACAATGGACAGATCAAAGAATTTGATATACTTGGACAAATATTCCTCTACCTTGTTCTCATGTTCTGGTCGAGTTTAGATCTGGAGGTAACCCAAAGAAGCTTAACCCCTGAATTGTCTCATTCCATCAGTTTAATATTGAGGTGGATCTGTAATGATTTCGATGGTTATAACATGGTCCATCAGTAGCACTGCATGGCAAGGTGAGTTTACAAGATTAACTGTTAATTTTGGCTAACCAGTTGTATGTCATGGAGCAAACGATCTTTCCCAATTGGGGGCCGTCTTTCAGAATTATAATGCACCGTTTTGCACTTCTACAATTGTTGAAAACTCGTTTGAAATTCAATAAAATTAACTTGGATTGGCTTCTGCAATCTCAAGATCTCAATATAATCGATAATTTAGGTCGTCAATTAGAGCAGCAAATAAGGAACTTATTCCCTCATCTACCTTTCCGAAAGAGCTGGAGTAGGTTTTGCTCGATGAATGACTCGAAATTCCTCAAGTTACAGTCTATATCTATATCAATCATTTCTTCGATGTATCGAAGCTGTTTAAATGCTGAAAGGAAGGGGGACTATATATCAAAGTATGGAAAAAAAATTAAATAAAAATTCGTTATCAAAATGATGTTCCCATTATCATATTTAACTCCTATAGCTATATCTGTGTGTATGTGCATTGTGATACAGAGTTATTATAAAGTTCTTTGATTCTGTCCACGGTTAAACAAATCTGTGAAGAGGATGAGTGAGATAATTTCTTTGTATTTTTAGAAATAACTATTATCGAGATTCTTAATCCTCAACACATCTACGGATGCTTGTTTCGTAATCTTGATTTGGGATGTCATTCAAAATGTAATCTAAAAGTTATGAGGTTACAATATTGTATACAATAATAAGAGTAAATTAAGGAAGGCTTCATCGAGATTACTAGGGCTCAAAATACAAGGCACCACAGCGTCAGATATCTTTCGTAATGAATCAGTTTTATGGTTTAAAATCATTTTTGTCAACCAAGCAGCCCCGTGGTCGAGGGCTACT
Organism: Thysanoteuthis rhombus; assembly: GCA_963457665.1. Taxonomy (NCBI): domain Eukaryota; kingdom Metazoa; phylum Mollusca; class Cephalopoda; order Oegopsida; family Thysanoteuthidae; genus Thysanoteuthis; species Thysanoteuthis major. The sequence goes on along the minus strand of OY735204.1, from coordinate 66,208,370 downwards.
AGGTGTATACTGAGCTCTCTCTGACTAAAGGATGTAAGCTTAATCTTCACCGATGACTCGTTCTTTATTTCTGATCACCCTGATTACACGTTCCCATAGAATGTCGATCCAAGTCAATGTCGTGATAAAAGCAGTTACGAAAGTAAAACCCAATGAAAATACCTAACCTGATGACAGAAATAATCAATAGTATATGTGGTCTTTATGCAATAGTATTGCTGGATCCCACGGCAATACCTGTCTATTGTTGAATTTTCACACCTCCACGAAAAAAGGTTTCAGTTGTTATGTCGGGTTCTCATTCCAATTTTGAAGTTAATTATAAAGAATAAAATGTTGTTATGCCTAGTTTTGCTATTTCAATTGTATTCAAAACAAAATATGAAGCAGTTTTAAGAATTAAGGTGAACAAAGTATATCAAGTACAGTCAAGTATGAAGTATTTCAAAATGGAGTTTTAGTGACTACCACAAGTTCTCAAAAATTATTTGTGAAAAAATATTTTTATACCCAACAAATTATTTTGGAATAGACAATGTTTTTTAATCAATATTTCTTATGCAACGATTATCTACTTTTGTTCCAGACTTTTGACGGGGAATGACGAGTTGTTAAATTAAATAAAGTGTACTGAACTTGAACTTTTCTTTTCTGATGCAATACTTTTCAAATAAAGACGAAAATCCGACTTTTTATTTTCATTTTATTTTTTGTCTTACAAATTGAGTCTTATCGTTGATAAAAAAAATGCTGAATTATATAATGACAATAGAATAATGTATTTTTTCTTTTTGCTTACCTGAATTGTACAAATTTTGCCTGTTCTTACGATAATTCTGGGCTCGAATTTAAAGGCGTTTTTCAGCGTTTTTCTTGGCTATTTTTGCTGCAGTACAACGACCCCATCGAATGATTGATTTTCGAAAATGAACATAAATTATAGCATTACAAGCATAAACATATATACACATGCAAACAAACACACATACATAGGCATAAGAAAATGCATACGTAGGCGTGCAAATACAGATATATTGCCAATGCATCCACACACGTCACTTTTATACATAAATACACTAATGCGCTCATGCAATACACAAACATATACCACACTTATATGAAAACACGTCACCTTTTCACAGTTATAATCAGATGTCACATACACACGTATGCAAACGAGTATACATGTGAACACATAAAAATACCTGCATGTATGCAAGTGTATGTGTTTGAGGCATGGATGGATGTGTACATTTTGCATTTTTTTTTGTTTGTTATCTCTTCACTGACGACGCACTGAGAATCATAGACGTGTTTGTTTGCAACGTACGTATCTTAGTACAGTTATCAAAAAGTGACCCTCTAGGGAGGTGTCACGAATTCTTTTGTTCGAATATTTCCCTCTTTGTTTTGAATTTAGCTTTATACTCGGTGAATTTTTAAAAAATAGGATTATCTAGGCGATGGAGATGACAAGCTCAGTGGTGCCAACTGAGTCCCCTCTCGGCTTTTTTAGCTTGTTTATTTTTGTTGATTCTGAGTTCTTCAGATAAATTGTACCTGAGCGTCCCAGAACCTCCTGTAGATGTGACGTCTGGAAGCCCAATAGGTCGTATCAGCATAATATGTACAAACCATGATGTGAATGAACATAAACATATACGTTTTACTATTTTTACTAATACTTTTAATCACCTTGGTCAACCAAGTGCACAGGTCATCTAAAAATATAAGGATTGGTTGTATAAAAGCTTTCTGGCATTTGTTGTTGACCATAGACCTCCTCCGAGATTCGCCATATCTCTCAGATATGGAGCCAACACTTTCTGAACTTGTTTATTCCGTCACGCTATCTCATATTTTGCGGGCCAAATTTTAGCATATAATCTCTGGATATCTGCATTGGCTAGCATATTGTCATTCAAGTTTTTTGGTGGTTTCTACATTATATCTGACCCCTGTTTTTCTCCAGTGTACGGTGCTGTTTTGTGATATCTCCACGTGAGGTTTAGCATGATCATCCCTTGCGTACGTTGCATGGTTCATACTTTGAGGGTCAATCTTTTCGATTGGTTCCATGGGAGGATGCATTGTCCGAATACATTTGAGGATTATTGGGAATTGCTTAGTCTTGAAGGTTGGGCTGGTTCGTACATGTCCCAATAAAAAAAAGAAATCTCGTGGATTCAATTTAATGAAATGAACATGGTGGTCAAGAGAATGGTCAACTTCATACAATCCATCTGTTCGGGGAAAGTTCATTTAGGAACTAATTGTCTCTGGGACAAAGTGACAAGGGGCACTATCGAGCTGAAACACGATATCTTCCAGCAGTTCTGATTGAATTAGTTCTGGAAGCTTCTAGAAGGAAATATCTTAAAATTGCAAACTGAACAATGATCTGATATGAGGCCAGTATGTGTAGATACATATGACCACATGTTTAATTCAATATATAATAAGTTCCTAGGGTGTGATGTTTGATCAATTGGGATTAATTGAAAGGATTTCGTTAAGAGCGTTGACACAGGGGGTGATTATGCTTATGACTTATTATACGGGCAATGCACATACACACACGCACGGACACACACACACACACACACACACACACACACACACACACACATATATATATATATATATATATCTATATATATATATATATCTTGGTACAGATATATCTATATATATCTTGGTACACACACACACATATATATATATGTATATATATATATATATATATATATATATATATATATATATATATATATCTTGGTACAGATATATCTATATATATCTAGGTACACACACACACACATATATATATATATATATATATATATATATTCATATATATATATATATATATATTCATATATATATATATATATATATATATATATATATATATATATATATATATATATATATATATATATATATATATATATATATTTTAAGCCTGCGTAGCAGATATCAAGTCTATAACCACACACAAGAGTCGTGCAACGACGAAACAACTGTCTCTTGATGACATTATAGTAACTTATTATCATACACAGGTACACATATATACATACATATAATGGTAAAAAAACAACTCGAAGAAGTTTCGTCTGTGTAATTAGTATTCTTACAATATCATAAGTTCGTTTGCTTGCAGTCTGAGATTAAAACCGACACAACAGATTTGATATTCACAAGAATGAACAGTCAAATAGGGTGATACGAAAAAGAAGTCAGGTCTGTTTCGATACCCATTGATCCTCGATCATCAAATAGGCTTTTCGGATAATTAAGTAAGTATGTCCAATGTTACAGAGTTATTCAATGATGTGTAGTTAGTATACAAATTATACATAGTACCATGATATCAAATTAAGAGTGAAACAGTTGGAAAACATTGAGGGAAATTACATGAATTGTATTCACAGATATTGGGAAATAAACAACTGGTAAATCAAAAAATCTTTCAAGAAAAACGTTTTTTCTTTTAAATGTGTTTAAAGCTTTAAATGTGAAGGCATATGTGTATAAATGTAGTTCAGATATATACCACTTATTATCCCAGATAATATTTATTCCAACAGCGGTCAATACTTAGAGTAAAGACAATATATCAATTAATATATCTGAGAAACTGAATAAAAAAGAGATACACATTGACAAAATTTAGGCTTTTAATCTCTTACTCTCCCTCTCTCTCCCTCTCGCTCTCTATCTCTCTCTCTCTCTTACTCTCTCTCTCTCTCTCTCTCTCTCTATCTGTATCTCTCTCCATATATATGTATTCGTGTGGGGGGGGGCTGTATATTAGAGTGATGGATGGAGTTCTGGTTGATAAAAAATATTTGTTGTGTAAAAAGGATAACACAAGATATTTCTGTACCAAAAATGCTGAAGTATAGTGTATTCGTATACATTCTCACATCAATGGAAACGGGCTTAGCAAATATGAGCTTGACCGTCATTCAAGCTCCACGGTAGTCATTTCTACTACTTAGTTTGTTTTTTTACGATTTTGGCAGTAACTATGAATAACGGTAAACCATTTCTTTCATGCGGGTCGGAAGCAAAGTAATACTGACCTCAAAATTCGTTTTATGCCACCGGAAGTCATTTATTACCATTATGAGATCATTATGTCATTCAATATCAATATAAGTCATCTGAAGTCATCTCTTGTGAATTGCCTGTCATTGCACTTTGAATGCAGAAATTCCAGATAGGGGTACCTGTTTACACGCAAAAAGTTATAGGAAACGTGCTTGAAGATACTGAAGGTCACTCGAGGATATTTCTGAAAATTGTCACTGGGCACAAGGACAATCACCCTCTGGTCTTCACTTGACTTTTTATGCTTTTCCAATAGAGAGCTCAACAATGGTACTTTTATCGTTTAGTCTCAAATCAATGTATTCATGCTGAATAATAGGAGAAACTCTGCATTCGTGCATCCAAAAGCAAGACATCATTCGTTCTTTTTTGGGTCTCAGAATATTTCCTCCGTTACAGGTACTTTTTCATATATATATATATATATATATATATATATATATATATATATATATATATATATTTATATATATATATATATATATATGTATATATATATATATGTATAGATATATATATATTTATATATATATATATATATATATATATATACATACACATATATATATAGAGAGAGAGAGAGACAGACAGACAGACAGACAGACGGACAGATATGGAATATGTAAGGTTTGTATATTTTTCTATATGATAAATTGCGGACCTTTACGACTTGCTATCTCATCATGGTCGTTTTTCTCACGAACTTTAAATCCCTGTAAAATTCAAGTCTTATTTGTCAGTTGCGTTTTGTCTCGTACCCTGGGAGTCAAGTGTTAGATCCTGAGGTCAAGTAATACAGGCAAACATCAGCTCAGAGGAGAAAATATACATCAAAAGGAGAGAGGTGACAATTAACAAAGTTTGAAATCCCAAGAAACGTGACTAGAATCTATAATAGAATAAACCAATTTGCTTCTCATATTAGAGAAGATAACGTTAAACAGTGATAGAAAAAGAAAGAGAACTTATATGTGATTAATACGAAAAACCAAAGAATCTGAGACGGTTGCAACGTGGAAATTGGTTTATGACTGTGGAGTAAGACTAGTTCAGAGGTTGGACAAACGATGTCGAAGTGGTGGTAAATAGACAATGTCCATTGTTCAGCAAGAGTTCTGTTAGCCTTCAAAAGACTTTTCTGTTTTTTTTTTTTTTTTCTTTTTCGTATTAACTGTTAACGTGCCCAAACAGCGAATAAATAGATTTGATGTTGACAAAATATATTTTCGCTTCACCGAACGAAAATCTACAAATCATCTTCAGTTCTCGTAAGCATAACCAATTTATTCACGGCTGATTCCTATGTCTACAATTCTATTTACATCACCCCCCCAACAAATGGTTGTCAACGTCTTTCACTGCCATTTATTCCATGAGATTTCATAAGATTTCATAAGGTGTTCGTATAAGTATACCAAACTCTCTATCTACCTTTCTATCTATCTCTGTCTGTCTCTGCCTCTCTCTATATATATATTCATACATGTATGTATATTGGTGTGTACGTGTGCGTGTATGTTCATAAACAAATAGATTGTAGTGTGTGCACTCATACTATAGTATTCGTAGAGCCATCTGCTTGAGTGATTCTGTGTTTGTTTGAGGCATCAAAAGTACTAGTCCTGTTGACCAAATTTTCTAAACGTGCACCCATAGGACATCAGATATTGAGGGCTTTTTGAGGGCGATCAAGTGGCTCATTTCAGGAAGGCTGAGCTCAATTCCGGTCATTTCTAACCTATTTCTAGCGTAATTTTGATTTTTCTATGAAGTTAAACTTGTTTTGTTTTTTTCGGGAAATACTGGCTCTGACGCTCATGATAGAGAATTGTGGCAAATCCTGGGGAAGGTCTATGTCCAACAATGATGATGAAAAAAAGGTTTACCTCAAATTAGTACGGCAAATACGATTGAATTCAAAATGATAAATGCCGTCGTCTGTGAAGGTCGTTTGAAATTACAAGATGTGAATGTTGAATACAAGTAGCTTTTTGAGACATATTGCAGCCAAACAATTACATTCTTGTAAAAAAAAAAATAGAAAATGGGTTTAATTTGGACAGGAAGGTATGAAAGGATGAATGGTACAGGATCAATATTTAATTAGAATATCTTCTTCAGTCAAACAAGAAAGCAAAGAGTTGAAAACGATTTTTTAAGTTTTGTTTGTAAGATATTATGAAAACTCTAAAAAGTTTTTCAGACATAAATTCGAGAAAAAAACTGTTTCCATCCCATCACTTACTGACAAAAGCACGGATTTTGTGTTCCCAGAAACCTTATCAAAATGAATGACTATATGATTTGCTTTTTAAGCAGGCAACAGCTATTTTTCACCAGAAAAAAATAAAATGCAGTCTTTCCTTTTTTCATTAATTTTGTCGTACAAACAGATGAATATTAACGAACATGTTTCCCTGTGTTGTTATACTTGCAGTTTCTCTTGGCATATATAAATAAAATTCAATTAAAAATGTTTTTTTGTGAACTCTTGTAAATATTTCCTCTGAAAAAGGTGGCTGGTACCCATTGAAATGCATCGAAACATGCTCATGGAACAATACAAAAATTGAGTTGTAACTCTTATATTTTGAAGTTATCTCTTCACTTTCCAATCGTCATTCGCATCAACATTCTGTTGGATCACTTCACATCTACAGTGAAAACAAGTATATATATATATATATATATATATATATATATATATATATATATATATATATATATATGGTCATAAATTTTAGAATTCACCAGAATATGAATTTTAATAAAAACAATCCATCTAGCTCACATTTTAGCATATTTACTTGTCATACATAATATAGGTATATTGTTTGGTTTCGTGAAAAGTGTTGATATGTTCAGTATCAGAAAAGTGTCCAAATGAGAAAAAAGAAATCCTATCCGCACATTTCTGAATACTCAATATAGTCATAAACTTCACACTTTAGCTGAAAAAATATTCTACTTGGGAAATTTCATAATTTTTATTACAAATAGTAGATCTATCAGTGAAATATATTGTTTAGTTTCGTTCGAGGTATATATATATATATTGAAACTAGATATTTGCTCACTTGTGCAGAAAACAAGAAAGTATTAGTGAAGGATTAAAATGATACTCATTATCTGATATACATATATATGCAAATACATCTATTTATATCGACATAATCATATATAGGTATGTACACATACTCAAACACACATATAAATGCGTATGTGTGTGTGGGGGAATATAAAAACGGGAGCCCTGTCATAGATAGATGGGTCGATAGATTGTTGATACTAAGATGAATGGTTATCATCAGTCGGTGGATTATGTTGATACATGGATGCTTCCTCTCCTCCACCAGGGTGTATTATTTATACAATGGGAGTATATCCCTGCAATAAATAATTCAAGATCTTTGCATTAAAGATTCTTGCTGACAGCCCCTAGAAAAGAAAAAGACAATAATATATCTTCGTGGTATTCTATGTGGCAGAGTTTAATGTACGTAATAAGTTTGTAATCGATTCAGAGTGGGAGTAATCGATAGATACGGTGTATAAATCCGATACAAGGGAACGAATGTTGGCTGGCCCACTTCAAGAACGGTTTTATTTCAACTTCCCCCACATTATATCGTTGGTGACTAAATGAACAAAAGAGTACACATATAACGAATAGATAGATAGATAGATAGATCGATAGATTGATGGGTTTGCTTGAACGGATATGTCGAGTCAGATACAAACAGGAATTTGAAAAGAAACTAGTGAATGAACTGATTCTTATATATATATATATATATATATATATATATATATATATATATATATATATATATATATATATTTATTTATATATATATATATATATATATATATATATATATATATATATATATATATATCCTTCACACTTCAACATTTTCGGCGCCTCTTGCACTCCCCACATTGCAGGCAAACTGAGAACTCAATCATACGATTATAAATGCCTACGTCACTGATGGTATTCTTTCTCTAGTCTTTACCTTGTGAATTTCAGAAGCTCTGATTTTTAGTTTCTTTTATTTTCCCGCTTCTTACTTGTGTTTCATCGAATTTCCTTATCTCAAGACTTTTCCTCTTTTCACTTGCAGCGTTTTCAATGGACCAGTTCTCTCGGAGAACGTCTTTCTACTTCACCAAAAATCCAATAAACTGAAACAGAAATTCACATTTTCCGATTTCCCATTCATCTGGCCCGAAGACATGTGCAGTTGTAGTGATGCATACCAGCATTGATGATTTTGTGTGAATACAATCAGACAAGACATAAGAAAGTAAAACCGGAACAGACGTTCGCAGGGTTGGGCACTTTTTTTTCCGCTTCCGCGCAAGTAATGAGTTTCCGAAAAGTATTTTTAAAATGAATTAAAATTGTGTCCTCCTCTTTGGAGATAATCTTCCTCGAAATTTAAATAGTTATAGCTATCTATTCTGTCATATATATATATATATATATATATATATATATATATATATATATATATATTTGTGCACGTTCCTTTTCATCTACGTATTTTTGTAACACAATTTTTTTAAGGGTGTCTGTGCATCATTTAAATTAACTGACATACTCCACTTGAAATACACTCACACACACAGACACACACACAGACACACAGACACACACACACGTATATATATATATATATATATATATATATATATATATATATATATGTTGAGAGACAGACAGACAGACAGACGGACAGAAATCATTTACGTGTTTCATGCTTGATCCATCCATCAAAAGTGGTGGATTATATTTGAATAATTGTAAATTATCTTTGATATTCAACTTTATATATATTCATATGTATTTATATATCACAGATCGTACATACTGTTTCACTAAAAAGAGATTTTTAAAAGAACTTTCCTGAAAAGTGAAACAGAATGTGCAATCTGTATTGAACTGCTTTTCTGATGATACTGAGAAACTTGATACAATGATACATATACAGATGTTTGTTGTGTATTTTATCATTGTTTTGTTACATATATATATATATATATATATATATATATATATATATATATAAATTAAATGTCACTGTACGGATAATAAAAATAACCAAAAAATTTTGAATCCTCGAAAGCTTTGTCAAAAAATAACCATTTTATTACCAGAAGCACTGTAAGATAACTTGTACCGATATTTTCCAATTGTGGAAAAAGTACTCACTGTTAACGATAAGAAACCAAAGAACAAGACTACCTCCAGCTGTTGATTCAGTTGAGGTTAGTTCAACTACGGATAAACTTTGAGTTGAGTTAAGTACAAAAAAAAAGAGAGAATATGGGGTGTACTTTAAGTTTACCCCATCTCCCCAAAATAAATGTCCTTGTAGAAAACCTATTCGTGGCAAATGCATTCAGTAACCAGCTGCTCAAAAACACCCAAACATGCGTTCAACAAACTGGTTGGGAATATAGCGCTAAATCGAAAAAATCAAACTCAACCGAACTTTTTTACTTAGCTTTCTCTAGCTATGAGTATTATGATTGAAAATTAATTTGACGAACGATTGTGGAAGTTTTTTCTTTCAGTTTGGCTATCCCTTTGAGAAGTTTTAGATTACATTTTTGATGTTTTGAAGTAATATTTGACCCTGATAAATACATGCTGGTTTTTTGTTCAATCTCTTGGAGTTAAATTGTATCAAATGAATTCTGATTAACATATCTGTCATCCTATTCGTCACTACGTCTGTTACGTGAGTTTTGGTTGTAAGGGGATTCGATTCAGATCTATTGTCTCCCCCTTAGCCTTTCTTTTCTGGAGAAGTGAGTTATAACAAAAGTCATTCTTCTTGACAACAGGCTGCATAGCCCCGACCAAATCAGAAGGGAAGCTATTGCTTATGTGTGAACATGCATTCTTCTGAGAAGTCACCCAGTCAACAGCGAGCCTCTCTAACATTCTACTGCTATCCCTTACGTCTTGTACTCTGTAATTATTTTTCGAACTTTGTATCACCCGAATCAGTGAGTTCTTATACTGTCATGAAGGATCCCTGTGCCTTTTTGCATTATCAAAATCTACATTCTATCCCTCAAAAGAAATATAATGGGTCAGATTAGGCTGAACAGGACGACCCAGCCAATGGCGTCCCCAAAAACAACTATGAATGGTCACAAAGGGAGTATATTTAAGGCATTATTGCACTTAAGATTTTTTCCTTAATACCAAATAACTTGTTCTATTTGGTTAGTAATCGTACTCAGCTTTTTTTTTTTAGCTTAGCTCTGTTTTGCTGTCAGTGAAGATCAGATTCAGTGCACTTGCAAATAAATATGTGAAACGAGATAGGTGTAAGCTTAGCTTAGTATAGCACTGTCGGGCATCCAGCAAATATTGAACTCCAGACACGCACGGTTGTCTGCAAGGCGGGCTCGCTAACTGCTGCGTTACTTCGGGCAGCCAACCATTTTGATAGAGAGCCGATTCAAACGGGAAATTGGTCACCAAGATGTTTTCTTTTAAACATATTTCCTAGTCAGTCTGTGGCTCCCTTTGTGGCTGATTAAACATTTTCTGTTAGGCGCTTGTAACAGAAGCAGACTAAGCATGACATTCTCTGATTTTAATTGGAAAATTTTACTTTTCTAGTTGTTTTAGAGAAGATACACAATTTTTCAACCAGTGAAAGGATGTAACCCAAACAAATAAATAACTGAATCTGTTTTAATTCAATCTTGAATTACTTCCAGTCTAAACTTTTACTAACACACTAGTAGCGTTGACTCCTCGCGCTTAACTGAAATTTGAAAAAAAACAAGAAGATATGTTCCACGATGCGGCTACCATCCATGATAGAAGTTGCAGGATGGGGAGGAAAAACTTGGGGGTGGATTAACCGGAGCTGTGAACCAAGTTACATATCAATCCAACATGATACGGTTAGGAAAATTGATATTTCACTTATCAAGGATCAACCGACAAACCAAAGTATCTTATAGATATGTGTGGACACTTAGATAAAACATTTACTAAAGAATTTCAGAAAAATATCAGTCAACAAAAAACCCACCATTATGTTTAGTCTTATTAAATTGTGTGGTTCATTAAATTAGGAGTTTTATCGATATTTCCGTAGCGTACGACGTAGTTATTAGTTGAAAATTGATCGTAAATGTTTACTGTGCATTCAGTGTTCATTATATGTGGTCATTATTCTTGACTGAATTCAGTACATTGACAAAGAATTGAAATCCAAGTATCTGTTTTGTTGGATATATGCTTTATGTTCCCATTAAGGTGAGGACTTATTGATGTAGATGGTAGAATCGGGTCAAATGGGTTATCAGTCGATCAAAGCTTGTGTTTACTTGAACCAAACCTTGAAAGAAAAAAAAAGTAAATCAAGCATTTTATAACGATTGCCAACAGATATCAAAGTAATTAAGACACTTTGGTGTTCAATAGTAAACAAATATTTTCCAACAGATTAATCATAAAAAGGGCGTTTTTTCATTGAGATAAATCATTTGATAGATAACTTGTCCAATTTAATTGTCCATTTGTTTTTGTTTTGTTTTTGTTTTTTGTTAGGATGATTGAGGTAGTGTACTGGTCATCAGCACGATAATAGAACCAGAGTTCGAATTCCGACCGAGGCTGCTTATGTTCATTTATCACTAGTCCTTGGAAAGAGGCATGAATCTACACCCATGTACTCTATTCCTTCATCAGATATCTCTACAAAAGTTATCCCGTCTCTGTTATGACAAGATGGATGACGGATAAAAAGGCGAGTAACGTAGTACTTGGTCAAACCCCTCTTCCATAACTTCAGCCTGCACCGTGAAAACTGTAAAGGGTTGTTACTCGCATTTTCGGATTTGACCAGGTGATGCATATTGCTTTGCATGACCTGGAAACCAAAAAAGTCGCTTAATTTGGCCAAAATTATTCTTCCTGTTGAGTCCTGTAACGTACAGTCTTCAGATGAGGCTCTTCAACAATAGACCATCTACACATAATTAACTAACAACTCGAAAAGACATTACAATACGATGAACAAATTTGTTTGGCATTTGCAGATTATGAGAATGCATTCAATTCGGTAGAACATACGTCGATCTCCAATACAATACGTGAACATGGTATTAATGAACACTTCATAGAAGTCTTGAAAGGTGTATGAAAATGCCACGGCAATAATTAGACTCCCTAAAGATACGGTCAAGATAAAGATGAGAAAAGGAGCAAGACAAGGGAATAGTTTACTGCTAGAATTATATACAGCAAACTGCGAAAAGGTATTTCAGATATTGACTGAAAGGTAGTGGAAATAAACATGGACGGGGAATAATTAAATCACTTGAGATATGCATGTTAGAGATTCCATGTCGTCAGTAACATCGGAAGAATTACAGATCTAAATAAGTAAACCAAAAAGTAGTCTTAAAATAAACAGAATAAAGACATACGTAATGTGCAAAGGGGAAGTCCCATAAAGTGCACAAGTAGTGGGGGCAAGGACGTAGAAGAGGTTGAGAAATACACTTACCGAACATAGATGATCAAGTTAGAGGAAAACCATGAAAGCGAAACAAAACGATCGGTTCAGAATCATTTGACATTGAAAAGCACGTTGCCAATGTGATCAAAGCAGAATGTACATAATGGATGCATAAAAACCAGCTATAGCTTACGGGTGCAAAACATGGAAATTAACGAAATGAACTTAAAGCCAACTTAGGATCACACAAACAAACATGGAAAGTGCAAGTAATAATTCTTGGATATGTAAAAAATATCAACACTGATCAGAGAGGAGACAGAAGAATATCAGACAAATAAATAAGCAACAAAAATGGAGATGTGCTGGACATTTTCTGAGAGAGGTGACAACAGATGGAGCAGAAGCAAACCGATTAGTTCTCATCGATACACAAAATGGACGATGACGTAAAACAGATTAGTGCAATTGCGGTCGTCAAGGAAGGAAATCGAACAGCTCTTTCTCCAGCGGTGGATGATGATGATGATAATAATGATGATGATGGATATCTCTTGGTTGTTGGAATATTCTCTATCAGACTACAGACTCGCACAGGAATACCTTGAATAGAGCAGTTTTGATTGGTGCGCATATTGATATAGTGCAATTCAGATACTGCTGCACAAATTATACGACAAAGAAAAAAAAACATTATATAAAAATAAGAAAAGTTCACTTTCCAAGAGTACAGAAGACTTGAGAACAAATTCATAGCACTAATAAAATACAGGTATATCTGCTATTTGAAAATGTAGCTTTTCTGTAAAAAAATGTTCAAAAACCAGAATGGTGTACAACGGAGACTGATTTTATTTATATGGGGTATATTTTTTTTTAGCACTCCCTGGCTGAAAAGAACTTGATTATGGTATGTTATGCTGAGTTGTGAACACTGAACGCTGTTTTTGCTCATAGCATTTTTCATAGTGACCAAATCGTGTCATTAAGCCAATTAACAAAAAACCTGAGATACCTGTAAAAATGAAACATTGACTAAACAATTATATTTGCTGTTCCGAAAAATGTAAAATTCTTCAGTTGAATCGTAAGTCGAATCTGATTCATGTCCGCTTCTGATGAATGAAATAAGTTATAATTGAATCAATTAGAGGAAAAATTATCAAAAGAAGATTTTTTTTGCTTGATTTGACAGCCGAATTGTTGACTGGATATTTCTTTGAAGTCTCTGTGTCAGCATTTCCTCCTTAAAGCTTTACTTTTTTTTATTATCATTGATCCAGTATGTTAAGAAATGTGGAAAGGTAGAGAATAGTTCCTTTTTTACAAAAGCAGCAAAATAAAACCCAAACCTTATCGCTGATTGAATAAACGAATTGAGAAAGAATCGAATCTTTTCTCAGGGAATTCCGTTCTAAGTGAAGTTCTATTTGTCTTATTCATCGTTTAGGGTAAGCGGGGCCAGTCCCTGAAAAAGCTATCATCCAGATACGATTATATTTTGGCTATACTGACAAATGTAAATTTCTTAGTTAGGAGAAAAGAAAATGAACAACGCAGAAAAAATGCATTACAAAACTCAATTTCAGAAATCCCATTTAACGAGGCGTTCCTTTATCCGATTTATCAACCGAACTGCTAACACTTTTGGTTTTGTTTTTATTTTTTGTTTCCTTCACCTTATTTATTCTCTCATTATTTTTTTTCGACTTTTAAGTGCTTTTAAAGTGTCAACAGGTTGAAGCGTGTGTGAGGAAAACTCCTCTCCGTACTCTTACAAGATTACAGCGCTGATCTTACCTTGACTGAACACACAATTGATATACGGGACCTGGAAACAGGTTCATTTTAATCTTGAAATGTTCCCTTTAGAGGATCCCCCGAGATCACATGCGCAACCAAGGCCAGCAGAATATTAGATGGAGAGACGAACTAGACAAGTTCAGGAAGCACTTGCTCCGCGATGCCCAAGATAGAGAAGTGTGGAAAAATCAAGGGAAGGTCTATGTCCAACGACGGACGCTAAAAAAATGATGATATATATATATATATATATATATATATATTTATATATATATATATATATATATATATGGTCGACCATATAATCATTTCTTACTCTACTGCAGCTTGCATGCCAGGCTACAATACAAGATCAGTTAAGGAAACCATTTTAATTTTTGGATGATCACTCGTCGTTTCTTTCTCCTTTCTCCTGCCACCATCTCTTTTTCTTTTTCATCTTTCTTCGTCTGTATTCCTTCTTTATTGTTCCTGTTGCCTCTTCATATTTGCAATTCATCCAATCCCTCCTCTCTCTGTCTCTCTCTCTCTCTGTTTCTCCACTCTATGCTTCTTCTTGCTACTTCTATGCTCTTTATCTCCTCACTTCTCTTTCTATCGATTCAGATTTTTATACTCTCAATTTTTCAAAATCAAATGAATTATTCTTTCTCTCTCACTATTTCTATTTATCCTTTTTGCTTTCATTCTTCTATACCTCTCACTTTTCATTTCAGTCAATTCTTATTTCTCTCTCTTATACCTTCTATATAAAAATGATCTTTAGACTGTCTCCCCCCCCTCTCTCTCTTTCTCTCTCCTTCTTCTTCTCCCGTCTTTTGTGTCTTCCTGTAGCCACTTTCCCCCGCCTTTCATACTCTAAAATCATTCCGTGTCTTTTTTTCAATCAAAATTTCCATGTATCTTCCGTGTAGTTCGCTTCTATTTTTAATTACAGCTTCAACTGTTTTAACTTAATTCTCATTATCTTTCTTTTACAATAGTCATTCTTTTTTTTCCTTCAATTTTTACCTCTTTACCTTACATTTTCTCAAAGAGAAAACAGGTACAATTATCAGCTCATAATTCAATTCCACTGAAATAATCTAATTTCGAAAAGAATATTCAACTCCCGAAGTTCTCTCTTCTACATCGATATCACGATTTTGCGTGTCTTAATAGCAGAATAAAGGTTATTTTGCTTAATTTGACCACAAAAAGAAAATACCAACTCCTCATTTTCCAATCTTAGCTGGTTAGGTGCTGTCAAAACAAATTCTGTAACAGAATCCAGTAACTTCCTGATTGTTTTTCTTTAGCTCAATCACAAACTATTATTTCTCTCTCTTTCATCTGTGTTTCTTATCGAAGCGGCAAGTTTCCTCCTGAACCGTTAATCACGGTTGACGGGGATATCAGTCATTTTGCAAACAGAATTTAATTTTAAAACTTGAAAACAAAAATAAATTGAAGGATTTAATTTTGAAATTCTGCTAGTTGCTCAAGAATCTAAAGGTACGACTATAACTAGAAAACAATAACTAAAATGCTCTTATAGCAGTTTTTGGGTCAATTATTCTGAATACAGTTTCTTTGGATGTTTGAAACCCTTGTTATTTGTGTGGTTAATACGTTCTTGCCGATCTATGGTTGAGCGTCTGTTGAATATCTTAGCATAAGACCTTTAGCAAAGATTATCGATGAGCATCGATGATTCAGTGATTGAAGAAAACTCTCATTGCAAGAAGTAGAAATTGAGTTCTGTCGAAATCATTGCATCAAAATGTTGCATAAAACAGCTCAGTGTTGCTCTTTTCCTTGATCCAAACAACCCAGCAGAGAAACAGTTACTCAAATGGATGTTGTATTCCTATGTTCTCATCTTGTTCACTCACTGTCCAGTATTGTTTTCTAAACACAGACAATTATATTATCCAGAAATTGATATATAATCCAACAGAATAAATATGGATACGTTGTATGATTTGAGCAGTTACTTGGATCTTTGCTTTCCTGTTGGGCTGTTCAGGTTAATGGAAAGATCGTAACTACGTCAAAGCAGTTAGTTATTGATCGTTGGTTTAATTTCTGCGACAGACTCATTTTTTTTAGATTGTTTATTCTATTTATGATGTCTAGGCCAAGTGAAAAACTATCCGTGTAATAACATGAGATTATTTCGAGAAAAATTTCAAATAATATAGCACACACATATATATGATCTCTTCAACCCTTTTAAACATTCAATGTTCTTCACTTTCCAATACTCTTATATTTATACACTCGAATGACTTACATTCCTAAGCTGCGATAGCCAGATCAGAAACGGACTGGTTTTCACTTCTACATCATAGTCTGCCTCATAAAGAAACAATCTTAGCAGGCTCCGTTTATCGATCAATTGTGAGTTCTATCAGAGTCATTTATTTTCAATATGAATAGATTCACGTGACGTATTTGCTTCTAGGTACTTGCTTCTAACTATCTATTTATCTATCCATCTAAAGAAAAGAAGAACAGGAGTGAATAAACAAGAAAAAAAAAAAGATAAAAGGAAGTATGATTCACTTTTAGCTACCAAACTGAGACCCTTTATGTGATACGACGTTTTTGTCTGAGGAACCATATCATATATAATGTTTTATATTGTCCTGAATCATTAACAATAATTATCAATTGATGATTATAAAATGGTCTGCTGGTCCTTCGTTTTATTCATCTCATTACAAATATCATTTTATTGGATGGAACGTTTGATAGAAACGAGGAAGACTTGTCACCAGTGTTCAATAGGCCATTCGATGATCGACAATACTGAAAAGATAATATCTGCCGTTTTGAATCTGCCCTTTGTCATCTAACCTGTGAACCGTTACATGGTCATGAAATTAAATATCTTTTAATAGTGTATATGTTTCTAGAACGGTTCAAAAATTGATCTGATTAATCATGCATATTTTCATTTCTTTCTTACAACTAGCCGAGGAAGAACGACTGCAGTTCCAACCCCCCTTTTTGTCGAAAGTATGGAGCCAAAAGAACTAAGGAAAATTTTCAGATGAATTTATCTTCGTTTCGTTTTTTAGTTATTTTTTTTCGATCTCTTCCAAATATATATTGCACAAAAACACACACATATTGCTTGTGCAATATAATTCATCACAGTTCCCTCTCAGATCTATGTTGCTCTTCTTTCATCAGAGTTTCTCCGGGCATTG
>OY735204.1:66170750-66185750 GCA_963457665.1 Thysanoteuthis rhombus | reverse complement strand
AACCCATCTTTTTAAGGATAACAAGAAATTTTCAGAACCGTCATTTATTCCTCCGAGGGGTTTAAGCCTTGTAAAACTGGCCCCCATTGCAACTCAACAAGCTAACTGGATGGAAAAGGAGATCTACACACGAAAACCTACCTTTTCCAGAACCGGATTAAGTTAACGTCGGGTGAAGAACTGGCTATATCTGTTTAACTTACGTCAAGTACTGATAAGAAGCATCGATTAAGACACACGCAACACTATTTGAATGTTGGCTGTATCAAGAAGATATCCAAATAGTGGAGTTAGAAAAATGGCAGATGCAACTTTTAGCTGTCATCTTTACTACATGTCAGAGTATCCCCTGGACTAGCCTTTTTCATGGCAGGGATAGTCCAAATACAAGGAAAATAGTGCAAAACCTTCCAAATCCCATTTCTCACTCATCAATTTGTCGGATGATTTCATAGCTATTGACATGGCATCGTTCGTAACAAGAGAACATGGATACCCTGAAGATTCTGGGTATGAAAGGGCACATAATTTCATTATGAAAGATCCACAGTATTGGTTAGATAATGAAAACTGCAAGGAGTTAAGACAGCATGCTTTGGAGATGAAAGTGCTCAGTGATGTTACTTAGTAATCTCACTTAACCTTATGATTGAAGGTTCACCCATATATATATATATATATATATATATATATATATATATATATATATATATATATATATATATATATATATATATATATATATATATATATATAAATATATTTGCGCAGTCTAATCACCCCAGTTGCCTTAGCAAGCCATCCAGTAAGCGGAGGATATTGCATAAAATGAAGGGTACGGACGATTTTTGTTTTTTTACGCGTGATACTACTACACACGAAGTTCATCTAAATCAGTGTTTCTTTTTTGTTTATACTGTTTCGTTTATTGAGAGGAATCAGAAGTTTAAAAAAAAAGTAGATTACAAGTATGATATGTATGCCAAAGTTTTCAATGTCACCCTAAAAACCGATTTTCAACTGTGTTTCCAGTCTCCTGATTTAAATTTATGCACTCTCAACTTTAGTATACACGTAATAATAGAAAATACGAAATAAAAGTTTTTTAGCAACCCTTTGCTCATGGTTTTGATTTCTAAAAAGTATGAATATATTATGTTGAGGCAAAAGGTTTGTGCATCTTCTGACTAACTTCGCTAACCATATAGACTGATATCATCATCATCATTCAGTAACCGGAGTGTTATCCTAGGCTTTTGATGACTTTAAGACGCCTTTCAGCTAATCTCGGTATTCCATTATTTCAAGTTGAATCATAAGTATAAAGCATTTCAAAACAATTTTTTCAAATCATAAGAATCCATCGCATGATTATTGAGGGATCGAAGTTTTTTCTCTAGTAATCTGGGTTTTCAGGCGACCTTCAAACTAAAGTGAGTATTCCATCATAAAAGAATGATTCAGAATTTTTTGAAAAAGTTTGATTCATCCATCTTCATCTCAATGGTTTCCTTCTTGTTTCATTTCGAAGCTACAATGGATCAAATGTCATCTTCTGTCATTGAATATCGCCTGCCATCTGCTCAACGGGATGTTCATGCAAATGCTTTAATGATCGCTTTTTTCCATGCTTTCTCCGGTCGATTCCAAATCAGCTCCTGATTTCCACGATCAATCATGTCAAGTTTCTGAATATGTAATACTTGTCCTTCGATCAGGCAGGCCGTCGCACACGTTAGTAATGCAATGTTGCTGAGTAATATATATTAGGGATGGCATTCATAAGAATCGTGCAATTGGTGCAAAGTTTATTTTCAATTTGACGTGATGCAACCATAACATTTACAAATATTACTGCAAAAAAGTTGTAAGGATAATCAAATATGGCCACCATCAACAAGTGTCAACCTCATGTCCCCTTCGCTGGTGTACCTAGAATGTTGTGTAAAAATGTTTTCTACACATATTTTTATGAGTAATCCATTTTCAGCGTCATTTTTGTTTTTTCAAGTTTGATTCAAGTTCATAAATCACTTCTCAAGATATTTCAAATAAAATCTCCATAGCTTGGGATTTGAATTTCACATCTCTACAAACACTCAGATAAATATATATATACTTTAGAGTGGACTATCAACTTGTATATGTTACATATCTATGAAAGCTTCGATAAGGCCTCGTATCATTGTTTGCATGGCCTAATGATTACGTTAAGTGATGTTAGTGTGAGGAGGGTGTGATGGTTGCTGGAAGATGCAGTGGTTTGGAATATGGCAGAGGGAGACAGAGAGGTATTATGCACAGCATATAGAGAATCAACGGGAGACACATGCAAAGATACTAGAAGGGGTTTCGTTAGACAGAGAGAAGTGGCCAGCATGACTCATGGAGAATAAACGGGATATACTTTCAGAGTGGCGTTGGCATATGAAATTGAATTGCATGGGACGGGGAATTGGTGGTGGGAAGTGGGAATGAATGGTCTCCTCGCTTCCTCTTACAGCCATTCATGTTCAGTTTGAACGTGTGTGACTTTCTCCCCCTTCTCGAAACCTCACCAGAATTCTTGACACCCCTCCGTTGTCAACACGTCCATACATGCATATCCTGCCGGTTCCCTGCGAGTTGCACGCGCAACATTCGTCTGCCTCTTACTATCCCTCCCTTTGCCCATTACCTGAACAATTAATTACATGTTATATAGAGATATGTTTTAATTTTGATAGTATTTAATATGTAATCATATCAGTTATATGGTATACTAGTTAGGGAAAAAAAACATCCGTAAAAGACGTAGACGTTCCGGGAGCTTTTTTGATAGATGAAAAAAAAAAAACGAATGGTCATTGTTTCCTAGTTTCACAAGATAAGAAGATGATGATAAAGCAGTTATTTGGGCATTCACCCTTTCACTGAGGTATTTAGTCCGATGGGGGGATGGCCGTTACGTTAAAGTAACTACTTCATTGGTTGCAGGTTCGATACCTGAATCAGCCCAATTTTCCTCAATTGTTTCTCTTCTATCCACGCTGTTTAAGCCAAGAGACACATTCTCTATGTAGTGATTGGAAGCCATTTAAAATAATATAATACATTCATGATTAATGTCAAATTGTCTCTTAATAATGCGTTTATGCATAAACATTATGTAGAACTACTTGGACATTATATCAGGAAAAAAGGATATAAATGAACATGATATATGTAAAAAAATTGCCATTTCACATTAATATATATATATATATATAAAGATAAATGATACATATAAGCATTTCATTCAATGAAATAATTATGTACAGTATTTATTTTAATATGTATCAAATACATGAAAAAGGCATTGCATTAGAAATATAAAAAAGTGCACATATATGTATAATCAAGTGAAGATTTGCAACATTTATGTGTGTATATATATGTATATCTCTCTATCTATCTATCTATCGATATATATATATATATATATATATATATGTGTGTGTGTGTGTGTGTGTGTGTGTGTGTGTATGTGTTCTAAAAAGCTTTCACAGCTGGAAACACTAAACATTAAGATACTTGACTTTTTTTAGTCACTTCAGTCATTTATATCACAATAGCTATAAATGTGATAACTTTGTCATTATGGAACTATATATATATATATATATATATATATATATATATATATATATATATATATATATATATATATATATATATGTATGTGTGTCTGTGTGTGTCTGTGTGTGTGTATGTATACATATATAATCATTACACATAAAAATGTTTTCAAACTTCAAGCAAAACTTATTCGTGATTAATTGAAATACATAGAAGGGAATACTTGTCGATTATCTGAACATTTCTGAAAATAGTGTTTGCTGACTCTTTGATTTTATTACTTCAAAAACATTCAAAGTCCAGAATTCCCCAGCCAATATTTTTCAACTTAATTATTTTATCAATTACTTAATAGATTTGTAAATACCCACCGTAAGTAAATAAACAATCCAGTCTGTTTATTGAAAATTGGTCAGACTTCCTTTTTGGAGACTTAATTTAATATAATCAAACAATATAATACCGATGGAAGATTATTGAAATGGAATCTGTAATCGATCTCAGGTGTGTCCTCGGATGTATTCTTATTAATTCTTCATGAAGTATGGGATCACCAGAATATTGGTGGACAGACTACAGGAATTAATTATGGGTCTTCGAACAAGCAAGCAACGGCGACAAATGCTTATATATATTGCAGCAAACCCCTCACACAAACACACCCGAAGTAACTCTTTACCTATCCGTGTGGATATATTGTTACATACAGACTGGCATATATATATACACTTGCGTACTGAGTTTGAGTCACGCAGGGTCCACAGTTCTTCTACCCTATGCAAGACAAAGATAATCTTTTTGTGACGACATACTCATCTACGGAGGCAAGTCAGCTGAGTCGCTATGAAATTGAAATTGATCCTTATTGGCTACCCTATAGTTTTTTTAATGCTGAATAATATTATGAGCTTATCGAATAGATAAGTGCGTGTGTATATGTCTGAGTGTATGACTGTTCTTTCAGTGAATGGATTCTTCTTGGTAAGCAAAGTTACTCCAATATATAGTCTGATTCAAGTGTAACATTATACTTGTGTGAATCACAATGTCTCGATAGCATTATAAGCACTAAGATTGATCAATTAGTATCTCTCTGGAAAAAAGACGAAATAGCAAATAGAATTTTCTAGTTTTGGTCGAATAACGACAATAAACGAATCTTACACACACACACGCACACACACACTCACACGCACGTATATATATATATATATATATATATATATATATATATATATATATATATATATATATATTTGTATATATGTCACAGGGTATTGTATAAGGAATGTTTATCTTTTCTCTCTTTTCTGCCTACTTTTTCTATTTTTTTCTTCTTCTTTTGCACGTATGTCACGCTTCCCATCAAAAGATTAAGAACCGTGTCCGGCATCTTCAACCTCAATCATCTGCAACATTGCTGGGTAGTTTGCTGGTAGAGTCCACCGTTCTACAGATTCTTGTCATTTGCTTTCTTCTAGTATTATTACAGGCTGGTCGCTCCTGGGAAAGGAAACCTTGCGCTGGTTTTGGTGGCACTACCGGATGTACTAACAGCGTTAAGGACCTCTCAATTGTATGTCATTTTAGGATAGGACTTTGAAAATGAAGAAAAAAACGCGAAGAAAGGGACAATGATTTCGCAGAATGCAAAAAATGGATACAATTCATATCAGAATAAGTAGGGATTCTCATGAGTTCGATGATATTTCCCCTTTTGTTGTCTTTTTGATTCAGTGTGCAAAATAGTCCTGAGACTCTGTCCGTCAACCTCAGTTTTCTTTTCTCAGTGACTTTTCTCATTTCTGTTTATTTATTCATTAATTTGGCTGTATTTTCAGTTTCAAAAATAGTTTGCTTCGCAGAGGAATCTTTCATGCTGCGATTAAATGGACAAAATATTTTGCACCTTTACTCGACTGAATTCGGTACTTACAAAGGAAATATATTTCCTATGCACAGGAATGTAAAATTACATTGATACATCCTTATCAAATGGATAGGAAGTCACTCATATTTTTGCAAACTACTATATATATATATATATATATATATATATATATATATATATATATATATATAAATACAAATATATATATAGTGAAATAATGGATTCACTGTACGAACACATTCATGTTTCTGTCCTTTCGGGCTTCTCCATGCAAATGATTCGATCTATTCGTATCCCTATTTAGGATATAATTGGGTGGTCTATTTCCTTGATGGACAATGCTCTGTCTTATTCTATTTATATTTTTTCTACTTTCTTTGTTGCGGTTGTTCAGTTGTTATTCTCTGTTTGTATTTTATCTTTCGAATGGAAAATAGGTTCCTGGTTAGTTGTTGCAAATTACTTTGAATATTTCAAACATATCTTATCGGTGTGTTTTCTCATCTATCGACTTATGTGGAGGGTTTGGTTTCAGAAGGTACATCTTCTTACTTTTATCTGCTTCCCCATACTTAGAGTTCATTTTTGCATGGCCTTAGGTGTTCATGTTCAATTCTCCTAATATTCTTTGTGGGATAGCATCCATATATCTGTGATAATTAGGGGAACGTGAACTAATTCTGCTGAACGTAACAAAGAAAATTCTACCCCCCCCCCAAAACCTAACAAACTTGGAGAACTTTGCTCATAATCTACTCATTAAATCATACAGAAACCAACTATTTTCCCTACAACAATCAGCAGAAATTCTCAAAGGGGTCAGTTGCAGGAATCATTGACTGTTCTAACGATATCTTCTTCTTTTCCAAATTAACAAAATTTCATTATTTAACTCGATTCGTCGTTATCTGGTTTGATTCATCCATTTGATTCTGTCGATGGACTCGTATTTATAATCTGCGTTCTTTAATCATGAAACTTTTATTGTATATTTTGATGAATAATCAACAATCGTTTCCCGGCTCAAAAGAGAAAAAAACTTCCGTGTTCTATTCAGCTTCAATCAACGCTAATGTATAACAAAATTAAACTATCATTTGAATTGAATTATAAATTGTTGTTTAACTTGAATTCCACAAACACGTTGTGATATATAATTGCACATTCTCACTAATTCCCTTTATGTCAACATTTCCACTTTGCAGATAATATTTAGGCAGTCTCAAGGCTAGTAATAGTTACATTACTACTACCAGCTTAAAGTTAATATCTTTGAAGTGATAAGAGAAATGAATTTGTATTATTCAACTTTGTCAATATTTTTGGACGCCTACAATTTTACTTACAAAACAATTTTGCACATAGTATACCGATAGTTCTCTGTACTGTTTACATTCAAGCACTACCAAAGTGTGCATCAATTAGTGTGCATATTTGTATTTTCTGATGCAACCAATTTATCAGTCGTCGCATCTGTCTACACTAGTCTACACCATAAATTCAGCTTTTGATGACTTTTGTTAGCAAAATAGTTTTCAAGGATTCGGCTTGTATCATATATTACATACTTGTTATAGTGATTCTAAAGTAATTTTGTTGAAGATAGCTGCTACTGATGTGCAATTACAGCTGATACACAATGGCAGCTGATATGCAATGGCCACTACTGACGTGATGAAACCGTGTCTGGGAGTTTCAGCGACGGATGTTCCGCCTATGCAAGTGAATGTTTCATCGAACACAGTTCCATCAAATTTCTGAAAAATTAAATATCTGCAGAAATGAAAGCATAATAATGTATGGAAACCTGCGATCCAGATGGATCACATAGTCATAGCAATGTGTCTAGATTTCCCTATTGGGAACAGAGAATACATGAGTAAATAGTGGGCGTGGCAGTTCTGAGGGTTCTTGAAAGAACAGTACCTGGACCTGTTTGAAAGCTACTGAAGCAGTAGAATACAATACCTTCCTCCTATATTGAAACAGTAGAATGGTTGCTTGGAGTATGATTTGCCTGCTTGAGATTCAAATATCCATGGAATCACCAGTATTTATTGAAAATCGTAAAGCAAATCTATGAAAAAAAGTGTCAACCGATTTCTCGGTTTTTAAGCTTCTCTACCTGTCTGACTTATTACGTATGTACCACACGTACATACAACACTAAGGTAGCTAGAGGGCTGAATATTTAAATATTCACACCTTATGTCTAGAAAATATTGTGTATAATCCAGGATCAAGGATAAGAACCTCTTTCTTTCGAGCTCCGTACAAGTCAATTCAGGGTCAAAACTATTTTCCGCCTTAATTTCAAGTTTCATCATAACTTTTATCTCTAAAAAATCGTTGGCAGCGATAACGGTCCAGAGGTAATGCACTGTTGAGATTGAGTCGCAGCAAATCTCATAAAATTTCAAGCATCTTCCTCGATGACCTACGTGCCCTTGTTGTTTAGACAATCATATTTCTTCCAAAAATTCTACGTAAGCAGAATTTGATTCAGTTGCTTTTGACTCAGTCCCTAGTAAGCCAACTTTTAGGAGTACAACTTCAACCTTTGTGTTCTATAATTTTCTCAGTTCCCGGGCAAGGTTCTGGTATTTCTCTAATTTTTGGTCACTCTTATTCACAGGCTGTGGTTCGCTCGTGTAGCCACATCTACGATCTGGTAGCCCGCTCTTTTTTGTTTACAACTATCGGTTCCAGGTTTTTCTGCTTCAATGTGATGATCACTCAAAATCTCAAAGGCACGGACTATTTTATTATGAACATAAAATGTACCTTGTGGCTTTTGCTGGAAGTCTGGGGACAACGAATGTTCAAATGTTCTCCCAAAGTGAAAGAAAGATGTTTACATTAGCTCGCTCATATTCTGTCTCGTTGAAAGTTATTTTCAGCTTAACAAAAAAAGGAAAGAAGGAAAAAAAATCGATGTTTCAGAAAATTAATTCGGCAACAAAAAGAGAAAAATGTCTTTAGCAAAGTAATTAAACCCGTCAAGTTGAACTCTGTGATAATCTTGATCATAAATTTTGGCAAGACAATAATCGAAGTTGTAAATTTATGTAAATAAGGACCGATTTTATGTCTTTGAGAGTGTAAACGATTATACAACGGTTCAAAAACAAAGACTGTTTGTATCGTTTCCATCTCTCCCTCTGTCTCTCTGTCTCTCTCTCCTCCCCCTTTTCTTTTTCTGTGTGTCCGTCCGTCTCTTTCTCTCTTTCTCTCTCTCTCTCTGTCTCTTTTTTTTTATCACTGACTTGAGATTTTTTTTAAATGTCTTCATTAGTTCTCCGGTTCAAATCAAAGCTGCAGAGATGGATATAAGTCCAAAAATCAGGACAGGTTTCAATTTTTTAACCCTCAACCTACTAATTTATTGATACGCTACTCTCTCTACTTTTTTATTATCATTATTTTATCATTATTATTATTATTATTATTATTATTATTATTATTATTATTATTATTATTATTATTATTATTATTAATATTCGTCATGGAAGACCGACAATGAAAAAGGATTAAAAAGACAATTGCGTGGCCATCAAAGCAGAGCAAAATTAAAATACTAAATTAAAGAAAAGCACGTCCCCAAAATGTCCCTTAAAAAACCACGTGGTCTCATGACTAACTACACTATGATTAGCAAATACCTATGACTGATATTGCAATAAAATGTTATCCAAAATACAAGACATTGGACAAATAATCTTAGAAGTTATATAGAAATTGACCGAGTCGAGCTGAGTCTTAGGATGACTGACCAGCGTCAGAATTTCGAATTCGAAAGGTCTAACCGTTTCAGAATTAAGAATCTGGATTTTTCCTTTGTTTTTCGTTCCAAACTTGGCTTGATTAAAACTGGATTGATATTGTTTGGTTGGCTGAAGTAGACAAAGTTTCGATTATGCATCCAGATATTTGAAGACTGCTGTAATGCAATCTAGAAAACGATATAAGTAACTACACTTTTTTTTCTGTCAGTAAGTGTACGTATCGCTCTAATGCACAATGTGGTACGGATCTGTTGATTAGGTTAAAGAGATGCCTCTCCCAATGAATTTTTCTGAACCTGGGATGACAAACTCGAGTAGAAAAAATTTCATCGAAGTTTTGATGCACTCAGTCACCAAGCTAGTCTTTTGTATGCGGAGTAAGGGGGTTCAGTGGTCGTTCTCTCACAGGCTATGTCTCATCGAAATCAACATTAACTGCTGGTTATACGGATGAGAAATCGCATATAACCGTAGCTGCAAAAGTTGGCAAGACGATTTTATCATACTTATGTATTCAACTGAACAAGAGTGAGAGACAGAAAACATGTGATAATATAAGTTGATCTTATATCTTAAGTGAAAATTATCTTCAACTTCCGAGGTTATTCTATATTTAGATATTCCCAATTTTTTTTTGTAGTCTAACCAATACTGTCCATCGAAAGCAGCATGTTCTTATCTCTCTTTCTTTCAAACTCTGTAGCTCAATTTGTTATTACTTTATACTTTCCTATACTTTTATTTCGTCCTCTAGAGATAAGTAACAAGAGGGACACCAATAACCATCTTTCATATATTTTAGACATAATCTCTCAGAAGATAAGTGTTATTCATGGGGATCAAAGATGTATGCAATTTATGGGGAAACCCATGTTGATCATCAAATGTGTCAAAAACCTCTTGTGGAGATTTGTTCTGGAGTAGAAGAACAGTTGAGAGACCAAACTGAGACATTATTTCCAAATAACATTATACATCGCGTAAGAAAGCAAACATACTCTAAATATCAAAATCAGGGTGGTCTATATCACTTGCTCCGGTTTAGTCATGTCATTTGCTCTGATGTATGACTTTAGAATGAGTTAAGCAAAGAAAAGACTGATGAACGGAAGGTAAAAGTTCCGTTATCTAAACGATTTTTGACGGATTATAAAAACATTGGATGAAAGAAAACGTGAGAAAGGAAATGAGGTTGATATTCATCCAAGGGAAGTGATACTTTGTATCCTGTAGTATTGAAATGAGTTCCTTTTCTACGAGTTCTTACCTGGCAAACAATTGATTCAAACAAGTCCTGATGTCAGTAAACGACAAATATCGTCCCGAAAACGTCAAAAGTGAATTATTCCATGAATATTAATCCAACAAGTCCTATAAAGAGATGTACATGACCAATGCACCCTCTTAATAATCATCAATGGAACTGGAACATGAAAATCGATCACAAAATTGACCCTCGAACTGAAACCAAGCAAAGTGGATAGGAAATATCATGCTCAACAACTCAAGACAGCACACTATATCAAGGTGAAAACAGCAGTCAGAGATATCAAAGAATCCATTAGGAAATTATAAGGTTAAGTACCAAGATCTCAAAAGATGAGCAACTGTGGTAGGCAGAAGATAGGATGATGTGACAAACTAGACAGGTCTGGCGAATCTTGAGGGTGGTCCAAGTCCAACGAATGACGCTGAAAGGATGATGATGATAATGTTGAGAATGCAAGAACGTGTTTCTTGATGACTATGCCAAAAAAATGTCGTAGTTTGTCAGGGGAGATATCACATATTTGAATAATTATTAATGTTGGTCTTTGCAGAATTGTCTGAATGAAAAACTTAGTTTACTAGTAGATAGCGAAAATCACTGAAGGCAGTTTTCGGTTGAGAAATATAGAAAACTTGTGAGAAGAATGAACTCTGAAGTTTCCATGAAGATGATATAATATAGTGGAAAAAATAGTCAATAAGTTATTCAATGAATTTAATGTGGAAAAGTTGGTTTTTCATCCAAGCGAGCGAGTTAAAGTGAGCAAAGCTTAGATATTGATAGGAGCCTATTCGTAGTCCGTTGAAAATCAATGTGCAGCTTATACACAGATCTAGAAATTACAAAACTGATTATGCATATTAAAAAATGTAACGGGTGTTATAAGGAAAGAAAGGGTCCTCTCATATTCTTTAAAAAAGAAATACATTAAAGATCATACGATAATTTAGAACTCAATAGCGACTGAAGCTGAAATATAATTCAAAATGTGCTTGTTTTTTTTGTTTTGTTTTTTGTTGTCGTTGTTTTTAATGGAAACGGCCAAGCAAACAATAATGACATGAATATACATTTTTCATTATGACAACTATTGGTGTGTGGGGGACAAATTAATCTTAATGCCTTACAAAACAGTAACCACCATTACTTATGTATAATTTACCGTATAACTGTGAGTTATTTTAATTTTATTGTTCGAGTAACTCAGGAAATACTTGTTGAATGACGAACCAAATAGTCCTAACTTCGATGCAATCCAACAAGGGGTTTTATCAAATGCTACATAGGGGGCATTTGTCATCAAATATTTCTGAAACTAGCTGAGCGACGCATGCAAATGGCAGTTGTTCAACTGTAAGTCTACTTAGTTTTAGTTGATAGACTGAAGGAGCTTTTACGTGACTCAATACATTTAAACAGTCAATAGTTAACTTCAGTTAAAACGTTACAGAAAAATAACTTAATTCCCTAATCTAATACGGTATCAGTGAGTCTAATAGTTTCAAACTCGTAGAGTTGATTTTATTATCGTAAATTCTTCAAACATTAGAATTCAAGATTTTTGACGTGAGGACATGAATAAGAGAGATAGGGATAGAGATAGAGATAGAGACAAATAAAGTGTGATGATATGACGTCATGCCGTGTCAATGTTAGCGAGCTAGCAGTAATTTTGCTTGTAATAATCGAATTTCTGTCATGAAAAATATTGTCAAACCCCCGGCACTATTGAGTTTTAGACTTTATTTTCGCTCGTTCAACTCAGGCCGAGTTGTTTTATTACAGGAACTGCTGATAAGGGATTTAAATGGGGTCTGTAGTTTTGGATTAATATTGTATTGAGGAAGTTATTATGTTTTGTTTACCTCTCAGATCTGAATGAAGCAAGGGGGGCTTGACCCTAACACAGCCAAGCTTGTTTCCTATCTTTTCTCTGAAAGCTTTGTTTGTTCGCCGAAGTGAGCCATCTGTTCATGGCTTGTGAAATCCGGAAGACATTTAATGAGGGGCGTTTGATGTGAGACACCGTGATCGCGTATGGATTAGGTGGGAAATCGTCAATCTATAGAGGGAAGCCACAAATAATATTTACTTTCTGTCTTTCAGAGAACAAAAGGAGAAAAAAAAGATAAGTACATCGTTTCTTCCGATGCGTCACAGGGAAATATCAGATTCTCTACTAAAATATGGCTTCATCTTGGGAAGGAAATTCTTAGAGGCAGATACACTTGAGATCACAAATACTAGAGCTTTGACAAAATTCGATCGAAATTGACGCGTGTGTATGTCAGGTAATATTTCAACAATATGTTTTTGAAAAAAGAGACACACATTTGAGTATTTATCTGTATGTAGTGGGGTATGATGAGCCTGTGTATGTGTGTGTCTGTGTTAATAACACGAGCAATATGAATAAGGTACTATCCAAAATTGTGGGAGACTCAAACAATAGGATTGCTACTATAAAGCAAGGAATATTGATAGAAAATAATGCTCTCTTGTGTAACAATGTAGAGGTATATGTTAAATGGCCTGCGAAGCATTAGAACAAGTGGACAAAACCCTCAAACTTTTCGGAGGCATCTTCATATTGCGAGTTGATACAGCATATATATATATATATATATATATATATATATATATATATATATATATAGTTTGTATATATATATATATATATATATATATATATATATATATATAGTTTGTATATATATATATATATATATATATATATATATATATATATATATATATTGGTTTGCAAGCAGACTGATTTTAAATCCAGCACCACAGATTTAACATTCACATTTGTGAACACTCAATAGATGTGGCACGAACACCGAGTCACGTCTGTTGCTATACTTACTGATCCCTCATCATCACATACATTTCTTGGGTTACCTAAGTAGAATCTTTTTTAGAAAAAATGAATGATGTGTAATATAAAATAATTATCTATATACAATACTTTAGGTAGTACCGAATATAAAATAACACACTTCATGTATTGTAGCATCTATATCTTTACAAGACATATTAGTTTCCAATTCCAAATATACTTGAAAATGAGACTTTGTAAAAAAATGATGCATCAATGATGAAGATGGCTTTGCTACTGGGAGGGTTCATTGCATATCTCTATGTCCTGTACGTGAATAGTCCAAAGGCCTTCGCTAGGGAGTTTAAAGGTGAATTGCAAAGTGCACATGGACGATGCCACCTTTTAAACTAAGAGTTGGCATATTATGGTCTATCGAGGTGGCAAAAATAACACCTAGGTTCCTATATCGTGGGTTTGATAGGAGCTCCCTTCTCCTGGCAGATACTTGAGCCGACTATAATGGTTTGCAGCCCCCACTGGCATACTTCAACAGTAAAGCACAAGCATACAGACACAGATAAATAAATAGATAGAGAAACAGAATGGCAGAATGATACCGTCGAGTTTCGACCGCCGACTCAGCCTAATATACCATTATCACCAACTTTTAGACATCAGAACGCTGAGGAATTTTTCACAAATGTATAATGATTGCTATTTTAGTTTACGCCATTCCAACATAGGAGCATTTAATTTGATATTCCCTTTTTAGAAGATTGTTTTGGCCATTAACGAAACTGTTGTCAGTCATGTCTCCATTGATTAGTTTAGTAGTGTCAATTCTCATTGGCTCCTCAAGTAGCTTGCCTCCATGCCTAACTCAGTTACACTTCGTGAATATCTGCATGGACCTACCGTCGACATCAAGTCTCACAGACCCTTCTTCGGAGTAATGATTACGATCTTCAATGTGTGTCTCAAAGTTGATTTGCAAATGTCCACCTGTACTTCTTCAGACAATCGCTAACAGCTCCAGCTACGCTTTGCAACTAGCGCACGAAGGAAATTAATGCGCATGCAAGAAATTCAAATTGATTTTGATAGCTTACTGAGTTTTGCAAAAATATTAATTCACTATGTCTTGCATTATCAAATTATAATTGAAGAAGAGAGGGGGAGTGCATGTGGCTGCACCCTGAGATAACTCGACATCTTGTGTACGAAAATGATATCTGCCATACATATAACTCAGAGCACCAAGAATGGCAGTGTCGAATTTCAAGTTGTTTGGACCAGCGGTTCTTGAGAAATACTTTAAAAAAAAAGATTTTTAAAAATACAGATTAGGGCTCTTTCATCTAAAATCACAGATCTATATTTAGATCCAAAGTATCTAAATTTGCAATAAGCCTAAATTTAGTTATAGAATATCTAAATTTACAATACCGAAGTAACAGAAATACACCGAGACCGAAGCTTCGTACAACGGACCATAATCTATTTTATGTGACTATAGTAGTAGGTAAGTGGTACATTTTTTGGTGATATGTGAAGCAGGTCTACATTTCATCGAATGTTGCACAACATAAGATTATTGCACACCCTAATCAATGAAAATTAGAAGATTGATCCC
>OY735204.1:66148250-66163250 GCA_963457665.1 Thysanoteuthis rhombus | reverse complement strand
ATTACCAAAAACACGATGACAATATATTAACTACTACTGCTAATTATTAGAAGAAGAGAATGAAAAAGAAGGGAGGACCCCCATTGATTGGGCGAACTAACCACTTTATGAACATGGAAGACAAAGCTATTTGCAAAGGACAGGGGGGGGGCCTAAAATGTCGTTCAACTAAGTTAAAGGATATAGCGATGGCATTGGGATAGATTTCGGAATACAAAAATGCAAGTTATGCGCAAAGGGATGATTATAACGACGGAAGGAATCAACTTACCGAACTACATAACAAATTTGAGAATAGTCAACACATGGCCAATATAAATACCTATGGGGTTCTCAGAT
This sequence comes from Thysanoteuthis rhombus, assembly GCA_963457665.1. Classification (NCBI taxonomy): domain Eukaryota; kingdom Metazoa; phylum Mollusca; class Cephalopoda; order Oegopsida; family Thysanoteuthidae; genus Thysanoteuthis; species Thysanoteuthis major. The sequence goes on along the minus strand of OY735204.1, from coordinate 66,162,911 downwards.
GTGACAAAAACATTGGAGGAAATAAAACATAAATAAGGGAGAATTCTCCGAAAGGAATAAAAGATTTCAGAGATAAAGCTAAATAGCAAAAATCTGATAAAAGGAAAGAACGCATCAACAGAATCGATAGTAAAAATCTAATCATCATCATCATCATCATCATCGTCATCATCATTTATTCAACGTCCATCGTTGGACTTGAAGCTTCCCAAGGATTACCACAATTCTTTATCGTGGATGTGTCGGAGCCAGTATTTCTGAATTTGTCTAGCTCGTCTCTCCATCTAATACTTTGCCGGCCTCGGTTGCACATGTGATCTCTGGGGATCCATGTCATGAGCCGTGACGTCCATCGTTGTATGCCATTCTTGCAGCATGGCCAGCCCACTACCATTTGGGATTTTTAATGAATTCTACGATGTCCCTGACTCCTGTCTTCTGGATGTACTGAGCTATCTTGTGATATCTCCTTGTGAGGCCCAGCATGGTTCTCAATTTGCAGATCTGTCTCTTGGTTATGCACATGATTTTTGTCTTGCTGAAGTTCATGAGTAAGCCGACTCTCTTGCTTTCTTTAATTAGTTTATCTACAATTAGTCGGAGATTGTGTAGGTTCTCTAAAAAAGGGTGATGTTGTCTACAAATCACTCTGTATTACCCCTATCTGGAGCTGAAAGGGGTCCAAATCTTTAATATCCTCATAAAAGAGCTGCTGTAATTGAACATATATTTCATCACTTTAACATATACTGGAAGTACACCTTGTCGAGTGATGACCTCTATGACCTTAGGGATTTCCACTGAGTTGAAGGCCTTCTTAAAGTTGACAAATGCTACAACAAGTGGTGCTTTATTTTCTGCTGCTTTTTTTTCAGCTGATTTATCGAATGCAAGTGGTCCATGGTCAAATAGCTTCTTCTAAAGCCATCTTGATCTCGTGGTTGGTTTTCATCAAGTGTTTTGTGAATCGGTTAGTGATGATTTTTGTGGAAAGGTTGTATAATCAGTTAAGTAAGCTTATACGCCAGTAATTTTTTTTAATGAACGGAAGTTAAACCCCATCAAAGAAATTATGAATTAGGAAATGTATGACGATGCGCGAGGCTCTACGCGCCAGAGATGACAAAAATATATATTATTTGAAGAGGATAATAGAGTATCGAAAACCAAAACAGGTTTTTTGCAAATAAATACAGAAAACATCATGCAAAGCACCTGAAACAGTGCACTGAAAACTAAGAACAGAAAACAACACCAGAGCACCAAGGAGGGGAAATAGGTTCTGGAAAAATACACGGAGAATTCAAAGGAAAAATTAGAAAGTATCACAGACGATCGAACGTGGACATGGTTATGCAAAATGAACCTGAAAAGAGAAACATAATCCCTTATCATTAGAGTCCAAAACAAGAGAATCAAGAAAAATTATGTCAAAGCGAAGATCAGCAGAACCCAGATAAACAGAAGGAGCCGTCCATGTTGAGGCAAAGATGAGACTGTAAACGAGATAACCAGTGAACAAAAGTGAACTAACATAGAAGAAGTACAAGAACTGGTAGGGCTAAGATGCGACTGGGAACTATGCAAACGACACGGATTCAATTGTGCATATAAATGGTATGATCACAAACCGGAGAGTTTTGAGAAATCAAAGCCACAAATGGAACTTCGTCATCCAAAGTGACCACTCCATCGAAGCAAGAAGACTGGAGTAAGTAAGCCAAGACAAGGGAAAGATAAGCTCTTGTGCCCAAGGATCACAGATTGACGATGGAAGAAACAGGAAAGCTACGAAAATACCAGGACTTATCAAGGGATTTCAAAAAAGTATTGCAAGTCAGGGTAGTGCCAATAATAGGGCGCGTACTTGGGACTGTGCCAAAGATACTGAAAACAATTTTGGAAGAGCTGGAGACGAGGGGAAGGGTTAAGAATGTGCAGCCCATGGTACTACCTGGGTTTGCACAAATAAGAGAGTACTGAAAATATGAGACTCACAGACACCAGTCGACAGCCATGACTTATGGAAAATTCATATCCAAGAGGATATGGAGAGGGTCGGAATGGTACCAACTGCAGCATTGCTATGATATGTAATGATGAATGTATGGCTGGATACCTGAGGCGACTCTGTCATCCAGCCCACTGTGATGGCTACCAGGCAATCATAGTGAAAATTATTATCATTATTATCATTAATAATAATAATAATAATAATAATAATGATAATAATAATAATAATAATAATAATAATAATAATAATAATAATAATAATAATAATAATTCTGAGATGGTTTTCTTTGTAATTCTGAAAAATTTTCTCCTTAGATGAAATGGCCACTGCCAAGTTGTAAAAGTAGTCTGTTGTTTTTTGGACCAGCGCGTGGGTAAGTGGAATTAGATTTAAAATCTAAAATTAAATTTACAATTCTCCCCATCCCGTCAAGATTGAGTTGTCCTATAGAAGTATAGAAAAGTTATTCCTTTCCATGTGAGTGGCCCCCCTCGTGTATGAATGAACTTTCCCCCACCCTCGTGTATAGATTGGCGAGGCTGCCCTACCTTGCCCAGCATTTGAAAAAACAACAGATACAGAGACTTGTACTAAGTCAAGACTTGAAAGATTTAAGGGAGACATATGATGTTGAATGTATGTAATCCCCCCCCCCCAGACAAGGCTAAGTGTTTGTTTTTTTCAGGTCGACAATTAGGTGATTGTCATATCACCAAAGAGATATCTCTGCACAGCCGAATGGCTTGTCCTTGTGAGTTTATACCCTGGGTGGTAAGAGCTGGTGGGGCTCTTAGGTTATCACTGTGCACATTGGTCTCAATGAACCCACCAAGGTCTGGTGCTACCTTTAAAGAACCAAAAAAGGCCGGTGGGGCTCTTAGGTTACTTTTGGATCTCATCAGTCTTAACCAACCCACCAAGGTCTGGTACTACCTTAAAGAACCATAAACCCCAATCATGACAGTACAACCCAACCATTTTACTGCAAAAAACGGGGCACAGATTCCAAATTTGTGTGTCGTAACCGCTAGGAGTTCCCTTGTAAGCCACCAGGAGGGACCCGGTCGTCATCTTGTGACTGCTGGCCAAAACTCCGGCTCGTGTACCCTTAATGGGCTTCAGGAGGGACACAGTCGTTACACAGCTACTGTTGGCCAAACTCATATACCACTAATGACACTCAGGAATAGCGCAGCCCTCACCGAGTAACTGCTATAAAGAACAAGAGAAAGAGATGGTCAAGGGAGGAGAATACACTAGTTATGTATTATTACTTTGAAAGCAAACCTTTGGTGCGATCTTATAGGGAGCGCATGCTCCAAATATGGAAAGAAAAATCTGCTGTAGAAGTAACGAGCAAACGCCTGGCAGACCGAGTAAAACAAATCCAGAAGATATGGCTGTCTGAGACTGAACTACAAGAGATCTGCAATAACAAAGAGAGGGAAGAAGGTGACACAACTGAAGAATACCCCCCTAGCACAACTAACACAAATGACAAAACTGGAAGAATTCCACACGAGACCCCTACAGAAAGCCATGCACCAGAGGGTGACGACGAGGCACCAACGGAAGAAGAGAAAACCAAAATACAAGTTTTGAAAGAAATCATGCGAGGAGAGAAAACAACACTCCCTTCCTTAAAAGACAAAGACAGAAAGAAAGTAGGAGAAGTGACCAAACATGTCAACTGCATCTTACAGCACATTGAAACAAACACCCTTCTGGAACTCAACAACTTGATTTACGTTGGGGCAAAAATGGTAACACAAAGTTTCACAACACGAGAAAGTACGCCAAGCAATACTAGGGAAGAGAAACACAACTGGGAAAGAAGATAACCAAAGCAGATCTCCCAACTACAGGGAGATGAAGTACTGCTTAGAAATACACCGCCCACAGACAGACATCGAGTAAGACTTTGGAACAAACACAAGGTAACACGAAAAGGCATCGCTACTGTAGTAGAAGAGATACATCAGAAGAGATTAGCCAAAGAGGCAAGACTAAGAACGACCCAATACACACAAAACCGCACATTCCAAAACAACTCACTCACCTACTCCAAAGTTACATAAACGAAGGCGAGGCACCAGAATGGATGACTAAAGGCAGTACCACCCTCATCCATTAAAGACCCTGAAAAGGGGAACATAGCAAGCAACTATAGACGAATAACGTGCTTAACTCTTCTGTGGAAAATCCGTTTTATCGTGTCACATTCAAGGATGCCTAGGTATTTGTATCGGTCTTGTGCGGTCAATGCTCTAATCTTGCTGTTGTCCGGTAGTTCGATTCCTTCAGTCACTGTGAGCCTTCCTTTGTGCATAACCATGATTGAGCATTTTTCTATTCCAAAATCCATTCCGATGTCCTCATTGTATTCTTTTACTTCGTTGAATAGAGTCTCAAGCTTTCCCCTGTTTTTTGCAAACAATTTTATATCGTCCATGTACATTAAGTGGTTGACCTTTCCTTTTGTTTTAGAGAAGTGATATCCTTTGCTGTTTTTCAGGATTTTGTTAAGCGGTATCATTGTTAGAACAAATAATAGTGGGGACAACGAGTCTCCTTGGAAGATTCCCCTTTTTATCCCTACCTCTGCTAGTTTGTCCCCTGCGGCTGTCAAGTCTACTTTCCAGTCTTCCATCGAATTACCACTGAATTTACCCACCGGTTCGCTAATTTTTAACATTTTATGGCATTCGAGTATCCAGCTATGTGGAATCATATCGTACGCCTTTTTTCAATCTATCCATCCCATTGCGATATTCTTTCTCCTTTTCCTCACTTCTCTTAAGATCATCTGGTCTATGTAGAGTAAATCGTTTGCCCCTTTGGTTCCTATCCTACACCCTTTCTGTTCTTCTGGTAGTAGTCCCCTTCTATCCATTGACATGTATATTCTCTCTGCTATTTGCCCGGTAAGGATTTTCCACATAAGTGGTAAGCACGTGATTGGTCTATAGTTGCTTGCTATGTTCCCCTTTTCTGGGTCTTTTTAGATGAGGCTGGTTCTGCCTTTAGTCATCCATTCTGGTGCTTTGCCTTCTTTGGACAATTTTGGAGTAGGTGAGTGAGTCTGTCGTGTAACGTGGTGAATTTCTTGAACCAATACCCATGGATCCCGTCGGGACCCGGTGCTTTCCAGTTGGCAATTTTCCTAAGAGTATGTTTCAATGTGGTTTCATTCAATAACATTGGTTCTCCCCTGTCTATATCTTCTAGTTCTTTTCTCATGTCTCCCAACCATTGCGGTGTTACGTTGTGTCTTTTTGGGTGCCCCCATATGCTATTCCAATAGTTCTTGGCCTCTGTGGCATCTGGTTTCATATCCTGCCTTCTTTCCCCATTTAAATCTTGGTAAAACTTCTTCTCATTGTTTTGGAATGTGATGTTTTGTGTGTATTGGGCTGTTCTTAGTCTGTATCTTTTCAGTCTAGCCTCTTTGGCTAGTCTTTTCTGGTGTAACTCTTCGACTACAGTCGCGATACCTTTTTGCGTGACCTTGTATTTGTTATAAAGTCTTACTCGTGGTCTGTCCGTGTGTGGTGTATTTCTAAGCAGTACTTCATCTCTCTGTAGTTGGGAGATCTGCCTTTGTAATCTTCTCTCCCAGTTGGGTTTCTCTTCCCTATTATTGCTCGGGTTCCTATCTTGTGTTGTGAAACTTTGTGCTACCATTTTCGCCCCTGCGTAAATTAGGTTGTTGAGTTCTAGGAGGGTGTTTGTTTCTATGTGCTGTAAGATGCAGTTGACATGTTCGGTCACTTCTCCTACTTTCTTTCTGTCTTTGTCTCTTAGGGAGGGGAGTGTTGTTTTCTCTCCTCGCATGATCTCTTTCAAAGCTTGTATTTTGGTTTTCTCTTCTTCCGTTGGTGCCTCGTCATCACCCTCTGGTGCATAGTTTACTGTGGGGGTCTCATGGGGAGTTATTCTAGTTTTGTTATTGGTACTAGTTGTGCTGGGGGGGGGGCATTCTTCAGATGTGTCACCTGACTCTCTCTCTACATTAATGCGAATCTCTAGTAGTTAAGTCTCAGACAGCCATTTCTTCTTTTGAATTTGCTTTACTTGGTCAGCAAGGCGTTGGTTCGATACTTCCACAGCAGATTTTTCCCTCCATATTTGGAGCATGCGCTCTCTATAAGATCGCACCGAAGGCTTGCTTTTATAGTAACAGTACATAACTAGTCTATTCTCTTCCCTTGTCCATCTCTTTCTCTTGTTCTTTATAGAAATCACCCCGTGAGGACTGCACTTTCCCTAGGTGTCATTAGAGGTATACGAGTTTTGGCCAACAGTAGCTGTGTGACGACTGTGTCCCTCCTGAAGGCCATTAAGGGTACATGAGCCGAGATTTTGGCCAGCAGTCACAGGATGACGACTGGGTCCCTCCTGGTGGCTAACAAGGGAACACCTGCCGGTTACGACACACAGATCTTGGATCTGTGCCCCGTTTTTTGCGGTGAAATGGTTTGGTTGTACTGTCATGATTGGGGTTTTTGGTTATTTCAAAGTAGCACCAGACCTTCGTGGGTTGGTTAAGACCGATGTGAGTTGGAAGTAACCTAAGAGCCCCACCGGCCCTTTTGGTTCTTTTAAGGTAGCACCAGACCTTGGTGGGTTCATTGAGACCAATGTGCACTGTGATAACCAAAGAGCCCCACCAGCTCCTACCACCCAGGGCATGGCCTCACGAGGACAAGCCATTCGGGCTTGCAAAGATATCTATTTAGGGATATGGCATTTACCTGATTGTTGAACTATAGAAAAAAACCACTAAGCCTTGTTTTTTTTTTGGGGGGGGGGTTACATGCATTAAGGATTATATGTCTCCCTTAAATGTTTTAAGTCTTGACTTAAATAAGTTTCGGTATGCGTTGTTTTTTCTTCTAATGCTGGCTGGCTGGTCAAGCGACCGCAGCCAATTTATACTATACTATATGCGAAGGGGAAAGTTCATTCACACATATATACTCGCCCCTCACATGAAAGAAAAGGAATCGCTTTTCTATACTTCTATGGGACAACTCATTTTAAATTATAAATAATAAATTATAAATATGATAATTCTAAATTTAATTTTAATTCCACTTACCCACGTGCAGGTCCAAAAAACAACTTTTTTCGACTTGGCAGTGGCCATTTCATCGGAGGAGAGAATTTCTCAGACTTACAAAGAAAACCATCTCAGAAGTAAAAAATACCATCAAAATATCAAGAATAATCAACCAAAGTAAAATATCATTAAAATGTTCGAAAATAATCACAGAGTTCATCTCAAAGCCGAACGTTAAGTATCATTAAAATCTAAAGAATACTTCTTTAACTAAGCCCAGAACAAAATCATCAGGGGCAGCCTGTAGTCAAAATAGCATTATTCTTATTAATATCATTATCATTATTAATAAGACATTCAATAAGAACCATCAAAATATCAGGAATAATCAACCAAAGTAAAATATCATTAAAATGTTTGAAAATAATCACAGAGTTCATCTCAAAGCCAAACGTTAAGTATCATTAAAATCTAAGGAATACTTTATTGGAAAACTTCTAGGATGAAAGCAAACCAGAGAGCGACCCTTTGACTAAAATAGCCAAAGGGATTGAGGACAGGCTAAAGTAGGAGAAATTAAAATTCTACAAAAGCGCTGGCAAGACAAATCACTCCATGACCAATACCCATTCGTACCAAACGAGCTTTGGTCGGCAAATGCAGGATTTAAGGCCAGAACAGGGGGGTTCCTACCGGTAACCCATGACCAGTGCCTAAAAGAACGAGACTACCACTCTGAGAAATGGTACTGATCCTAAATGTAGACTTTATGAGAGTAGAACTGAAACACTTGAACACATGCTAGCAGGATGTTCGATTATTGCAGCAATCAAAACGGGTAACGACAGAATTTAGCAGGATTCACTGTTACAACTACACAGCCGAGCATACACGAAATACAGAAAATAGCTCAGACCTCCGCTGCACACATTATTTAAAAAAAAAACTCTTTTCATTACATCCAGCATATATCACTATGAATGTATAGAGATATGTTTGGGAAAGTGTTTTATTTTCTGTACATGTATTCCCTGTCTTTGCCTCTGTGTCTCTGTCTCTCTCTGTCCCTCTGTCTGTCTCTATCTCTGTCTCTTTGTCTGTCTCTGTTTATATCTCTCTTAATGTCATAATTTATAAAGTTGCCAGGCTTAAGTGACTTAAATGAACTGAAATCAGAGCCAACATCAACAACAACAACAACAACAACAACAACAACAATAATAATAATAATAATAATAATAATAATAATAATAATAATAATAATAATAATAAGGTTTACCAAATTAAATAGCAGAAATCTAATAAAAGGAATGAACACCTGGGCTGTGTCAGTAGTTAGGTATACAGGACCATTCCTAGGATGGACAAAGGAAGAGCTCCAATCAATGGATAGGCGAACAAGGAAACTTATGACGATGCATAAAGCATTACATCCTAGGGATGATACAGATAGGCTATACGTTAAGAGAAAAGAAGGTGGTAGGGGGCTCATCAGCATAGAAGATTGTGTCCAGAGAGCTAAAGTAGTCCTAGATAGATATGTGCAAACAAATAGTGAAGAAATCATAAAGAGCGCGAGGGATAGTGCGACAAACAATAAAGTAGAAAACAATGGAACAGTACAGCAAACTAGAAAAGAAAAGTGGGAAGGGAAAAAATTGTACGGCGAGTTTAAAAGACAGATAAAAGATATAGCAGACGAGAAATCATGGACGTGGTTACGAAAGGGAAACCTTAAGAGAGAAACAGAATCGCTCATCATGGCAGCCCAAAACAAAAGCATAAGGACAAACTACATAAAAGCAAAAATCGACAGAACACAGACAAACAGCAAATGCCGCATGTGCGGTGAAAGAGATGAGACAGTAAACCACATAACTAGTGAATGTAGCCAACTCGCCCAGAAGGAGTATAAGCATAGACACGATAGAGTAGCAACGATGATACACTGGGAACTAAGTAAACAAATGGGATTCAACCATGGGGAAAAGTGGTATCAGCACAAGCCAGAGGCAGTTTTGGAGAATGACAACCACAAACTACTGTGGGACTTCGACATCCAAACTGACCACCTCATCCAGGCAAGAAGGCCGGACTTAGTAATAGTAGACAAAAAAAAGGAGGGCCTGCCAAATAGTAGACGTTGCTGTACCTGCAGACCATAGAGTAAAAAAGAAGGAGGTTGAGAAAAGGGAAAAATACCAGGACCTAGCAAGGGAGTTAAAGAAAATGTGGAACATGAAAACCAGGGTAGTACCGGTCATAGTGGGCGCACTAGGAACTGTCCCCAAAACGCTGAGGGAGAGACTGGAGGAGATCGGGATTAGGGGGAGGATAGAGACCGTACAGACCACAGCACTGCTGGGCACTGGACGGATACTGAGGAAGGTGCTAGAGATATAAGGACTGCAACGAATCGTAGCTCTGTCATGATATGCGAAAGAGAGAGGAGACGTTAGCTGAAGACCTGGGGAGACTTATTGTCACTCAGCCTTCAGCGATAACCACTGGGCAACCGATGTGAAACTGTAAATCGTAGAATTACTGCGACCTATGAGTACTAAGAGAGGAGGGCTGGAGACTTGAGGAGACTTGCTGTCACTCAAACTCCAGCGGTTACCACCAGGCAACTGGTGTGAGATTCCTAATAATAATAATAATAATAATAATAATAATAATAATAATAATAATAATAATAATAATAATAATTAAAAAAAAGACCTGAGGAGACTTATTGTCACTCAGCCTTCAGCGATTACCACTGGGCAACTGATGAGAAACTGTAAACTGCAGTATTACTGCAACTTATGATTACTAGGAGAGAAAGGCTGGAGACTTGAGGAGACTTGCTGTCACTCAAACTCCAGCTGTTACCACCAGGCAACTGGTGTGAGATTGCAAAGAATAATAATAATAATAAATATAATAATAATGATGAAAAATAGTAATGATGATGATGATGATTATGATGATATTGATGATAATAATGATAATAATGATAGTAATAATAATAGTAACATGACATGTTTCTAAGGAAGAGTCCCAATACCGACCCTTAAATCTGAAAATAGAATAAAATTGGGAAAGTTGTTACAACGATGAATGAATTATTAGAATACATCCTAATGGATAATTTTACAGAAACTAACAGTTTTGTGTATGCAGCTGCAAAAACAATGGCAGAGTTATTTGGCAAAGAGATCAAAGTAATCAACCATACGAAGTAAAAACAACCGGTGAGGAGAAATCGCTTGAATGATAAATTACAAAGGTTAAAAAGAGACTTGTGTATTTTTAGAGAGATGAGGGAAGGGAAATTGAAAGACAGGAAGGAAGAGGAAGAAATTAGCAGAACAAATAACATCCAACAAAGACGTATTAATGTTTGCATAGAGGAATTGAAACGAAAAATAACATCCCTTGCATATAAGATGGAACGTTACCTGCAGGTGTGAAGCATTTCGCCAAAACAAATTGTGTAAAGAGAATCCGAAGAAATCTTACGGTGACCTCTCTGATACAAATGAAGAAAAGAACGTCGTGTTTCCAGCTAAGTCTGAAACAACACATTTATGGAACATGCTGTGGAAAAAAATCCTAAACGACATAATGCAAATGCAAAATGGATTCATGAAATTGGATAAGAGCTGAATAAAATAATAGTAAAAGATCCCTTCATGACACTAAGTGCAGGTTGAAAAAGGTGAGCGAAAGCTATGGTAAATTGGAAGTCATCGGGTAACGTGCCAAAAGCTCAAAAGAAGAATATCCAAGGAGGAAGCGATGCAAGATCAAGAAACAAAACCATACATAGAAAATCGGCTGAAATAGTCGACGAAATGGATTTGCAGACATCTCAGTGGCTTAGTACGACTCATTTTTACTGGTTACGGAAATGCTGGTTAGTGCAGCATACAATCAGACATTGAACCCGGCATGTTCATCATATTCTTAAAACAAAAAGGCCAGACAGGTGTAGAGCTTGTAATGAATAAAGAAAACAGCGAAACACAGTATCAGGCCGTCCAGAATCAGCGCAAAGTGTGTACTTTGAAAGACATAACTCAACAGCAGCCTTATTAAATTTGAGTTAATGCATAGTAGCGGGTTTTCGATGAACAGAACATTGCTTTGAGCATAAACCTGAAACTGCATCAGAAAACGAGAAATTCGAATTACTTTATGACTTTGCCATCATCATCGACGGAACAATTACAGCTAGAAGACCAGACATTGTCATTATTAATAAAGAAGACAGTCAGGCTATATTGACCGATGCCTCATGCCCAGCAGACAGGAATATTGAACGGAGCAAAAAAAGAAAGAAATTGAAAATTGCCAAGACTTGAATATTGAACTGGAAAATTTATGGGAAAATAGATTAAGATCGTACCAATCGTTATTGGAGTATTACGAACAGTAACTACAAATCCCGAATAGAAACTCCTGAAGCTGAACACAGAGGGCGTTAGTATCAACCAAATTCAAAAGACAGCGTTCTTGAAAATATAAAATATAATCAGGAGACATCTTGAACCTGAAAGATTTTGTGTGTGTCTATATGTAGGGGGTATTAGTGGACAGGTACATTTATGAATGAATTGGCCGATGGTGGAAAGGGGTAATATTTTTACACGACAAATAGTCTTCATATTAGGAACTTCCTCTCCATCCATGTACTTCATTTAGTGATTACTATTAATCACATAGTCAATATCGGTGGACTGGTCTATACACGTGTGTATATGTATGTTGGGATATATATGTGAGTGCGTGTGTGTTTTCTTACTCTGATTTATTTATCGTCAGCCGTATTCTAAAATCAAGATCATAGTGTTTTCGTGGGAGGAGCGCTCTCTGGTAACCTTTGCATAGTTGATCTACTGATGCGTAACTAGCTATGAGGGCGAGGAAACAGTCTGAAATCGTAAGATAATTATTGGAGTACCATAGATCCTACTAAAATAGTTGAAACCAAGCAACATGCTGAAAATAAGTAAAGTTATACCTAACATCAGGTACCTTTTATCACGCTAATGACGACAGATTGTAGACATAACTATGCGTTACAATTTGAAAAATTGGGAAATGAAATCTGTTTGAAAATATAATGATTCTCTAGAGTCTTGTCAATTACAATCAAAAGTAAGATTATTCAATCAGGTTATGGGATCAAATAAGACGTTGAAAAAGTTATATTTTTGGTCGAGAAAAAATCAGACGCACATCAAAGAGTCCACGGGGTCCGTATCCCCTGATTTATCGAAGCTTAATTGAAAGAAATGTCTTCACTATTTAAATACAATAAATTGAAAATTAGAAAAAATGATCATGAATAATCATCGATTTTCATAAAATATAAATGATATGCCATCAGTCTTATCCTTTTGTGAAATAATGATGTTCTGTGTGATAAATTTTTTTTATCAACTTTTCTCACGTCACTATTTCGTTAATAGTAGTGTTAAAAAGCTAGGGCTTGAATATAAATGCAAAATGATATATCACATAAGAATTGTTCGTTTTAATGTTTTGATTTTGAGGTCAATCCTGCTCAAAACCTTGAAACCACTCCCTGCAATGTGTAAGCAAAGTGGCATTCAAGACCATGGAAGTATTTTTCGTGGTGATATTATTTTCTGTGTGGATGATACCCAAAGATGGAAAACTGGAAAGATCGATGTAAAACAGTGTATTTTTTACAATGCAAACATGTATTCCGGCCATCTCGAATTCTGATAGGATAATCTTCCATATTAAACATTTGAGGATTGTTACCTTGTCTTATGATCCACCATCGACTAAAAAGGACTCATGTAGTAGATTATCTACGTCACACATGTTCAACACACACACACACACACACACACACACACACACACACACACATATATATATATATATATATATCAACATGAGATAAAAATAAAATCTCTAAGCTACCTTTCCTCACCTCTTACTGATCTCTTGAATCAATTGATCCCTCTTGTGGAAAATTAGTTCATTCACACACACATACACACACACACACACTCATATATATATATATATATATATATATATATATATATATATATATATATATATGTGTGTGTGTGTGTGTGTGTGTGTGTGTGTGTGTGTATGTGTGTGTGTGTGTGTGTGTGTGTATGTATGTATGTATAAACGGTGCAGGTGGCGTAGTGCTCAACAACGAGGGCACTGCCGGCTTTGGGATGCAACTGAATGTGTTTACGATCACTTTGCATTAATGCCTTAGGCATGCATTCATTTTCCTCCCTCCCCCAGGGAGAGCGTGGATTCTCTAGCCTTGATGGTCAACCATGAGATGATTAAGTCTAAATTCAAACTTATCTGACGAAATGATAGTGGCAACGTGTGAGCTCCTTTTGCCGTTACTTTCCCCAAAAGACAATCATCATGGGACATGAATTATAAGTATATAGATATCATATCTGTAAAATATATACATGAAATAACATGATGCAAACACAGATGAGGCAACAAAGGGCCAAGTGTATTTCCAATTGAACACAATTCTGATCGCTGACTTTATTTCAAACTTATTTGGACGAGGGAGGATATTTTGAAAAATGTCAGTCTTTGTTCCATCATTTCACATTTTAGTATCAATGCTGATTCAATACACCGTTTTATTATTGTTGTTGTTGTTGTTTTACTATCCGGTCCTTTCTTTTTCAAATCCTGCTTTTCCTGGTCTCTGGGTATATTTAGCCAATTTTTCGTGATTACATTCTTCAGTATAATTAAAATGTATCGACGTTCAATCAGACGCAGTGTGATGTTAACACGCGATAATAATATTGATTGGAAGAAAACGTTTTATCTAAATACAAACTTTGATAACAACAGTACTCAAAACTGAACAAAGTAATAAATAATTTGAAAAATATTCCCCCTTTATTCGTTAAGTAGTATCTATCTATTCCTCCATCCATCCATATCTCTGTCCGTCTATTTCTATTCATCTCTCTCTCTCTCTCAATATATATATGCACATACACACACACACACATACACACACACACACACACACACACACATATATATATATATATATATATATATGTGTGCGTGTGTGTGTGTGTGTATGTATTTGTTGTGTCATTCACGGACAGCTGTTTCGTTGTATTACAACTCATCAGTGTGGCTATAGACTCTCCATTATTCCATCCAGTACAACGAAGTGGGATTGAAACCTTATTTTCAGACCCAGAGGCTGGTATCCTCTCTTTACTCCAGGGAACTGGACGGTAAGTGAGGTTGAATTTAAGCAATATATTTAATATCGTGTATATTCCTCATCTACCAGAGTGCTCTATTCCATGTTGGAAGAGCATTGCATATATATATATATATATATATATAGTCTCAATACTGATTGATATAAATTATTGCTTTAATTCAGCAAGAATTGACATTGCAAATTGACCCACCATAATAAAAAAAAGATGTTGAGTGCAGGGGGTATTTTTTGCAGATAAAGAGTAAAATTTTTAAATGTTCAGCCTTTTGGCTCTTGTTGTGCAGGATGTATGCGTGGAACATACATAGTTAATCATCA
>OY735204.1:66105750-66143250 GCA_963457665.1 Thysanoteuthis rhombus | reverse complement strand
CGTGGACCCCGCAATTGCAGAGTGGAAGACGATCAATATTCAGATGGTAATGGAGGATATACTTCTTTTTTTAAATCGGAGAGTATAAGACAGCTGGGAAGATTATTTATTTGAGGATATTCCACCTTGTTTGCCTGTTCCAACAAAAAGATGTGAAACCTATAACTCTACTCATTACGATCGCAACAGCCGAGACTATTTTCAAAACTGAAGGTATCTTGAAAGCTCAATGCCAGAGGAATGACTCTTGGGACATTCTATTCGGAGTATATAAAATGAAACAGCTCCTAATATTAACTCGTTTGTCCAAGCAGAGACCAAAAAAGAAGTTGAAAATTGAACATTTACATATAGCAACTATACTCCACATTTTATAACGCACTACAGCGAATTTTGAATGTCATCTTTGAAAGGTTCAATTTTGGTTATAATAGCAAGGAATTTAATAAAGTTACTTTCGAATGTTCACTGAGGATTTTGGGGCAGATGAATCGAATTTTTTTTAAAAATTTGACCATGAATTGGGTAAATCCCCTTCTGCAGATTCACTCGTCCTTGCGTGTGAAGAAGCTACAATTATCTCCGGGTATATATCGTATACATAAATCAATTTTAGTTGATAATTTTCTACGATCTCTATTCCAGTTAATAACAGGAAAATAATCAATAAAATTGATAGAGAGCAATTTTCAGATATTTTTATACGCATGAGTCGATATTTGTCAAATGTCCGTTGTAAGGCACAAATTCAACTATTTGCAGGAGGTGCTGCCACACTTAGTACCACTACGGATAAAGATGAGGTATGTGTATTGTAACCTTACTCATAACATATTGCAAGAAGTTTACTATATTTGATCAATCCAAACGGTTCAACAGAAAATATGTTTAAGATATATAAACATCGCAAAAGATCAATGCAAACAATCGTTTGGATTTGTATCACAATTACAAACAATGAGTTCGTAATTTATCACAGTTCTTTTGTATTCGAAGACGATGAAATCTTATACTCTATCAACTTATCTCATATAATATCAAATATCGATTTCCGTCTGCAAATACCTACCTTTCTCAGTCTGCTCTTTCACCCCCTCTTTCTCCTTCTCCCGTCCTCTCTCTCTCTCTTCATATATATATATATATATATATATATATATATATATATATATATATATATATATATATATATATATATATATATTCAATTAGCTGACCCAAAGCAGCAGGTTGGACTTCAAATGGAATGTCTCATTTCATCGATTTAAAATAACCATCTATTGCTCTATCAACACTGAGGATGTCAGATCTCTCCATCGAAGATGTAGTTGTTTTTTTTACTCTTCGAAACATGTTCAGAATAAATCCATGTCGATAAACAACTCCATATACAAAACACAATCAGACACTGCCTCAACTTTTTACTGTACAAATATATATATATATATATATATATATATATATATATATATATATATATATATACGTGTGTGTGTGTGTGTGTGCAAAAAGACGACGGACAACTACGACGAATGCGTATCTGACAGGTGAAGGATTCTCCTGTCAAATCTACCACCTTGGAAACCTGATCCTATCTATGCCATCTCTGTCGTCCCTCGGATGCTTACCCTCGGTTTAGAGGATATAGGGGGTGCCACCCATGGATCAACTGCTGTGGGAATCACTCCCAACAATTTTTGTTTTCGAAACCAAGCCATATATATATATATATATATATATATATATATATATATATATATATATATATATATATATATATATATATACATACATATATATATATATATATATATATATATATATATACATACATACATATATATATATATATATATATATATATATATATATATATATATATATGTATATATATATATATAAAGAGAGAATTACAAAGGTGTATACCCGATGAATGTTTACATGTTGTGCGTAACGCATTCATCGGCAATCGGCAATTTGGGGGGGGGGGTCGTAATTATGAGAACAAAAAAACTTGAATGTAATTGGTCTTTTTGCTTGTGGCTGATGAGTGCGTAAAGCATTCACCGGGCGTATAACCTCGTGATCCTTATTTTCCCTATAAATAATAGCTCGTTTACTGCTTTGATTTCTGAATATTGTGATTAAACATATACTACGACTAAAATCTGTTTTCTATTTCGTTCTTTCTCTCTATTACAAACTGAAAATATATCATAAACTATGCATAAGTATATACATTACTGATATATGATACTGACAGAACGATGATAAATTGCGTTATATCATATTGTAACTCTCATTTGGATTGATCTCCCATCATTACATGGTGGATACATCATTGACCTAAACAACGTATATATATATATATATATATATATATATATATATATATATATATATATATATATATATATATGCTTCTTTTGAAATATTGAAGTATGTGTATTTGTATTCTAACATGTGAAGAACTATGCATCACAGAACAGAAACGAAAGCATTTCGGAATCAGCATGTCTCAAATTACCGATTGGAGGTACCCCTAGGTTGAATTTTGCTAAAAAAAAATCGTTGATCTCTTTTGGGTCTCAATTCACGCTTTCTGAAAATAAGTCTGACGTAAAATAGTTTTTTCGTTCTTCTTAGTGTTTTGTTTGTTTTTTTTTAATTAAGGATTTTCATAAAAAATATTGGAGTTAGATTTAAGAAATCAAATTATACTCTGAAACATCCTCCCTTTTTGATTCGCACCCTTCCATCTTCCCCTTCAATATTCATATTTCAGTTTTTGTTTTAATTCCATCATTCATACACTTTTCATTAGTTTCTTTGTTTTCGCTTTGTTTATTTTCAATATCTTTTACTTACAAAATTTTTTTTTTATCTTTTCATTTTTTTTCTTTTCCATTTTTCCACTGGTCTTCAATCTTTGGTATATTTTTTATATCCCGGTTCTTTTCTTGATTTTTTTTCTTTTATCACTCAACTTCCTCCCATTAGATAACTAACTCACATCAAAATGCACTCGCAGACGCATTCATTTTCGGACCTAAAAATAAGGAAATATTAGTATCTAGCTGTTCAGCTCACAGTAAATGGCGAGTGACGGGGTTCTCCTATTTGTGATCACAATACAAAACGCCTTATTATTTGCAATTATACTATGAATGTACGTCTAAGTTTACATAATACCGGAATAAGAAGATTATGTTTCCATCTCAGGAAATGTTCATGATCTGTGAATGCATTAGTGAGTAAAAGTTTTTTCTTTGAATGTTACTATCCTGAATTCTTTTGTTTTTTGGAATTCTTAAAGCATATTTTTTTCTTGGTAAGTAATACAATATACTATTCTGCCTATTTCTATGTAAGACCATTACCAGTTAAAATGATAGTACCGACTTCTAGCCTCACCCCAGAACACAACTTTCCTTCAACCATTCCTGGCGCTGGAAAAGGTCGGCGCAGCAAGGTCGGAAATTGTATCGAGTGAATTGTATTAAAACTAAGACAGTTGTTCGAAAAATATATACAATGATTGATGTACGAATTCCAGAATAATACAATGAAGCCAATGAATATATCTTCAGTATATCAAGACCATCAATGATGGGAATAAGATGAGAGTCCTATTCTGAACATTCCATGGAATAATTATGATAAATCAACTAACGCATCCCTGATGAGAATTGGAGAGACTCCGTTGGACAAATAGTAATGATTGAACATGCAGTAATGACAATAATGTGCGAACAACACGTGAAATGATGACAACAACAACAACAACAACAACAACAATAATAATAATAATAATAATAATAATAATAATAATAATAATAATATATCTCGATTTCAGGTGACCGTAGAATACATTGGTCGACAAGCCTGGGTGTTGAAGGGTCAAGCTCCACTCATATCTCTATTCTGACTGAAGATGACTTCCGCTACTTTTATAATACTAATATATGTATGATGTAGTATAAATGTATTTACTTGTTTGAATGAAATAAACCTTTGCATATCTGTTTGATTATTTTTCTCCCTACATGCAGAATTTCTCATTTTGGGTCAGTCAGAAAGAGCATCGTCTACCGATAACTCAGTCAAAATTTCGAATCAAGGTAGCAAAATACATGTTAATTTCATGAATGTATTTATTTATGATGATAAGATGAGCACTTTGATATATATAATATGAATTTTTGTAAGGCTAGTCAATTTTGCTCAATCGGTCGGAGAGCTGCCTACTAATCAGATGGTTGTGATTTCAAATCACGATAGGGAAACGTTACATACAGCATATGTGACAGACAAACAGTGAAAAGTTCCTCCCCTGAATTTGTTAAAGATCTTTCAGGAGAAAATGAAGTCAACCTCAGACTTGGCTCTGTTATGGTCAAACCCCTTTATTCCAGACAAAGCAAAATTTACCACGCCATACAACATATTTTGAAAACCACGTATCCCATTTCAAATGGGTTGTTTTGTTGTTGTTGTTTCTTTTTGGGTTTTTTTGTGGTTACTTTTTCAGTAGTTCCAGTTATAAAATAAGTCGATCTGATATAATTCGTCATCAGTTCCTGGGTACACAACTGTAATGTCTGCCGTCATGACGTCACTGTTTTTTGGTTAAGTCATTGTCATAGTAGTGACGAATAACAATGGAGTCAAAACTCAATCGTAGGAGTTTGACAAC
Source organism: Thysanoteuthis rhombus (assembly GCA_963457665.1). Classification (NCBI taxonomy): domain Eukaryota; kingdom Metazoa; phylum Mollusca; class Cephalopoda; order Oegopsida; family Thysanoteuthidae; genus Thysanoteuthis; species Thysanoteuthis major. Next base: position 66,138,554 of record OY735204.1, on the reverse strand, counting down.
AAACAACACATATGCGAATACAGGTCCGATTAAGTCGAAAAAGAATATCTATTTGGTTGTGAGCCCAATATGTAAGCCACACAGAGGAACTATTTTTTCGTGCAAAGAAATGCGACGAATTGATTAGTTCTATCAATACAAAGCTTTTGCGTTCATCTTCTCTGTGTTCTGCACAGCCTGCTTTCGTTGTACGTGGGAAATACAAGCAATTGTAAGTATAAGGCTAAACATTGATCAGTACGTCTCTCGAAGGAGACAGGAACCGCCCGGAATGATTTGCTGTTTAGCATTGACAACAATATCATTGTCAGAAATGAGTGAGTTATATGAAATGTCGATGATCAGATATTTCAAAGGGAAAAGCCAGCTTTATTCTCATATGCTACGTTGATATTATGAACATTACTATGAAGTCAAAATGTTCAAGTGAATGTACACCTTCAACCTGGCCTCGTTTTGCCTTTCATACCTGAACTAGACAAACCTTTGTAAAAAAATAAATCTATATTGGCTTATTTGCTTTTATTGTAGAATGTTCGGGGATGGAAAGAGAGAGATATCGACTTTCAATTTATGTGTGTGGGTGTGGAGAAGTGAAATGATTGGAGCAACCGATGAGAAGAATGCAAGTCTGGTGGCAAGGAAAAAAGATAAAAAGATGGTGAGAAAAGGGAGGTAAAGAGACAGAAAAATGAAAGAAAAGAAGAAGAGGAGAAGAAAAAAGAAAAGTACCAGATGTAGTGAGAAAGAAAACAAAAAAATGAGATAGTTGTAAAGAAAACCAAGAAAGGAAAAAGAGATACAGAATGAAAGAATTGACGAAAGAGAAGGAAAAAAAAGATGAAAGAAACAGATTTTACAAGACAGGAAAGCAAAATACGCGAAGGGATTTGTAACAAGAAAAAAAAGAAAAAGGGAAAGAGGGAAAATAAAATTAATTTGAAAAAAAAAAAAAGAAAAAGAAAGCCTACGGCAAAAATAATTAGCACACGTTGAGATTACTTCAGTACTCGTGTAGCCACGCCCATTTAACTTACATGTGCACTCAATAGTTGCACAATATGTACACTTTGTAATATTTCTCTCTTCTTACATTTTGCTTGAATAGGAATGAAAAGAACAGAATTTTGACATCTATATAAAAGATTAGACATTTTAAAATAGTTTTTATTACAATCAGGTAAATATCAAACAATGTACTATTATATTGATTTTCAGATTGAACAGCTAAATGTTTTAAGGTATGAAACAAAAGCATATACTTAATTAACGCTTATTTCATTGTATTCAACATTCATATCTACATTTAAAAGAATCAATCGTTATCACTATTCCATATGTCATTATGATTACTGACTCCATTTTTATTTTAGTTTGATGTTTCGGTCAACATATTCATCAGCTTTCAAGTATTGTCTAAAATAACGATTTGAAATATTTTCTTTTTGCACATTTTTTCAGATTCTTTATTGTCTTTATCCTAGTTGCATTTAACACAGCTTTTCGATTGTTCTTCAAGCTGTTAATGTTTCATCCTCTTCATCTTCTGGTTATCTCCCCTTTTACTGCTTCGTATCTTTAGGGGTATCGTCGGAATTCTATGTTGATATTCATGATTACCAACCATTGGTGGGTCAAAGCAAATAGTGAAATGATATACAGTTGCATGTGCTTGCATTTACACACACCGCGTAAATGTTCAAACGACTACGCTTTTGTTGGTCAAGCGACCCAAAATACAAAATTGAAACGTTTGAAATCGAAGCAAAAGAACTGAGTTAGGGTAAAAAGAGCTGAAACACTCATCTTTGTTCCTGCTGTCAGCATTGTTGATCAGAATGGAAGTACAACCATTTGAATAACGAAAGAGCTCGTATCAATGATGTTCTTCCCGTTTATTTGCTGCAGTATTTTTATTTTTATTTCTTTTCTTTTTTGCATACTAAGAGTGCTTTACTTTGATATTGGAACGTCAAACTGAATTTAAGACTAGAGTATTTTTCAGGAACTCCAACATTGCATAATTTTGCATTGGTCTAAGTATTCAAATAACATCTACCAATATTATGATATTTAAATTCTACATAGACCTTTAAACAGTGTCAGTCGGTCTTTCTCTGTCGCTCCTCTTCCATCTCTGTTTAACAGCTGAACAGTGACAACCTGTCTCTAAGGCCAAACGCCAACTGAATAACAGAAAATTAGAACCTCATTCCTCTGAGTTTTCCCGCCTGATTCATAACTATATCTAGCCAGAAATGACTGATACGAAGATTTCAATTCCTAGCTAGTTTTACGACTTCAATATTAATATATAGAGCTTCTCTCTTCTTTCTTTCACATTTTTTGGTAGCCAGCCTCAAGATTTTTCAACACATGTACACAGTCACATACTTACCTCTTAACCTCAGGAAGCTTCCCAGTTTTAGTAGAACTGCGGATGTAAGTCTAAAAAATGGATCTTCACAGTAGTATTATGGTCTTTGTTGAGAGTAATATAAACAAGATAGCTCCAACGTTTTTCTCATCGTAAAGACTAGATCATGTAACGAACAATTCAGTAAAGTCAGAGACTGTTGTACTCGGTGAAACAGCTGACTTGTCATAGTAGCAGCTATGATACAAGAGATTGCCATGTGCTTGAATTACATTGATTACTCTGCAAAACTCACGCACTGTAAGAAACACCAATCAATTTAATGTCGTAAGTGATCGTTGTCGAAGAATTGATGTTTCAAGAATAAAGAAATGCTGATCAACAACGAAGTCAAGATGGAACGGACCAAAGGTCATGAGCAGAGTTCAGACTGTCCAGCATAGACAGGAGTGTCCACTAAGATGTTGAGGGATATACTACATCATTGACTGCTGTAAGAGTTTATTCTATCTATAGCATTAGATTGGCCAATATTTCACAGTGTTTATAGTTTTGAAGACTTTGTTGGCCTCCCCTTTGTACTCAGACATCTATTCAAACCGTTACATGATGTATTTTGGAGGTTAGAAATGAAGAATGTCAGGAGAGGACACCAACAAGAATTTTTGGAAATATGAACAGATTTGTCAAGTTTCATTGTCTCCGAGGTTTCTCACTAATATTCGACATATCTACCAAAGTCAATCCACCAGGAGATTAAAAGCCTCATTTTCTATCATTAAACTCCCTTTGGGGAAAGGATTTTACGACAAAAGCTCCCCAAAGTTGAGTGATAAAACCCGGTATAGCAAGAAAAGCTTCGATGTACGATGAGACCAATGTTTGTAACATTGAATAATATTTTGACTTGGTAATGTCACAATAAATATAAATCTATGTGCTGGTCAAAATACGATACCATGTTGTGGCGAAATATATTGTAATGTGAACACGAAGTATCGGTCGGTTACGTAGGTATAAAAGAAATATTGATTAGTCAATTTGTTTTAATTACTCGATTATTCTTGTACCTCTTTTACACGGATATAGACGAAAGCCCAATCGATACAAACCAGGAGATATCTTTGAAAATACGAAGAGAAAAATTTGTCAGATCAAAACTTAAAATCTCATAATTAAATAATGTTAAGAGACCGATCATAGTTGTTTGTGAAAAAACAAAGGAGATTTTATCGGATCATCACTATTCTGACTGTATGGTGAAGATCAAAAGACATCACGAAAACATAGATTAAACTGTTATGATCTCACAGGAACGAATTGATGATGAATGATATAAGGCACACCTTTCCTCAGACACTGTAGATGATATTTGGAGCTTTAGGGATTTGAATTAGGTTTGAATTGTCAAAACTCAAGCAAAAGTACATCGTAGATATGATTATACAAAGACCACCTAAATAAAACGAATTATTCTTTTCATTTTAGCCTCGAAAAACTTAATATAATAATAATAATAATAATAATAATAATAATAATAATAATAATAATAATAATAATAATAATAATAATAATAAAAAAGAGATAATACCTTAGAAGGATAAGGAAAATATTAGCGACCAAATTAAACAGCAGAAATCTAATAACAGGAATGAACACCTGGGCTGTGTCAGTAGTTAGGTATACAGGACCATTCCTAGGATGGACAAAGGAAGAGCTCCAATCAATGGATAGGCGAACAAGGAAACTTATGACGATGCATAAAGCATTACACCCTAGAGATGATACAGATAGACTATACGTTAAGAGAAAAGAAGGTAGCAGGGGGCTCATTAGCATAGAAAACTGTGTCCAGAGAGCTAAAGTAGTCCTAGAAAGGTATGTGCACACAAATAGTGAAGAAATCATAAAGAGTGCGAGAGATAGTGCAACAAACAATAAAGTAGAAAAGAATGGAACAGTACAGCAAACTAGAAAAGAAAAGTGGGAAGGGAAAAAATTGTACGGCGAGTTTAAAAGACAGACACAAGATGTATCAGACGAGAAATAATGGACGTGGTTACGAAAAGGAAACCTTAAGAGAGAAACGGAATCGCTCATCATGGCAGCCCAAAACAAAAGCATAAGGACAAACTACATAAAAACAAAAATCGACAGAACACAGACAAACAGCAAATGCCGCATGTGCGGTGAAAGAGATGAGACAGTTAACCACATAACTAGTGAATGTAGCCAACTTGCCCAGAAGGAGTATAAGCATAGACATGATAGAGTAGCAACGATGAAACACTGGGAACTAAGCAAACAAATGGGATTCAACCATGTGGAAAAGTGGTATCAGCACAAGCCAGGAGCAGTTTTGGAGAATGACAACCACAAACTACTCTGGGATTTTGACATCCAAACTGACCACCTCATCCAGGCAAAAAGACCGGACTTAGTAATAGTAGACAAAAAAAGGAAGGCCTGCCAAATAGTAGACGTTGCTGTACCTGCAGACCATGGAGTAAAAAAGAAGGAGAGTGAAAAACGGGAAAAATACCAGGACCTAGCAAGGGAGTTAAAGAAAATGTGGAACATGAAAGCCAGGGTAGTACCGGTCATAGTGGGCGCACTAGGAGCAGTCCCCAAAACGCTGCGGGAGAGACTGGAGGAGATCGGGATTAGGGGAAGGATTGAGACCGTTCAGACCATAGCACTACTGGGAACTGCACGGATACTGAGGAAGGTGCTAGAGATATAAGTACTGCAACAAATTGTACTTCTGTCATGATATGCGAAAGAGAGAGGAGACGTTAGCTGAAGACCTGGGGAGACTTAGTGTCACTCAGCCTTCAGCGATAACCACTGGGCAACTGGTGTGAAACTGTAAATTGCAGAATTACTGCGACGTATGAGTACTAGGAGAGGAGGGCTGGAGACTTGAGGAGACTTGCTGTCACTCAAATTCCAGCCGTTACCACCAGGCAACTGGTGTGAGATTCAAAAAAATAATAATAATAATAATAATAATAATAATAATAATGATAATAATAATAATAATAATAATGATAATAATAACAATAATAATAATAATAATAATAATAATAATAATAATAATAATAATAATGATGATAAAAATATTAATAATAATAATAATAATAATAATGACGATATAAAAGATAGAAAAAAAACTAATCTTTCAATTCTTAAAAATGTGATATAATCAAACAAAACTGAAAATTTCCGATATATTGTATATTTTCTTCAGTCAAAGAGATACAAAAAAACAGCTTTCCAAACGTTAATGGTACGTTCTGCAAAGAAAAACGAAATAGAATTTGAACGTCACTCTTCATAATTACAATAGCGTTGAGCTTTTTTATTAATTACTTTTTCAAGTTGATAAAATGAACTGTGTGTTCTGCCGACGGATATCTACAATACACCCCAAAATTTCAGTTTTGTTCAACTTTATCATATGTCTAATGATAATAACGACACGGGAGACACAAAATCAAACAAATGGCAAAAAACAGCCAAACCAATCAGGAAACTCACTGTGAGTACAAGACCCTGCAATGTTCATATACTCAGATAAACTCTCTGAATCAAGTGGTCACCTGGCTGAAGCTCACATCCAAATTATACACCCGCGAGTGGAACTGTCTCTGTATTTTCTTCTCCTTGAATTGTGTACATTAGAAAATTCCTCCAGAAAAAATTATTGATGATATTTCATTCTATTTTCTTGTCTGTTCAAAAATGGTAGAAGGCAAACAAATGATATAAAAAAAAAGGAAGAAAAAAAAAAAAGGGGGTTAGAACAAGGAGAGGTAGGTAAAATGAGAGAGGGGTGAAAAAAAGAGTGAAAGGGAGAGGAAACAAAAGGAGAAGAACGTGGGATAGAGAGAAAAAAAAAAAAAAAGCTCAGTTGCTCACTAAGACAAACCTTCCTCTAACTTAAACAGATGGGAAGCTTGGTAAATGATTGCAATAATGATACTAGTAGGGATTTTCAGTTTTAACCGACGCAGCCATGGTTCGATTCCCCTTGTGCGGACCGAACATTTTTTTGAATAAATAAAACAAACGTAGATTTCGCTATTCCGGCAGAAAACATGATAAAGCTGAAAGAATGTGAAACTGTAGATAAATATACAGACCTTGAAAGAATTGAATCATGAAACATGAATATGACAAGTACCAGCCATGATGGGAGCCCCGGGGACAGTCCTGAAAACTTAACAAAGGGGTTGAAAGAACTAGGAATCCGAGAACTTACTTTGACCATCCAGACGATAGCTCTATTGAAATCACTTTGAATACTGTGGAGACTTCTGGAGTATTGAGGTGGCCTGTAGCTATTTGATCTCCATTAAAGGCCACCAGTTACTACTGGTGTAAAAGCTCAACGAGTACAAATGATATTAATAGCTTGATCTACAGTGAAAGCCGCCACTTCTTGTAGGTGTAAAAAATCGATAATAATAATAACGGCGCACGATAACTAATCTTTAGCATTCCTGTTGGAATATTGAAAAAAAATCTTCCACGTATAAATATGATAACATTGACCTAAAATATTAAAGAACCAGTAACAAAATAAAGAACAGAATTACTGCCTCTCGTTCTTTCGTTCAATGAAATTAGGAGGTCGATAACAGCATACAGGAGTCGATCTACTGATAAAATGACACAACAACAGAAAAAAAGAAAAGATTTTCATTTCCCCTATTCGAATCTGGCCTTTCCACGGGAAACCTGTTTTCATTTTTCAGAAGAAACAAAGAAATGAAACAGAAATGAGTTAAAAAACAAACTAAAAAAGCTGTAATGTTTACTCAAGGTTCCGTGACTCAACAGCGGACAATATAACTTAATCTAACATAAGGCAAATTGTATAAATGAGCAGGAAAAGAACGGAGAAGAAGGGAGTGTTGTCAAATGCTTTTAAAAGGGTTAGAAACGTAAGCAATATTTTTTTAAGACGTTCGGTAAAGAAACACGCTGCGAAATGTAAACGAATCACTCACGCCAGAGTTTATTTTAGGGAGGAATGCAAGTGTGTATATCAGATTAAGAACAGGTACATACTTGCTATGAATTCAGGTTGAAAGCGTGATGTTGTCCCTTTCGGTGCTGGAAGAATGTGTTCAAGCCTTGGTAACAGCTAGAAATCTGTACAGAGAAAAATGGCGGCATACAATCTTCGAATCCTAAGCTAATGTAAACGTGGCAAATATCAATAACTGGAAGATACTTGGCCTGTCTTCCAGCCAAAATACTTATTTCTTTGTTACTGGTATAAGAGTGCGCTGTACGAACCTAGGTAAAAGCTATGATATTGAACGCTGGTTTCAAAGTAAGGCAAGACCCTCTCATTTGGGATCTGCTATCTCCAGTTTTCATCACTTGACTGTGTGCCTTACCAAGAATATGTTTCAGAATGGTATTCTCATCCTCGTTGCTTTATCAAAAAGTTCTGACATATTGGTTCTTCGGTCTTCTTCAGATTTTGGTTTGAAGAGTCAGGGGCTGAGGAAATTACGTTTGTTTTCGGTGTTCATAACTAAGTTCAAGTCAGGATTTGGGGGTTGCTTATTCAAAAGTCATGCAGAACTTCGTTTCTTGGATATATGACGAGGCACAATCACACATTCCCAATTTTACCTCTTGTGAGAATTAGCTGAGTAAGTTTGAGTTTGTCTGTTTAATCTATAACTTCTTTCTTGGTACTATAGTTCCAGATTGCAGTGATTTTGTAACCATAAAAATACTTCTCCACCCTGAAAAAATGAGCAAAGCAGAGGGGTAATTCAATGGGACCTGCACTCAGTCAATTGAGCAAAAAATATGGATAAATTTGGGCACTAAGTGGAATCAAACCCACAACAATAGTAATGTTTTTTTACTGTAGCCTGCTCGCAACTCTTCCTCTCACAAATTATACACCTGAAGAAGACTGAAGAAGGATTGACTGAATCGTTTGATACAACTTTTCAAGGTTTATAATTAAAAGATCATCTTGATTTGATTTTTCCCTATTTTTACCTGGGACATACTAAGCTAAACTTAGCAAATATCCTTTTTCTGCTTGAGTTCTAAGCTTTAAAGGAGAAAAAAGAACGGGATGAACACTACGCCCGAGGAAAGCAGAGGACACATTGTCCGAAACAACAAGGATGAATACAATCGTTCAAACAATACATAGATTAATGGTGATCAATTAAATAAATGCTGAAAACCCCAAAAAACTGCATTCAAAACAAACTATGATACTAATGTCTATTTTGCATGTTGTAAACCAAGGCCGGGTAAGCCGTAATGTGATATATTGTGCCCAATGCGGGGACGGCTTGAGCTGTAGCTTACTAGTTCAATCGAGGACATATTGACTTAACAATTTTTTAAATCTGCATTACCATAAACACAATAAAGATATTTATATTCATTTAGCTTCTCTTAGCTGAGGAAGTAGGTTCATCCTACGTCAATACCCAAGTGAGATACTTGCCCTGGCTCCTTGGGAAATAATTTTCCCAAATTCTGGTTTTTACCTGCACACGAGTATCAACTACTGCTGATCTGGAAAAAGTCTGGATCAACCTCAGCTACATAGCAAGCACAGTGCAATTGCTATCGATCAATTCTGCTATAAATACTTACTAAACATATCTTTGTGCAAGATGAGGCCAAGTAAAAAAATGTGTTGGGTTAGTCATTAAAATGCGGGTGTCCTACACGTCTGGAAACTTAATATTCGATATCCTGACTTTTACCTGAGCACGAACACCGACCCCTGGTACTGGTAGGAAGTATACCTATACTTATGCAGGCATTCAGGCACCACGTCCTCGATTCACATCTTATATCGATCTGGGGTAAATTGTAGGTATCATCTATACAACTTGGACTTACTTCTTAGTTCAGTTCATTTGCTCCCTTGTCACGCAAGACATCAGGAAATTATTTCGTCTCCATTCCTCGAACAACCCATGAGGACCCAATGGTTGTTTTTAATGATAGTGGGTTTTTTTTCAGGAAGGGGCGGAATCCTTGTCAGACGCCCAAAATGGACTGCCTTACGAGGCTAAATGCAATCAACTATCCTGCTATTCACCCATTGCTTGGGAAAGAAGAGAATTTATACATTTCCCATGAAAGTGAGTGTAACCTGAACAGACCCGGAGTTTGAACTCAGTCTGCCAGTTCCATCTTGTGTGCCATTTACTATTAGGCGTCTACATCTCCTAAGACCTGATCCACCTCAGAGAAAATTCTTTATGGGTGCGCAAAAAAAAGAAAAAAAGATGACTGACGTATAAATAATGCAAGTTTATTTTCGTGTGATGGAAAGCTTTCAGTAAAATAATGATAAGAATTGCATACTGTATATATATCAGTAGATATCTGGAATTCACAATAAATCCCATCTTTATTGAGTGCCTCATATTGATGACGCTTTGTCCCAGTAATCTGGGTCTAACAAATAACAACGTTGGGCACTTGCCCATATGTGATTGTTAGTTAACTGGTATCGTAGACCGTCGCTACTATTGAGTAAATGATCTGGATTTGGTATCTTACTATTGATTGCACAAATGCTTGATTTATGGTGTAAATTGAGGGTAGATGATTGAATCGTTTGAATCAAAATTTCAACAAACAAACCGGTAAGACGTGTTATTGATTAGATTGCTTTGATGTTGTTTTTTCCACCAAGGTGAATACGATCCCCTGATTTGGTCTCTGTCTAGACAGATCGGTGGGTACTGAAGTCTACAAGATATGTATTATATTTGTTGCTGTTATTGAATTATCACACCAGTAACAACTGGTGGCATATACTTGAAATCGAGTGACAGCAAGTATCATAAATTATGCAGTACAATTTTTATTCTAATTGTGCTGGTGTCTGGATATCTCTGACCTTGTTCAGTTACCCCAGCCGTATGGCTAGGCTTTTTCGGAATCGATCCCAAAGCTTCAACAACGATTGGTCCCACTGTTACAATCATAGTTTCTATCTGATTTCTCCTATGAGGGGGTATAATCATGTGATGTCTTGTTCGTACTTTTATGTTCGTATTGGTTCATTTTGTCAACACAATGGTAAAAATAAAATACACACTCATCACCTGATGTCGCACCACAACGGTCAAAACATTGCGTTACAAAAATGAACCATGATGAGAACAAAACCAAAGTTCACATAATGGTAACTTCGTGTTCCTCAGTTCTCTAGTTGGCTCAGGATATTTATCTACCGCTATGCTTTGGGTTCAAATTCAAAAGTAGACGTCGCGGAGCCAATAATTTCAGAAGTTAATTCGCCCGCCATCATAAATTCTCTCGACCACAGTTTCTCATGTGATCTCTGGTGATCCAGATCATGGTGTCCGGAATTTTCCTGATATTCTTGCTACATGATCAACCCGTTGCTATTTTAGTTTCCAAATAGATTCCATCTCTGACTCCAGTTTTTCTCTCTAATATACTGTTTTGTCTTGTGATTTTTCCATATGTGATTTTCTCACGTGCAATTTACATGGTACTTAGTTTGTTTCAGCTTTAAAGGAGGATGTGTTGGTTAAATATTCTTAAAATCGTTAGAATAGTAATTTCAATATGGCCAGAAAAGTGACATATGCCGGTAGATGAAAATACTTGACCGTATCACTGCAAAGGGAATCTTTTGAAACAGATATATAGCTATCTTGATAGATCGATTAAAAGATGGATTGAGTTGTTCAAAAACAGGCAAAAATAGATGTGTGAAAATTGAATGAACGGACTGAAGTGAACAGAGAGAGATAGAAGAGAACACTTTGTAACTAAGATTAATACAGAAGGAGAGACGAGATGTCGATGTGATAAATTGAATCTGTTCATTGAGTGAAAAAGCAAGTCTCAAGAATTTTTTAGAAATCGTGGAGCCATATCATGACAGTGCAAAGCCACAGAAACAACAGAGTCTTCAAAGTTAAGGTTGTTAAGAAACAGATACAACAAAAGTAATTCTCTGGGGCATTTTAGACTTCTCTAGTTTTATCATTTATCTCTTCAGATCATAGGGCTCAACTGAATCTGGCTTGTTTCAAGGGGGAAATCATTCGTCAGGTTGTCTGTCTAGTTGAAATAGTTACGTGTTTCCCACCGGTGGCGCAAGTCTATGGTCAAGCATGTATTGAAGCTAGGATTTCAAATGTTGAGTAAACAAGGAAGAAAACCTTCTTTATTTTGATGATTGGCACAATACAGTGCTCCTCTTCTTGTTTTCCTCACTTTGGCCTTGTGCCGGACTAATGCTATTTATTCTTTAAAAAATAAATCACTGTCAACATTCATCGTTCGTTGAGTTTGAACTGTTTTGAAAAGAGTTTTTAACTAAAAAGAAATCAATAAATAGTGTGTATGAAATCTTCAAATATAAACTAAATTCAGTACAAATCGTCATATATTGTACCAAAGGCGGGAATTTTCGATGAATTATTTTTCTATTATGTTTTGGACTGGTAATTTCCTTTTCAACTGTAATTCAAGAAAGAAGGAGTTCAGTTACTTTTGTGATCGTATGTTATCTTGTTGTTCACGAAATCATTTACTTAACAAACTGGTTATAAATGAGTTGACCGGATTCACACCCCTATTGCAAGACGTTGCACTTAGAAATATGTTATTCCTGTGTATCAATTGTGGAAGTAATATTCTTTGTCCAACAAGGCGACTCTCTCTCTCTCTCTCTCTCTCTCTCTCTCTCTCTCTCTCTCTCTCTCTCTCTCTCTCTCTCTCTCGTTTGATATTGCAAAATGGCTGCTATCTGGAAAATACATCTGCTCCTGCCAACATAATGACTGTGTGCTGCTTTTAAGGTTGTTGGGTGGCTTTTTAACTCTTCGATTTCTTGAGTCCTGGCAACATTGCAAATCGTCGATGGCCAAGAACGAAATGCTCGACAGGAACCGCTTAGAGCCTTTACTGTTCAGTGTTTGTTTTGCAACAGTGCCTTTATAAAGGTCTCTCTTTGTCTCCCTTTTCTATCTATCTATCAATCTATCTATTTATTCAGGGTTGAGCACTCTTTAAGTGAGGTAACTCATCCATTGTAAACTTATGCAATGCTCTTTCATAGGAATATAGCACTCTGGTGGATGGGGAATTTATGCGTAAATAAATATATCGCTTAAATCCAGCCTCAATGACCGTCCAGTTCCGTAGCTCAGGGGTAGGATATCGGTCTTTGGGTCTGAATCGAAGGTTTCAATCCTGCTTCGTGGTACTGGATGGGATAATGGAAAGTCTACAGCCACAATATATATATATATATATATATATATATATTATTCCCTATAGACTCCTCAAACGCCTGATATACAATCATCTCGTTTTCGTGGTTTGAGAAGGCTAAAAAAATTCCCCATACAAATGAATGGTGAGCTGTAACAGGAATCATAGAAATGATATTTTTCTATGCATTGGCAGTCATGAAAAAATATTGTGATCAGTGGACTCCCAATAATCAAATAGTCTGAACCTATTAGACGGAAACTTTTCATTATTCCATGAAATACTCAAAGGAATATCTTTATCTTTTGGGCTTTGACCAATAAATTTTGGCTGGTGCTCTCAGTGGCGTGGATCGTACCTTCCAAAGTTCAAACGTTTGTATTAACGGGACAAAATGTCCGTTACAGGCTGCACGTAGCTGGGAAGCATTTCCCACTCTGGAATTACCTATTCCTCTTAGAGTACCAGAAGAGATGTAGAACAACGTTAACTTATACAGGTAGTTGCGAATCATCTTCAACCTATGCAGTGGTTATCTGCTCTTGATACAGCATAGATATACGTTATGTGCTACAAATAGCTAGAACGGATCTCTCACTTTGGCAGTGTCTATCTCTACTATAGCATGATACAAGTAATACTGCGTTACATATTACCAGTAGCTGTGAACCATGTGCTAACGTGACAGCCCCCATCTCTTCTTCCAGTAGTACGCAATAGATAGATCTGAGTAGTGCTGGAGAATCATCCACCTGACTGCACTCTCCTGTGCCAAGCATTGAATTCATGACTTTTCCAAGAGCATTCAAACTGGAAAGAACGCCGGAAATCGAACCCGACTCGCAGATTCCGTTTATCTCACTAAAATGGTTAAAATACCTCGGATCGCATATCAGCATCACCTAACAGAAGATATATCCGTTTTAATCAAATGAGATATTATTAAAATAGATTTCGTTCTGGTGACCTTTAGAATTTGACCTGAGATATCTAATGAGTGACGTGGGTTACTAACCCGACTCTCTTCTTCTTTTTTAACTATATTTTGTTTGATCTTGTAACCTAAAGAATTTTGGTTTTAAAAAAAATAATAATTGTTAAAGTTTTCACTTGTTCCCCGTCCTATTCCTACTCCCAGGCGATGGTAAATATCAAACTGGAATCAAATATTAGAGTAAAATCGAATATTGGAGAAGAATCGAAAAAAAAAAAATCTCCATAATTAGCCTTTTCCTTCATTCAGCAAAACAACTTGCTCTGAACGAAATCTAAAATACATCTGATTCTTTAAACAGCCAGAAATTTCTCTTTCGGAAATGGCTAATCGTTTATTCTTGAAACATTCATCCGGAAGAAAAGCTCACAGTTTTTTAGCAAATGTAATTAAATATAATTTCCGTAAACATCGGTTGCATCTTTTTATATCAAATTTACCGACGGAAAACCTGTTTATAGTTTGGGGACGAGAGAATAATTGCAATTAGTGTACCCCATACCGATTTTATTTTAGTAAAAGTATTTTGTTTGATGTGAGGTACGAGATCCAATCGTTTGATTATCTCGAGAACCGGTTGCACTACCTTTATGTTACTTGGCACTTCACTATACGCGGTGACAAGCAATCAATCGTAGTAAGAGGAAAATAAAGCTATGATATTGTATTCTAGCATCGACAGCACGTGAGCCCATTATACTTGAACTTTGCTAATCACTGCTCACTTGTCTTACCATTACTCCTCTAACTTTACCCATACTTCACTTGTATCCTGTTATGCTTGAGTCATTATTTGCACATATGCTATCTTAGAGTGTATATATATATATATATATATATTACATTGACCGATATTGGGAAATAATCGACTGAAATGATATAACGTTCCTGAAAAAAAAAGTATTTTTAGTGTCTAAAGTTATATAGTTTCTATGAACTTTACGAAGCGAAGACAAGCCATTGATTCATTCGTATACACATGCACACGTACACAGACACACACACATGCACACATATATATGTATATATAGTACAATACAACTGCTCAAGTTTATATTTGCAGAAGATATTCATTTAAAGCAGTCCCAATGTATATTAGAAAAAACATTTATTGATATTTCTAGATTTAATATATATATATATATATATATATATATATATATATATATATATATATATATATATATATATATATATATTGGTCTTGAGTAGGTGTATGTTCAATCCGAATCTTTATAAGGAGCTTTGTACACATTATCAATTCCTTTGTAAATAGTCATTAGTATTTCATATCAGGTTCAGACCGGTAGACTCCTTGGTTTCCTAGTTGATGCATAATTTCGGACGATTTACTACCAACCAGACCAGACCATTGACGAGTTAAAAAGTTAAAAGAAGCGGCACATATCAGTCGTCGTCCGGTTGAACGTCGTGGAAGTATAGATTTCATCACAGTTTTCTTTTGTTTGCCCGGCAAATAAGGTTTCGAAGAACTCGTCCATGCATTCGAAATGCCAGGGTATATTTGTGGTGATATGCTTCCATCAGCCAATCTGATGTTGCTTGAGGGGTCAGAACCGGTTAGTATGACAGCAATTTATGTCACGACAGTTTCAAACAAAGCATTTACCCTAAAGATGAAACATTATTCGACTCGAACTTTATTATTTTACATCTATATCTAAAGAAGGGGTTCAATGGTCAAAATTCGGAATAACTTATTCTTCCTTTTTTTTACCTCCCCAAGCGTATATCAGCGTCTTTTCCGTGAATCTCCACTAAAAGTTCACCTCCGTATTTGTAATGTTCAGACGCCTTGATAAAAAGGTTATGTTGAATTTTTTCATCTTTGCCAAAAAAAAAAAAAGTAAAATGCTGTTTCTCTTCTATTCAATCCTCATCACAAACATGGAAACCCAAACTTCTAACAAGGGGGGGGGTGTCTGACGAATAATGTAAACTTGAAAATCCTCATTAGTAATGAAACTTTCGGCCTGATGATTACTAACGAAAAACTCCTAAAATTCTATACCCTTTATGCATTTTTTTTCCCTTATTCCAAACGTTTGACAGCATTTAATTCTTTGTTGGGCTAAGCTACGAAGATCTGACTTCTTGACTGATCTGGTACCGAAGTGAAAGATATACAAAACTGATTTTTCGAGGTAAAGGTTGAATTATTTTGGTTGGGTTTCTTTTGGGTGACAAATACAACTTATCTTTTTAGGCTTCCCTACTTCAGAATTATGGACTTTGTGTTTTTGTGTTGATTGGTGTAAAAGTGCCCCCAAAGGAGTTTTAAACTTCCAATGAGACATGAACTCACGACCATTACCCTCAACCTGTTATTTGATTTACAGTAACCGCTAGGTTTCCATGATTTAATCGAAAAAATAGCTCATTCTTTATTTCTCATCCACACTGCTATTTAACGATCGTGGAATGGCGTTTTCATAGATGTTGCAACTGAATTAAAATGAAAGACGTTGTTGCATAGCAAATATAGAAAACAATTGAATCGCTGCCTGGTGTTGTATTGTCGATCTGATATCGGTGGTTCGATCTCCCAATTTGTGATAATTGATCGATCTTTTTCATTTGTCTGGCCATTCGTCATTTGTGGCTCGAAAATTTCAATCGCTATGCACAGCCTATGCTTATAAAATGAAAGTTACAGAATGCATATTTTCATTAAAGAGCACTGTTTTCTAATTCCACTTCATTTGGCTGTAAAGAAGAGTGATAAAGCAAATGTTTGCAACTACAGACAGTCTCCCTTCTCCGCCGGCCAAAGCCTGTCATCTACCTTTATAATTATTATGGGATCTTCAATTACTCACAGGGTAAGTAACTGATGGCCGGCTTTGAGGCTTGCTTATTTCTGTACCTTTTCTTTTTTTATTTCTTCTATTAAAGGGAGGTAACAAGACATGTGTTTGCACATCGAACTTATTATCAGTTGTGAGCTCAATAGGACAATTACCGCCTCCTCACGAAGGTTTTTGACTCACTTATCCAACCAGCGAACAGCTAACAATACTTCTCTCTTCTGAAAAGTTGACTCTTCAAGCAGTGTTGCCATGACGACTGCAGTAGCAGAGAATTTGAATTGTATAGTTGCAGTTGTGGAAAAGACACAGCGGCACTCATATCACCCCTACTAGCAGCCTGATGAGAGTTTGTAAGGGACACTAGGAAAAATAGATAGGCAAGTCAGTAGAAGTATTGCTTTTAACGTTATTTTCTACTTATTCAACATAATACAAGTAAAGAATTATTAATGATTTATAATGCTTAATCGTTGTTACTAAAGATATATTTGTGAGGCGTAACCAAAACTGCTTTTGATAACTTGATGCCCCGATAATTTCATCTAGCATTGTATTCTGCTGTAAAATGAGTGAAAATCAAGGTATACCTCTCGTTAGGATCAAAGCCCTGATCAAGTCTCCTTCGGGTATTAACAAGAAAAATCTCAAACGTAAGGAGGGTCTTTAGCTAGTCTTAATAATTTCGATATAACATTTCAACGAATAATTATGAGTATACTATTATTTGATAAGCTCAGTTTATATACTAGCCAAATCTTTTCAAAATGAAATATGTTTAAGGAAACAGCAGCAGGTAAATCCGAATGAAGAAATATGCCATAAATGCTACAGAACACAAAGTGTCTGTCAACTCAATCTGCAAAAGGAGTGGATAATGGTTCGAACCCCAGGGAGATGATCTTAATTTCACATCGACTACTATTAAGCTTCATTTTTACTATATTTGCAGACGTATTCAATCTCCGGCCGACGCTTGCACCCTTGAGAGGTTACCTCCATTGACAACCATTACAGGCGGGGCCCTTCTCTCTCGATATGATATTTCTAATGTCAAGTTTTTTAAAAAAAACAGGTTAGTGAACACTGCGCATGAAACAACTTCGAGACCTATCATTGGCAATGGTTTAATTCAACATCTTTTCAAGTGAATGATACATCGAACTCGAAAATAAAGAATTCTTTCGCTGACTAATTGCCAGTAGGTTAGTCGCTCCAGAATTGTATTTCATTTCGTTTTTCAAAACAGTAACTACAGGTATGTCGGCTAATTTAATTCTTCTCCAATTGTAATTTATTGCTTCGTAACAAGTATTTGGTATTTTTTTTTCTTGTAGTTCTTTTACAAACCGATTTCTCGCATGCTTTTGACGTGGACGTCGAGATGGACGGGAGGACAAAACAAAAAGAAAAAAGCCAGCCAAAGCAGTGAACAACAGTCCAATTAGAAGTTCACGCAATAATTTCCAACTTGTGTTCGTTCGCATTGAAATGATCTTAAAATTTGTTCATGCAACTTAGCGTGAATTTAACTAGTATGATTACTGTTATTTGCTTAATCAATATTTCAAACATTTAAACCAAGAAAAGATTAATGATTTCAAACTGGTGATTATTTTTTTTTATATCGTTGAAATGGAAATGAAGAACGATTTGTCAGTCAAAACAGCTGTCTACAGCACTTTCGGTCTGAATAGACAAAATTGTGATGGTACAAAATGCAAGACGGTGGATTTATGCTTTTCTCAGGGGTATTACTACAGACAAAATAGTCACAACTGGTATTCAGAGACTTTTTGGTCACCCTGTGCCCCGTAACAGCACCTTATTCAACTTACCCATGAGATTAAATCAAGCGATAAATAATATCTATCAACATTATATAAGATTATCAAAATACACACACACACACACACATATATATATATATATATATATATATATATATATATGCAATACAATACGAATCAGGAATATATATATATGTGTGTGTGTGTGTGCATGTGTGTGTGTGCGATCTCAATCCTCTCTTTTACCCTTAGTTCCTCCAATCTCGCCTGTAGTGTCTTTGGTACGTTTCTGAATGGTACTATCCTGGCTTTCATGTTCCTGACCGTCTTCATATTATCATCATTATTATTATTACTATTATTATTGTTATTATTATTATTATTATTATTATTATTATTATTATTATTATTATTATTATTATTATTGTGGCGTGGGAATCTGGCTACATTCCATGAAAAATTAGCATTAGGAAATTGATTGGCCTCCAAACACGGCCAATGGTACTTATAGGAAGTATGTGACTAATCAGATATAAATATCATTAGGCTTGATAATCATTACACATTTGTAGCCTGTCATATGAACGTATTTCAATTCTGGGATCATAGTTTTAATTATATCAGTTTTGGCATTTTTGGTCATCTATTCTTCAGCCAACAGATGCTCGTGAATTGAGTGGGCTTTCTTCACCTTTGGGTATGGAAAGTATATATGCAAAAATAGTTGTTCTCTTTACAACTAACTCTATGCCATCTGAATGCAATCAAATTTTTGAAATATATATTTAAACTATTGCCATAGGTTCTGAACTTTTTTTAAATAAAAGTTCATTGCTATAATTCGCAGTTTATTAGCATTCACTTTGTTGAGATGAGCAACATATCAATTATACTATCCTATGCAGACAAATTTAGCATATGTAAGCAAAATATGGAAGCTATATCTGCTGTACGCTCTGATATATAATTAAAACCTGGTTTGTCTTGTGCATCGAGAGGCAACGGACACTGGCTTTTATATATAAAGAGATTACTATCTGCAGTCATATTATTGATATTATTATTATGTCAGCAGATGTGTGAAATATGTTTGGACGCGAGCGATAAAATTAGTGTAGCTGATCAATTCTGACAGCGAAATTCCTCGATCTACGTGTAATAATCAAACGACAATTGTGATCAAACGATAAGCTGATGTAAAAGAAAGAAAAAATATTAAAACAAGCAAAAATGTGTAAGCCGTATATCACGCTAAACGAAATAACACAGAGAGAACGCCAAATAAAAGAGTTGAATTAAAAAAAACAATATTTTTTTTCAAAAAGCGACAGGAATCTTTTAATCAAGAACAAAAGCAGACGTAAAAATTAAAAGCATGATCGAGACAGATCAAATAGAGTTGATCGATTGAGATCATTCGTTTCTCTGTGGCAATCTTGCTTTGTCTATGATGTCTTTCTTTTCTACAGATCCAAATGATGAAGCGTCACCTTTCTTTATCCTGTTTGAGTGTCTATGAAGAGAGTTTCGTTTAATTATCAAACATGCTAAGCGAAACGCTGCTAAGATAGTTTTAATTACAAAACTTTCTTTTTCGCAAGAAACCCTGCTTGTCTTTGTTCGTTCGTTTTCTAATTACAATGCTCCGAAGAAAAAAATAAAATGAAACTCAATATCAAAGTCGTTCTTCCTGTCAGAATCATCATAATCATCGACATAATATGCTTGTTACGATTACCATCGTTACGCTGTCATTGATCAATTGGTAAAGAACCAAGAAAACGATGAAGAGATGTTTGGAATGCAGATATTTGTATAAGACGGTTTTTTGTAACAGATTTTCTTGCTCTAACTGTTACATAACTGTATTAGAAGCTTTTTACGAAATCTGGGCTGAGATTCTGTTCAACTAGGGTATATTTTATGAAAATGCATTATCTATTCAAACCATAAATCAAATAGATAAAACATTATTTCCTTGATGAAAATTATCTTATTACAATATATATGTATATATATATATATATATATATATATATATATATATTGAGGGAGTGGGAAGAGAATGAACGAAAAAGAAATTTCGTATTTCAATAAGAGGACAGGTGGTGAGAGGGAAGAAGAGAAAATTAGTTTACTGAGTGGGTAGGAAATTTTCAAGTACAAAAGTAATGGACGTTCTCATAATGTTTAGATAAGATCATAGACAGACAATCCCAAGACATGAAGAATCAAGCAGAAAATTACATGATGAAGACTCGGGAAAATGGCAGAATCATAACATAATGGAATATTATTATCATTATTACTATTATTATTATTACTATTATTATTATTATTATTATTATTATTATTATTATTATTATGATTATTGTTTTTGTTGTTGTTGTTATTATTATTATAGTAGTAGTAGTACGTTGTTCTTCTTCTTCTTCAACACGACGGAAGTCTGAAAGAAACAAAGGGCAGTCCTAAACCTTTTCATAAATCCTATTTGCATGGCAAATCTGCAATCAAAGAACATGACCTCTATCTGAACTGAAACACCGACCAAGAATCAAGATTGAAAATATGCCATTACAGTAACCAGGTAGGGGAGACGGATATACAGACTTAGTTCCCCCCACGGCCTAAGTATTAAGACACGCCATAGAATATTGAAGTCATTACACCAGCGAAGAAAATGTGAGACAAACTTGCAAACTGTTATACTCACGACGGCTGTCTTTTCACTAAGCCCACACAAAGAAAACACGAGGCCAAATGATGGAAAATGCGGTGCAGTTAAATTGTATTATTACGGTCCATTTAATCCGTAAACTGTACTTGAACACTGACTGCTGGTTCTGGTTGACAAAATGCAACTATTGATATTTACTTACTTCGGCATAGTTCAGATCAAGGTCAGATGGGTAGGAACAAGAATTGGGGGATCTTCTCAAGGCTTCCTTCTGAAGGGTCTAAGGACCTGATTGTCTTGAAAATCAATATTCGAAATGATGACTTTTATTTTGGCTGAAACGCCGAACTCCGGACAGGCAGGGAAATAAATACAACTATATGACTTCGAAGGATATTTCCAGCGTTTAGTCAAGTTTGTAACAGAAAGCAAATGAGAAAAAAGTCATAATTCATCACAGTCAATAATTGCACAACGGTAACGTAAAGATTTGGAGTCAAATAAAAAATTCCATTGAAGAATAAATATGATCAGAATAAATTCTTCTTATGACATCACTGTCGTTTCCACCGTAAAGCATGTAAAGTAGAGTGTAGGTATCTAGAGATACTTAAATTCTGGTGAACCTATATGTTAATTATAAACCTGTCAAAATAAGGCCCCCAGGAGTCAAAAGAGCTTTTTCAAAAAAAAGGAGAGGTATTCTTCTGTTTTTTTTTACCAGGGGTCTTTTGGAATACTGATGCAGATTTTTATGTCTGTTGACAAACTGTGGCCAGAACCAGTGGAACGCACAAACATATAACCTAACACATATACACACGTCTCTACAAAAAAAAAAAAAGGTAGAACCCGTCACTATCTCTAATGTCTTCAGTTGCTCAACAGTGATGAGCCAATATTCCAAGTGTGGAGAGGCTGTTTGCTTTGGAAAAATGGATTTTTATTTTGGTTCACTAGCTATGGAGGGATATGAGTTAATACCTAGCCGAAAGGGCAGACCATAAAATGATTAATGATCTTACTAAAGACTAAATGAAGGGAAATAAAGTAAGAATGCCAATTTTCCAAATGAAGAATTCCTCACTGAATTTAAATTCTTTATTTCAAAATGCAGCTTGTTTGTTTGTTGTTTTGTTTTTTTGCCTTGTCTTGAACACCGACAACATTCCAATTGGAAATAGGCAGCCATTTGCAAGCAGTCGACTACAGAGTTCCTGAAGAGTCTGAAAGATAAATTAATTTTGTAACTAAAAGAGGAAAAAGGAAAGAAATTCTGATTACAGACGTTTCCCACCTTGATGTAGAAACCAAATGAAAAAAAAAAAGAAGAAAATGGGAGAGACGTTTTAATGAGCCAAAATAAACAATGTAAAATGCTCAGCTGAAACCATTGAACGACCGAAAGAAAGAGAAATTATGATTCGAGGAAAGGAAGAAGAATGAAATTTCAACAGCTGATTTCAACCACGATTGGGAGTTCGTTAAGAAATCAAAAGAAGGTAGTTAATTAGAAACACTAAATCTGCCCTTCAGACGTGGTATGTTACAGTATGATTGTGAATCTAGCGGTTCCGTGAAGTCCCTAGGGATTTTTTGAAAACCCTGAATATTTCAGTAACTTGATGAAATTGCTGGTTTGAAAATTATTTTAGTGATGGTTAACGAGCTCGTGATGAGCTCAATCCTTCCTGTGGGCTTGTTTCAAACTATGTTTAACTGAGTAAAAATGGAAATGTATTTTACTTCTGTATCTACAGCGTATATGCAACATACTTTGACACAACTCCGCGGTAGTGGAGTACCCATTGTGAGTTATACTCACTACGGTAGTAATTGTAAGTATCTTCGGCTTGGTAACCATTACTATACCGTTAATGGATTTATCCATTTCCCCAAATCCCTTGGAGTTCACAAAAATATTAGTTTCACAATCTTACTGTAGTTGATATACGTATAATTGTCAGATATCTACGAAATGGACACATCTCTCTCTCTCTCTCTCTCTCTCTCTCTCTCTCTCTCTCTCTATATATATATATATATATATATATATATATATATATATATATATATATATATCTTTCTCTTTCTCGCTCAGGCTCTCTCTCTATCTAGACACACATAGTGTATTTTCATGGAACATTTTATATAATGATCGATTTTGAAAGAAAAGGCTAATATAACGTTCGAAAAAACACCTGATGATCGTGAAAGAATCCTTATGTGTATATGTATAGTGCTTATCAAAAGCACACACACATATACACACTTTATGTACATACATATACGCATAAATATATATATATATATATATATATATATATATATACACACATATATATATACATATATATACATGTATATATATATATGTATATATATATACATATATATATACACATATATATATACATATATATACATGTATATATATATACATGTATATATACATATATACATGTATGTATATAAAGTGTGTATATGTGTGTATCACACAAATAAAACACACAAACATATACACTTCATATATACATACATATATATATGTGTGTGTGTGTGTGTGTGCGTGCGTGTAAAGTGTGTATATATGTGTGTGTTTTTTGATAAGCACATATGTCAACGTATGGATATGCGCTTATCCGCGTATACATGCGCGCACTCACATGCACAAGCCTCTGCAGACGATCGGTCATTCAGTTTGGGCCTATTCACGACATCAAGTTCATATCGTTTTGAATGGTGGACTAAAAGGGACAAGGGAATAGTAGATATTCATAAAACCGACATTTCAAAACAATATCCCCCCTTCTGCCAAAAAATGAATCACCGTTGTTATAAGTGTCCCTCTGTGTATCTCACCTCTACGTGATCCACCTATTCATCCAAATCTCCAGTCAATGAAGAAAGAAACAGATAAGCACCTGATTTGAGTTGGGAAAGGGTCGTATTTTTTTTTTAATTCAAAAAATTAAATCAAGCATTCGCTTGCTCTCATTCCGTATCCCATTCTGTACAATCCTTTTATGAATTATAATCATATTTAGAAACATTTTAGAAGCATCATACTTTTATAATGAGCATGTAAAAATTTGAAAGAAGAAAAGAACATCTTTTTTAATGTCGAGAAAGCCTAGAGAGAGACAGAAGAGCAAGAATGTCGCAAACAAGGAAGAGGTAAAGGTATACCTCGTAAAAACAAAAAAATTGATTGAGAGGCATGAGTTGGCCAAGTCGATGATATGCAATAAAACATTTGCAAAATTGATTTGAAGGTTAGTCACTAAATAATGTAAGTAATAAATGTTCATATGCTTAGGCCACTAACTCCATTAATACAGCCCCAATGCATAATACTTACATATCCAGCCCAACCAACTTGAAAACTTGATAATTCGGGTGATTATGATAGTTGACTGTTTCTCATAATTGATTTGGAGGGAACAGCACCATATATATTCCTCGCATGAATCGGTGGAAGCGTTTAATGGAAGCGTTTATTGACAAGGCAGTATATATCAATAGCAGTTATCTTATTCTGTTTTGGATGACCAAACGAATACATTAAATTTTAACTGTTCCTTTTTACAACGAAACAAATAAGTTTGTCTCCTGCATCCGGACATATGTCAGACAATTTTGCTGGGAAACAAAGTTTTTTCTCGATTCAAATTTCTCGAGTATCAACATCATTCTATCAAGTGACCAAGTGTCTTCGTCTTGAACTTTGTTACTTGACTGTTTGTGGTCTGGAACTATCTTCAATATAGCGTTCTGTTTGATACTACCTTCACAAGCATATGGGGACTGTAAAATACATTTAAAGACTAGAGATTGCTCAGAGTTTCAGAGATACTTTTCACGTCATACTTTTTTCAGTTGACTCTAAGTCGTTTTCGCATTTTTGTGAATTACGAATTATGATATTGTCAAATATTTTTATAAACAACATTTTACCGTGTCTAAATTGATCAAAACTGAGACTTTATTTAAGTTCCTCTGAGTTTTGAATTATAAATCTAACAGCGTATTTAGAAGAATGTGGATAAGTTTCCCCAAGAGGTGATAAGTAACTCCTAACACCACGCAATATGATAGCAGAATCAAATTCATCTTGATCGAAATGTTTTTGAGCGCCTCTGCTCAGTACCTCGTCAACACGTTCCATATAAATAAAAGAACGTAAGTGATCTCAGTGCGTTCAATTGTGCGACTGCTTATCTATGCATCCTTATTAATTTCTTTATGTGCCCATTGTGATATTCACTTCTACTTTCAGTATGCTTCCTTACATCATTTTTATTCTGTAACTAACCTCTATGTATGTTATTATTTACATCTCTCTTGTATATAAATAAATATGTATTTTTTATTCATGTCTCGCTTGTATTTGTCTTTCGTGAACTCTACTGTTAAGTTCGTCTAAAGCATTATCTGAATATATACATGTTTATCATCCAAAAGACACAATGAACATTAGATTATTTTTATAGTCAGGTGATTTAATTCCTCCCCAAACAAGTAACTCTTCATTGTAATATGGTCTCCTCAGCTTATTCAATGTCTACAAAGAAATATGTCTGTCAGATACTCGAACAGCTAAAAACAGCTTGCATTCTCCGCAAATTGTTGACCCAACATTCAAAAAAGCATCTATGTAATCACATCATCATCATCATAATCATCATCAGTCTCCCAACGTCCGTCATTGGACATAGACAGGATTCACCACACATCTTCAACATGAGCGTCGTGGAACCAGTACTTTCTGAATTTGTCTAGCTCGTCTCTCCATCTAATATTCTGCCCTGCCTCACTCGTGCATGTGATATCGGGGGATCCATGTCGTGAGTTGTAATGCCCATCGGTTGTCTGCCATTCTTGCAACATTGCCAACCCACTGCCATTTGAGGTTTTCTATGGATTCTATAATGTCCCTGACTCTTGTCTTTTCTCGGATGTACTGTGCTGTCTTGTGGTCTCTCCATGTGAGGTCCAGCATAATTCTCTCATGTGCACGTTGCATGGTTCTCAATTTGCGGGTCTGTCTTTTGGTTAGGTTCCATGTTTCAGCTCCATAAGTGACTATTGGGAGGATGCATTGGTTATGCACCCTTCTTTTTAAGATTAATGGGATCTTCTTATTTTTGAAGGTTGAGCTTGCTCTGCCAAAGGTCTGCTATCCTAGAGTAATTCTTCGCTTGATTTCTGCTCTTTTTGAAGATTTCATGGATATTCATTGCCCTAAATAGATTTTGTGATCTACCTTCCCCAGTTCTGTTTCCTCGATTTTGATCCTCCTAAAAACAGATTTAATCAGAGGATACTCGCAAATACAGTACATCTCATACATTGCCTGTACATTTCTATAACAAAATGATAGATGAATAATGTTTTAGGCTATGATTACGAAAATACTTATTGAGCAGTTTGAAAAGGGTAGCTATAGGGACAATATATATATATATATATATATATATATATATATATATATATATATATATATATATATATATATATAATCTTGTATGTATGTCTTATGGATTCCTGGAGAACTGCTTGGTTGGTTGGTTTTTAGGGGTAACCTAGCTTCAAGATTGGAGTAGGACATGTGTCGCTTACCCCCAGTGCTCCTACAGTTCAATTCAGGGCAAGAAGTTCTTTTCTGCCCTTAATGTATAAGTTTTTCTTTTTAGGTTATATCGATTTCTAAAAAAATCACTAGTAATGAAAAAAAATTCAATGATTAGAGTATTGGCAAATGAAATCGGTGGTCAAGTTCAAACTTCGAATAAGCAAATTAATACCTCTTTTTCTTAATTTCATCTATTATATTATACCTACAAACTTAATGAAATTTTGTCGGTTGTGATATTTTTTCTAAAGGATTTTGCAGTCGAGGTCTAATTAGAGTGTGATGATAATGCTAAACATGTTAGCTTTGACTAAAACAATTTCAATGGTCTTGAGAGAGATTCTATTTACGATGTAACTATAATGCTAAATTTGTCAGTTTAAAGGAGTAAAAACTTCAAAGATTTCGAAGGTTTTGTGGTTCTATTAACAACATTATTATAAAGTCAGAAAATGTTTGTCCATTTGTTTATTTGATTATTATTGTGCATAATTTCGCTCGAAGCCCTCTTTTTTATTTTTAATTAGCACTGCTTAATTAATAATTGTCGATGGACAATCTGGGCATTGCATTTGAAAATCAACAGAAATAAAATGAAAGTTAATGATCAATAATCAAGGATAACATCTTATCTAAGAAATTTGGATGAAAATGCAACCATTAGATTGTTCCTTTATAACTTTATAAACGTTAAGAAGATTAGACGATGTCATGTTTTCCGAACCATCAATAGAAAATGTCACCAATTCTATCAACGTGGGTGTTCACGATGGCCGATGTATGTATGAGGCGTACAGGCCGCAACAGAGGAGCTTGAAGGCTGAAAATTTAAACATTCACACCTTATCATGTTTTGTAAAAACTTTTTTTTGGGGGGGGTTCAAATTGTCTTGGATTGGTTTTTAGTTGAGATTCAAGTTCCAATTAAAAAAATTATGCTAAACTGATCCCTGAGTTTGTGTCCAACAGCATTCACGCTTATATTTCGATGATTACTTCGAATCAAAACTCGAGAGAAGTAACTTGCTCATTGATCACCACATACTTTAATTTTTTAATTGATCACCCTACATAGTACTTACCAAAAGAAATGAGGGTTACGATTGGGTGACTAAACCAGACCTACTTAGCCTTTTGGAAAATATGAAGTAAACGTCTTGTTTTTAGCATTTTGTTAACTATCACTCCATAGCATTATCAATAAAGAAACATTTCTTTTATTTCACTTTAAAAGCCGTGAAACTAGAAATAATATTTAACGGAGAGACATCTTGTCGATAAATCCGTCTTACAAATTTTGAAGGCTGTTCACATCGTCTAAAACGTATCTGACACGTTTTTTAAACAAAGAGGAAAGCCTTACACGCGTGTGATATTTTATAGATATCTGTCACAGTGATATTATCATTATTATTATTGTTATTATCATTATTATTATTATTATTATCATTATTATTATTATTATTATTATTATTTAGAATCTCACACCAGTTGCCCGGTGGTAACCGCTGGAGTTTGAGTGACAGCAAGTCTCCTCAAGTCTCCAGCCCTCCTCCCCCAGTACTCATAGGTCGCAGTAATTCTACGATTTACAGTTTGACACCGGTTGCCCAGTGGTTATCGCTGAAGGCTGAGTGACAATAAGTCTCCTCAGGTCTTCAGCTAACGTCTCCTCTCTCTTTCGCTTATCATGACAGAGCTACAATTCGTTGCAGTACATTATTATTATTATTATTATTATTATTATTATCATTATTTGAATTTTCACACCGGTTGGCTGGTGGTGACAGCAAGTTTCTTTAAGAATCCTGTCCTCCTCTTCACACTCTCTCAGTCCACAGCAGTACTGTGGATCACAGTTTTACAGCATTTGCCTGGTGGTTATTGCTGAAAGCTGAGTGACAGTATCTTACCACTCATATCATCCTTGCTTATCACTGCTGCGCCGTGGTTTGTGTCAAGTCCACCATGCCTTTTCTTTGCTGTAAAGCAATTGCTACAAGCTGGGGATCAAAAGTATTCTCCTTAAGATTCGTGCAGTTCCCAGTAGTGCTGTGGTCCGTTTAGTCTCAATCCTTCCTTTTATCTACAGTTCATACAATTCCATTTTTACTGTTTTTGTACGGTTCCCAGTGCACCTACGATCAATCGTTCTCCCTTAACCTCCATATTTAACACCTTGTTCACATCTCTTGCGAGGTCCTGGTATTTCTCTAGTTTTTTACTCTCCTCCCTATGTGCTCCGTGATCCGCAGGCCCTGCTAAGTTTATCATTTGGCAGATCCTTGTCTATGATTACCGGATCCGGTCTCTTTGCTTGGATGGGGTGGTCAGTTTGGATGTCAAAATCCCAGAGGAATTTACGACTTCCATTTTCCATGACCGTCTGAAGTTTGTGCAGAGTCCACTTGTGTGTAGAGTTGAATTCCATGCTTTTCTCTGTTCCCTGTGTATCACTGTAGGTACCCATCCTTTCTGATTTTGTACTCTTCCCTGCTTAGTTTACTACAATCAATGGTGGAGTGGTTTGCTGTGTCATCCCTTTCTTCACGTAGGTGACATTTGCTGTTTGCTTTGTTTCTGCTGATCTTTGCCTTAATATGATAAGTCTTCATGCATTTGTCTTGGGCTACCATGATGAGCGATCCCATTCCTCTCTCCATGTTCTCTTTGCGTGGCCTTGTACATTATCTCTCAGCCAGGACATTTTATATCTGTTTTTTTTCCAATCCCCTTTATAGCTTTGTTTGTTCACATTTTTCTTTTCTTGTTAGCTGTGCCAATCTTTCATTAATGACCTTTATGATAGTTGTTGTAATGTTTTAGACACTTTTTATGATCTCTTCACAATTAACTTGCACATAACTTTTTAAAACGTTGCTTTGGCCCTTTGAAACAGCATTCTATGCTGACGCATACTGTAATGCATTCTCTTCTCTCCACATACTGTCTATCTGTGTCATCTCTGGGATGTACAGCCTTGTGCATCGTCATAAGCTTTCTCACTCACTGATCCACTGATTGCAATTCTTACTTAGTTCATCCAATAAATGAACCTGTGTATTATACTACCAATACCGTTCATTCATTACTTTTATCAGATTCCTATTTTCATTGGTGTCCAATACGTTACTCAACTTCTAAGATATTATCTTTTTTTTCTCTTTCATAACTCCCTGTTTTATGATGTAACATTCGAGAACTCCAAAGTATCTGTATCGGTCCCGCATATTCGATGCTCTGATTTTTTTAGTTGTCCGGTAATTCGAATCCTTCTACTGCTGCAAAACCTTCTTTTGTGCATTACCATCAGAGCACATTTTTGCATTCCTAACTCCATTCCAATCTCGTGGCTGTATTTTTTCTACTTTGCTGACCAAAGTTCCAAGCTCTCCCCTGTTCTTCGCTAATACGTGCACGTCGTACATTTACATGAGCTGGTTGACATTTTTTCGTTTGTTTTTGAGTATTGGTATCCCTTGCTGTTTTTCATGATTCTGTTGAAGTGTATCATGGTTGAAATTTTCGTAACGTATTAAGATTTTTTGGACTGAAAGACAAAAGAATTGTTTGCGAAAGAAATAACAACGGCAGAAGATATATATATATATATATATATATATATATATATATATATATATATATATATATATATGTATGTGTGTGTGTGTGTGTGTGTGTGTGTGTGTTTATATAGTCTAGAAAAATCCACAGCTTTAAACATGAAAAAAACCTTTTCCAATTTTTTGGGCGTCAATTCTGTCACCCATTTCCAAATATCTAAAAATGTAATTTATGTAATTTTCGTCAGTGTTTTTCCCCTGTTTTAAATGCCTTTGATACATATATACATACATGTATTTAATTTTCTCTTGCTGGGTTCTTCAGTTGTTTACCATGAAACAGTTTTAGGGATCTTAAAAACATAACAGGTATATTAACCTTGGTGTCCGAGCATTGTTTATCAAACACCACCTCCTTTTAACCAATGTTTTGCTGTATAGCTGTTATCGTACATGTAGTTTGTTATTTTATAAATGGTATTTTGTGTATTGTATACTGAAGTTATTTCGTAATAAATATATTTTTTAAACTGGGCTTACTTACGTAGATTACCCCCTATCGAAAAAATGTATCTACATCGTTTTTTGTGAAAAATCTCCTTCCAACATGTTTTTTCTTATTTATTGTTGATTTAAACAGCACGTTTTTTCACTCTCAAATATTCGTCAGATGATTGTTTTCGTATGTTGTTTTCATCTTTACTTTTCGGAGGTTGTTTTTATGACTTCAACAAAATGTTTAATCCATAATCGCGTCTCTTCGGACCTGCACGTGTGCCACGATGCAAATACGTTTTCAAAGTGATTTTACTACATGGTTCGATTAAGTGCATGTGGACGCATTTGGACCGACTGTCACAATAATTGAACGTGGAATCTGGTATTTGGAATATTACCGCGACCAACGGATTCACAGCGTGTAAAGTGAGCCATGAATACATCTAGACGGAACAAAATAGAATAAAAAAAGCACTGGAGACGACAGTTGTTTGAGTTGGCAAGTGACAGCTGGCTCCAACGTGGTAGACAGACAGAGAAACGGGACGACAAAGGAGGAAAAGAAATGAAAAAAAAATCCAAACAAACGAGAAAACTGTCTCTTTTCAGAAAGAAGAAAATGAAATAGAAAAAAATGAAATGAGGGGAATATAAACTGTTCAGAAATCGAAAAATCATATATAGAAAATGTTTAGAGAAGTATCCATGCGAACTTGCCAGGTTTTAAGCCAAACGCTGAGTCCAGTACCGCTGACACAAAATTGAAACAGTTTCCTCTCAGCAAGAGAAAAAATGTTTTCTGAACATACCTAATTGAATTTCCCTGCAAATTCGCATGGTTTTAGGCCAAATCGTACGTCCGGTAACGCTGAATCAACATAAACAACCTTCGGAAATAGGAAAAATACCATGACACCTTCCTTGCAATCCGGTTGGATCTTTGATTGCATTTAGGCTGATTTAATAGATGGACAGACGTTATAAGACTGAGTTAGATAGATTGATTAATATGTTATGATGTGAATCACAGATCTTTTTGGTTAAAGACGCTACGGACGAAAAGAAAGTATCGTGATTAAATAAGGACCTGATTGTGATGTGTTGATTTCCTGCTGTGAAGTAGCAACAAACATACAGTTTTAAAAGAAGAATATAATCATTTTATTTCTTACTACTTTTGTATAAAATTAAAAAAAACAAGAAGAGTGTCCAGTTTATGAAAAGTAAATTGAGTCGAATGATTTTAAGTAGTTATAAGTAAACGCTGCCAACAAGGATGAAAAAAAACTGATTGTGACTAAGTGATAAAAATGGAGCCTAGAGAAACTGGCGACTCAAGTTGAAGAATTTTGCAGCTAATAATACGATCCCCGCGGGGTAGTTGTTGGAAAAGATTTTTAAAGTAAAACTAGCTTCTGTTATCAACTTTACACCCTTGGATTCGTGAAAAGCGGAGAGTACCTAATTGAAGCAGCCAATGATGAAGTGAAAAATATCTTTTTTATTATAATTCACCGAAAGTCCATTCGTCTGTATGTACTTGTCTACCATGAATTCTATTTAGCGCTACTTTTTTCTTGAAATAACGTCTGCTTTAAACTTTGAAATATGTGACTCCTTTTTAAACCATCGACCCCTTGTTAACATTAGCCCAAACAATCTCTGCATTTGTCAAACATCGTTTTGTTACATTAGCACCCCACTTTTTCAACATTAACCTCCTTTTTCCAACTTAAACTCCTCCTCTCTGAATTGATATTAAATCAATTTTTATAAAATGGATTAAACATCATCTGATTTCCATTTATCTATCTTCCTATTTGTGCTGTGCATGTTAGGGCAGGTATTTAGTCTAGGGTCGATGATGAAAATAATTTTCCTCACAGGTTTTCTGCTTTGAGAACATTTCCTGTTTCGTCTATAGTTTGACCTGGGAGGTCAACGATAGAGGAACAATGGCCCAGGTGTTTTGCCTGGCCAAGGTTTCCAAATTCACTGACCAGCTTTTGTCTGGGTCATTGGTAAAACGGAATTACAAGTCCATTTTCAAACCAGGAGAAGAGTTGAGTGTACATTCCATCCAAAATACTGGAGCACTCCAAGAGTGTATATTTCGACTAATGTATAGATACGGACTAATATAGATAGAAAAAAGAGGAAGTTATGAGAG